>OZ038487.1:74803951-74916451 GCA_964036315.1 Acanthosepion esculentum | reverse complement strand
ATATTGATATTTCAAACAAACCTTAGAGGCTTTTAGAAAATAATGCTTTCTGAAAAATTGATACCAAAGAAGATTTGACAAATAAGTTTCAATAATGCCATTTTCTGAATGCTTTTAATTCTTTGCAGTTCCAATGCTTTTAATTCTTTGCAGTTCCAATTCAAAATATTTGCCCATCTTTTCACTTTCTTTCTTTTTTTCTCTTTTCACTTTCTTTCCATTTACAAATGGATTGCCTAATCCAGGCCAGAAGACTAGATCTAATCATAGTAAAATTTGTCAAATTGTGGTTGTCACTATTACAGCAAGTCTCGGAGTAAAACAATGGATTTGTATTTCTGAGTTCCAGAGAATATTATGTTTTTATTCTCTACAATAGATTCTGATTTGTGTATATTTGGCCTGAATGAACATATCCCAGTCATTTGCACAGTTTCCAGTAGACCACCCTTCTTACCCAGTCATATCTATTTTTGTACTCCTGAGCCAAATTACTGCAGTTACCCCTTATGTGATTGATCATCTCATCTCTATCTCTAACGAAGCAAGAATAAGAGAAAATAATTACTGTTCCTTGGAATACACAGTGAATCAGTCAAGTTTGAAGTAGGAAATAATTTTCTACCATGATTTTGCATGATTTCCCTTTAAAGCAGTTTACAAAAGGCCTTATCAAATTTCATAAATACTGAAAAAATATATTGGCAGTCAAGCTTTTTATCACTGCTGCTGGCTTATGTATATCATGTTTGAACAATGGTTCTTGCTTGATCACCAGGTAAGCAACATCAAGCCTGGTCAGTACCTAGATGGGTGATTGCTCAGGAATATCAGGTGCTGTAAGCTTGGAAGTGTATGTGATGTAATGGAAAATGGCTCAGAATGAGAAATCAGAGAGCCAAGTTCAAATTCTAGTCGGGTTCTTTACATTTACTTACACACCTTTGAGAAAAGTATGAATCTACATGTTCTCTTCATCTATGGGTTAAATAGTAGAACTTGTATATATAATTAAAAAAATTGTTAATATGGTATTCACTCGCAAAAAAGAAAAACTTTTTCTTACAACTGAAAATATTCAACTTTAAATAACCTACAAAAGATTGATAAGTCATAAAAAAGAAATCAGCCAATCAATTCATTTTTCCTTTGTATATGAGTTAATTTTTGAATTCATAATAATTCTTTGTGCAAAGTGAATTTTCACTGAAAACACTTTGAATTTTATATTACAAAACTGATTTTCTTTATGATTTATCAAAAGGTTAAAAATAAATCAGAAGCATAAAATGTTTCTATGAAGATAATTTTGAAAAAAATAAATAAATTTGTTGCTAGGAATAAAATATGACTTTAAATACCCAAATCTTTCAACATTTTCTGTTGTATTTATTATAAAATGTAAGTTCTGTTGAATACTTTTCATTGAATGTATGAGAAGATTGTATTAATTTCAAATTCACCCTTTTTAACTTATCAAGCCTAAAATCACACAAAGAAAATATTATAATGAATACTGTTTAAATCATATTGGAATCATAAATAATTTCTACTCTCTCACTTAAAAATAAAAATCTATAAATAAATAAAATCTATAAAAATTTATATAATAAAAAAGAAATGTAAACTTATATAGAAATAATTAAAGGGTAAATAAAAAATAATACAATAGACTAGGTCTATTTATTACATTTTCTTTTAAGAGGAGTGTTTTGAAAAACATTTATTAATAGAAGTAAGTTACTAACATGTTTTTTTTAATAGGGAACTGCTAAAATAAAGTAAAAAATGGCTTGAATAAAATTTGATGCGCAAAACTTTACATATGTGTGATTCAAATTGATATAAAAATACTGCCAGAATGAAAATATACATGTATAAAATTTGGTTTTCAAGAATTTGTAAAAAAAAAGGCTCAAGTCTGATGGTCTCAAACCCTGCCAAAATAAAGTTTGCAAACATTCATGCTTTAAAGAAATACATTTTGTGATTTTTTCTAGCCAATGATTAAAGTAAGTTATGTCCTCTTGGTTTTCACATTTTGATTGAATTTGGAGACGATTTGTGGATATTTAAGAAGTCTGGTTTGTCAGACAGGGGAGTAGGGTTTCAGCATTCAAAAGGAAGACATCAGCTGGTTCTGGGAGATGAACTTAGAGGAAGAAGAAAGAGAAAGCAGAAGGGTTTTGGCTTTCATTGGAAAATAACCAAGGGCAACTTCGAGAATCTGAACAAAAAGAAAACAAAGCTGCTGCCAACGATGCTGACAATGAAAAGCAAGTAACAGAAGAAAAAGAAAATTCTACACATTTAGAGATATATCATTACCTCTCTAGAGTTGCTTGTGAAAGTTTGTTACAAAATTATAGATAGTAACTTTTTGTGCATGCTTGTTTTGTAAAATTTGTATTCTGTGCTATTATTATTTTTCATGTCACTTAATAAATGTAAATTTATTTCAAATTTCACCCCAGAGTAAGATTCTTGTTTCTTTTTATTTGTGCCTTTCATAATACTTGGGATAAGAGATTTAATATTCTCGATTCTCCTTTTCTCCCCCAAAATTATTTTATATATTTTTTCATTTTCTATGTAAACATTAGATCCTGACTATTGGTTTAATATCTGAAGACTATTCAGAATATAGAAAATAGCATAGTAATTCATTAGAGTAAATATAGTTATATTACATGATATAATAGTGATTTTTTTTCACATTGCTCCCCTTCATTGGATGCATGTTGGGATAGTGACACAAGAAGAATTTTTAGATGGCCACTCATAAAAAATGAATTGAGCCTAATAATGTGCCTGTAATAGAAGATTGCTGCTGGATGGATAACACTATCTAATCAATTACGATCCTCTTGGTCCTCCTCCTGTTGGTCTTTAAAAAAATTAATATTAATCATTTATGGAACCCAAGGAAAAATTATGATTTAATTTAATACCAATTTTTTTATTTTTACTTGAAAATTAGGAGAAACTACTTTCTTTTGTTCATTTGGGAGACAGCATTTGCTTGTTATTAAAAATTAATCCTATTATAAGAACAAATAATTTATGTGTGTCTTTTTTCTAAATAAGCTGGTTCAGTATAAGTTTCGTTAGTTGTTTTCATAAAAACAAATGCACATATAAATTCAAGTATGTATATATATATATATATATATATATATATATATATATATATATATATATATATATATAAGAAAAAATGTACATATAGACAAGGAAATTGCTGTTATATTAAATAATTAAAGTTTCCCTAGTAATTCAATTCCTATTTTTTCATTTTATTACTATTATGATATATTTTATTGCAAGATAATAAAAGTATAAGTACTGAAAGATTTATGAGGGTTTGTTAACATTTTAATATTGGGTCATGTTAATTTTTTTTCTATTGAATATGAGAAGGAAAAAAAATGTTATGATCAAAACAACAAAATCAGTCCAGAAAGAAAAATCTACAAGTTTTTTCAAGACATTCATGAGATGGGAGATGAGAAAGGAGATCATTTTAATGGTCATTAAATATGTTGCAAGGTATTTTCAAAAGTTATTATTATTGCATTTGGCTGCATCTGACACTGCTACTGTGCATCAAACAGCAGCTGCACATTGATGAAGTTTGTAGTGAGCAGACAAATATTACTGTTACAGCAACTGCCATGATAGGTTTTGCGAACTACTGTCAGTGGTAAGGTGGGGATTTACTTTTGGTCTACATTAGGTTGATAGCAGGGTAGTGAATGGGAATGGATAAGAGAAAATATATCTATTTTCAATGGATTCAACTCATCATATTGTATATCACCAGGATATAACAATAGGATGTTGTTGGGGAGCGTCTGCATTTCTTTTAGCAATTGTGCTGGGATCTGAAAGACACTCAGACACCTATGCTTTGCCACACTGTATATACATCTGTACATTCACTTGATGGACACAAAATATTTACATGGATGTAAGTTGAGTAAAGAATGCAGCAGTATGTGGGTGGAAGATAGTGTAAGTTAATTTATACATACAATGCTTTGACATGGACATACAGAAGTAAAAATGCAAATATACATAAATTACATAAATTATCTTGTAAAATTTTAATGTGGTCGAAAACTAAATAAACCTTTTATACTTCACTATTTGAATTTAAATAACTTTTGAAACTGTAATCTGTACAATCTGGTTATTTTAAATAAACCCACAAAAAAGTTACAATTCAAATTCATTTTTTAAAGAAATATCATTCTCTATATATTTCTTTTGAGATGTACAGCCATAAGAATGTTTTGAAAACTTTACATTCACTCTACAGAATTTTAATTACACAAAACAATGGTATAAAACCCATTGGCATCAACATGAATTTTCCAAACAGCCATGTTGCTCATATTAACTGTAGGACGTTTCAAAGTATAACTGCCAACATAGTAACAAAATGACATGTATCAATACAAAAATATACATATATACATGCATGTGTATATATATATATATACACACACAAACACATATATCAAATTATGTATATATATAATGTAAAACTGGTACTACTTTAAAAAAGAAAACAGAAGTAATGTTAATAGTTTGTTAATAATTTAATTCGGTAAAATATTAGTTACTAATTTTAATAAATATGATTTAATATTTATATTTGCAGGAGCAAATCCCCTTTGATTTTCAGCTTAAAATAATTTTTAGTCTACTTTATTGTAATATCTTTAATATATCACATTATAAAGCATTTACACAAAAACTTATTTCTGTCTTGCTTGTTTATAATTGTGGAGCAAATGTTATATCTTTTTTAATGATTTTATCTGTTCTTTCAATGAAATAACACAAAGAGACATTCTTTTGAAGTTTTTAATATATATATATATATATATATATATATATATATATATATATATATATGCACATTTCCTTGAATACAATTTCTTATTTAACAGTTAAAATATTTAATCCTTGAAAATGGCTAAATGTATAGCTGAAAACACTTGGATAAAAAGAACATGTGGACAGTCTTTATATAATTTATCATCTGAAAAGAAAAAAATTATTAGATCGCATGAGAAATTGTATAAAAAACTAAATAAAAGCACCTTGTCTGTCGTATTCAATGAAATGTGCATGAAAGAAGGATTGCTGCCTAAATACACAATATATATATATATATATATATATATATATATATGATTATTAATGTGTCAAATGGAAACTACACATAATTTTACAAATAAATTAATAATATTAAAATATACAAGCTTGTACATAATAGTTATTTTATATTTAAAACATAATATGTTAGAAATTAATTTCTGTAGGAGTTTTTTAGCAAGCAAAATTTTAATGTATTTGTTTTTCATTACAGAGATATCTTATTTTCAAAATAAGTTGTTCTGTATCTGTCCATGGCAGATTCTGATGAACATTCTTACTTTTGTTATTTTTATTTGGTACTTTATGGACTTTATACTATATTTGAAAACCTTGTAGAATATTCAAATAGCATCTTTTATTTCTTTCAGATTGATTCTTTAATTCCATTTGTTGTCACATTCAGTTTCCTTCTTAACGGCTAAATTTACAACTTTGCCAATATTTTGGCTAATGATTCTTCATTTTTCTGTCTTTTCTTTGAGATATGGTATGTTACCCATAAGCAAGTAAATTTTTAGTGAACTTATAAGTCCTGAGATCAGTATGAATTAACAGTAAAAACCAATTCATTGATTATTGTCTAGAACAGGTATAGGTAACCTTTTTAAGAGTGCATGCCAAATCTCTAGCACAAAATATTTTCACATGACAACAAAAGTTTTTGGGGGAACATATTATTTGATATCTCTTAAGTATGTGAAGAACGTTTTTAAATGATAAAAAATCATCCCAGAGTATTAAAAACATGATATTGTAAGAAGTTATGTAAATCATGTAAAACTGACTGAATGAAAAAAATTATGACAAGTTTTTACAAATATTTTTTACAATCCATATTTTTATTATCCTGTAAGTGTAAATGTAACTGCCACACATACTCACACAATTGAAAGTAGGTATCTCCACTAATTCACAAAAAAAACAGCATACCATGATGAAAAAATGCTCCAAACATAATGAAAACAAAGTTTTATTGTCAAAATATTTATGTTATTATTAAGAAGACAGACCAAAATATTTTTTGATTATTTTATTAAATTTTTTCATCCTTTCTAGCATATTCGAAATTTTGATTAAAAATCTTGTTTTTTTTGTGTCAGAAGTTTTGCCAAAGATTAGTATTAGGAAATTTAGCATCTTTTTTTGGCATTAAAAACACATTGTTTTGGAAATTCTTGCAAAAATCAAATAATTGTCAGATTTTAGTGATACTTTCAAACTTATTCACAAATGAATGAAATTATTTTAGCCATGATTTTTTTAGAAAGTCATAGTAAAAATATGTTTTTACATCTATCCCCCCTCCAACTTACTTAATTTTATGAAAACTTGAGAAATTCAATGGCGTAACTTTTATTGATTATATTAGTTAAACCAGAAAACTTTGAGGAATATAAATCATCAATTTCTTTTGTAAAATTGAATCACACATTTACCAAAAATCAGCTCTGAATTGTAACATACAAACCTAATAAATCTAGGATATTATTGAATTAGAAAAGCTTTTAATGATTTTTATGAATAACATATATTAAGGACAATATTGTCTGAATCCAAATGTAAATAATCTTCTGCTGATTTTAAATCCCTTATAAATGTTGTATAAAAAATATATATATATTTATTTACCTTCAAAACTACATTTAAATAGCCATGAGACTTTGCCACTTTCAAAACAAAACATCAGATAAAACTAGAGACATAAAACTTAATGACTCTTTTTATATATTATCAGTGGGACTGCTGCATCACTGAGATTTTGTATCAGGTTTATATTTAGTAACCTTGAGAGATATGCATGCATTACTACTTTCATCTGTTATGCTACTCCAGTTAAAAGACTTAACAAAGTTCATCACTGAGAACAAAGATTCACAATCACATGTAGATAAAAACATGGTTAGTAATGTTGTTCGAAGTTTTTTTAAACAGGTAACATTTTCTGGAATGGTATTCCAAGTCCTTAATACTTTGTTTTCTGCATTTCTCTTTGATACTCCCATCTCTAATCACTCCTTTTCATTATTTTCCAAGTCAACTCTAAGGTCAAAAAAATTCTACTTCCAAATTAAGCTACTCTGAAATTCAGTCAACTGTATTTCAAAATCATACATGTCTGTCTATAAAACATTTGCAAGTTTAGTTCATCCAGTTTGATACTGTCTGGAAAAATTAATGAATTTTGTTGTCTCTTCCAGTTCTCTGAATTGATTAAATCTTGTAAAGAACTGCTCAACAGTTGAATTGATGATGTTTACAAACAGCTTTTGAAGACATTGACAGTCTGTTCTGTCATCTTTTGAGAAATTATTGATGTACCACTTTAGGTTTGAGAAGTATCTAAATCTCTCATTATCTACATCCCTCTTAAAAATTTCTAGTTTAATTTGAAAATCCTTTATGTAACCAAACATAATATCAAGTGTCTTACCAGAGCTGTGTAATTTAATATTCAAATAAAAAAAATCTGCAAAAAACATCAGTTTACAAACCCATATAATGTCAGAGAATTCTTAGTAAGACACTTGTTGATCATTCAAAAAGAGCTTTATCTTTTCATTTCAGAACCAAACCTCGGCTAAGCCAATGACCATTGTTGTACATTTTCAGCTGTTTATATACAGATTCTACCTCATTCAGTAAAATTTGAAATTGTCTTTTATTTAAAGCCTGAGCAGAAATCTAATTAATAACCTTGGTAACTGTTTGCATCCCTTTCTGAAGTTCCTTTAGGTCAGCTTTTGCACACAAAGCCTCCTTATGTATGATGCAATGAAAACCTAACAGTGAATGACCAAGATATTTTGCAAACAGATTTACAAATCCTGCCTTCTCACCAGTCATGTTGGGAGCACCATCTGTTGTGGCAGATACTAGTTTTGAAATGTGAATTTGTTGAGTATTTAATTCATTCACAACTGCTATACATATTTCATCTCTGTTAGTATGCTCAGATAGTGTTACAAGGGTAACCATCTTTTCACATACTCCATCAACACAAATAGAAAAAACTTACATGAAGACAAATCTTTTGTCAACTAAATCTAAAATATTCTGGTGCCATGATGATATTTCCAGACTTAGAAGTTACTCCAAGTAATAAAAGACATATAATACTGAGTTACAGGCAGTGACACAAACACAAATTGTTTTAGAGCAATTTGTACAAATAAAGCCCCACATCCATATATTCACTCAAATCTCTTTCCAAGCCATTCTTTAAAAAGTGTCTTATTGGAGATTCTAATCTCACCTCAGAGTAGGTGAGGATAGGTCTTAACTTTTGGAGCAGCTGGCTTTCCATTGAAATTCATAAATGAAGTATTCCACAACAGCTTGTTGCCAGCTGCTGAAGTTCAATAGCTGAGTTAGTTTCAGTTCAATATAATCCATTATCCAGTGAAACAAAAACTCAGCTATTCATGTAACATTAAAGATGCATAGATATACTTGATGCATAGATATACAAACTAAGTATTAGGAAGTGCATTGGTAAAACAGACACTTTACAGGTTTACACAACTAACCAAATATTTTTCAGCATGACCTTATGTATGCAATTTCAACATCTAGACATTTGCCATTAAAAGGGTCCTTGAATATGACACAAATAGACTGAAAGAGCCACTGTGAAAGAAATAAAAGATTATCTCAGAAACTCTATGAAAGTTTCCAAATGTAACAGACCAAAAGAAGACCATAAAATACCAAATAAAAAGATGGGGATGCTGATCAGAATCAGTCATGAACCGACCAACAATTTAGTTTAAATATGAAATCTCTGTAACAAAAAAACATGTATATTATTGAATTACAATTTTTTACAGTACCAATAATGAAAATTACAATTTTAAAAAACAAGGAAAACAAAGCAGTAGCTTGGTAAACTCTGAATAGGTGTCAATTTTAAAGCATTTTTATAATTCAATTACAAATTCAAGAAATATAACAGGAAATAAATACTGGATAATGAAATTCTGGTTTGATTATAGGTTTGGTTATTTAATTACATATATTATACACTTTGTGTTGAAAATTGAATTCTTGCTAAATAAATATATTCATATCTTGATATCATTTTATAAAAAATTACTCTTAATATCAAAACTTGCCAACATTTCAACCATTCAACCAATTGTTTTTAATTGAATGATGAAGTGCTAGTCTCTTGACTCAACTTAGTGTAAGAAGAGCCATCAGCCATATGTGTAGAGATGATGCCATTGTTGCACCACCATGTTCCTAGTTAGATTTAGCCTTGTTGTTACTATGGTAACAATGCAGTGCTGCAACATTTTAGATGTTTTTGCTGAAAGCTGAAGGAATGTGAAACTTCGTATTTCCACATTTAGGGAAGAACAAATTGAGCAGATTCAAACATAAAAATCACATGTAAAAAATAGATACAAAATTTATATACACTATAATTTAATGTTTTTTTTGTCTTTTTAACATAAAATATACTTTTTGCAAACAGATTTACAAATCCTGCCTTCTCACCAGTCATGTTGGGAGCATTTAAAAAATGCATGTAAAAGTTGAAATATCAGTGAATAAAGGAAATGTGTTTGTAATGATTTTGTAACAAAAATGTAATGCAATTTCTTTTTTCATAAAGTCTATAGCATCAAAAAACAGTTACTTGATGTTTTCTTTGACTGTTCAAGAACACAAGAGACAAAGCGAATATTCTTGATAATAGTTGTTACTGATGTGAAGCTTAGTTTGGTTGGTGTTTTGATCTATTGTGAAGGTTGTCTGGTATGCAAATAGTGTGAAAATTTTAGGTGTGGTAGGGCTAGAATTCACCCAGTGTGTGTTGACTGATTTGTGTGTGTGCCTTTTTATTGGAAAACAAAGATGAGAAAGAAAGTGTTTCAGGGAAAATTTCTAAGTGTTTTATTACTTGTAAAACTTTTGTTTAAAGTTACATAATGGTTTTATTACTCCATCCTAACTGTTTTAATTTTTACCATTGAAATTGGCAGTAAATTCTATTGGCTTATAAATCCTATTTCCACTCAAAGCTTTTGATTGGCCTAAAATTATTTGCTTTTTTGGAAGATGGTGATTTCATTAATTCTTCATATAAATAGTACTTAATTTGATACAAAAAATACTTTATGGTACATTAGTAAGATATGTAAACATCAAGATCTATTTTTTTCATATAATATTTTAGTCATTTTTCTAATGAAAATCTAAAAGCAGGTTTTAAAAATGGCATTTATAAGATGCATAGGTTATATAAGTCATTTAGCAGTATCTTTCTTAAAGAATATACGTATATATTCTATCCCAAATATATCCAGCTATTTAATGTCAATCTAAACACTACCTACTTTGGTCAACTACAACTTAAGTTACTTCAAAATACTTTCCTTGGAACATCACAGTGACCCCTCTACTTTTCAAAACTGTCTTCAAAGTTCTCTTTCATAAATAGTCTAAAATCTCCTTCTTTCTTGGGAAATTTTAAATTTGGAAATAGATGGACATGATAGGGAGCCAAATCAGAACTGATGTGATGTCTTGTCAAAAAATCTTTCATTAGACAGGAAAATATCAGGAAAAGCCTCAAGGATGTTGAAGCATATAAACTTTGTAGATGTTAATAGAGGTGCCATCAGCTTCTGGTGTTGCATGATGCCTGAATGTGGGCTTGTTATACTAGTCATGCTACATATTTTTCCATGATAACTCCAGGGTTATCTTTTTGGTCACAGCACCTTGCCTTATTGTCCTGGTCAGTAGTTTGGTGACATTCTGGACAGGAGAATCCTGAACTGACATTGTATTTAGGTAAAGTTTTAAACTTTGAGTGGAAATGTCACAAATCCAATTCAGCCATGTGTTTACATAGAACTGAAGTTGATGGATTCCCAAGATAGATTGACATTTTGTAATAATAAGGAAGACATGATTTTAACAAGATGTTATCTATTTCATCTGTTGGTCACACGGATATTTCAAACTAGGCACTTCTATTCCACAACTCTAAAACTTGGCAGTAATCTGACCTTGGAATTGCTTATTTACAAGTCTGATGATGATGATGGTGACAGAACAACAGCACATTTGTTTTTATCATGCATCTTTCTTTTCAAAGACTATGTTGATAGTCTCATGATCTGTTTCTTCACAGCTACTCCTAAAATAAATCTTCCCTAAATGTGCCTGCAACTCACACCCCTTCATTAACTTCTATCTATGCCTGATTTCTATAGAAGAAATTACAATATGCATTTGTATATATTGAACTCAGCCTATAATATATTGCGAAGATTCAACTTTTGCTGACTTGGATACTGCTGGAAATTTTTTTTGTCCTGGTTTCAGGAAAAGAATGTTCACTAGCCTAAAAGTCACCTACATACATGTTTGTGGTTACTTTTATGTTAAGTCATAGAAAAACAGGACAGACTCAAGTTAGTTTAGGAAAGAGCTGACACAACATGGACTGGCTTTTATTCAAGTATAAGAAGAAAGGGAGAAAGAAAGAAATTAGAGAGGAAAGAGATGAATAAAGGAGTGAGAATTGCATTCTTTAATTTTGAGTAGGGAGCATATATTAAGCTGTAATACAAAAAGAGTATATATTAAACAATACTGTACCTCCCTTGGTAAATAGAGACTATGGTCTTACATACTGTCCTTGATTCATTTCACATAGTCTTTCAGGTACACTAGCTGTCATATCTCTCATCCAACAGGCGTGTGAATCCTGGCAGGAGATTCGCATTTCATTAGTTCATTTGTGCTAATGCTCATGACAGCTGAGGCTGATGAGGGTTAGGGTTAGAAGGTGGTAGAGCTCTTTGTGTTTTTGCTGTGTTATGTGGCAAAAATAGAATATATGTAGGAGTTGGCGGTGGCTGACCATTTATTATGTGCTCTACTGATTCTGTTGATTTTTTATAGATGACACCTGTTTCATCATTAGGTTCCACTTGGAGTCTGGACTTCATACAAATACTAATCCTTTCTATGATTTACGTTGCCTTTCTCCCACACCTTTCTTGTACAGGAACATTCATACATCACCTTCACTCAGCACAGGTAAATGACATGCATGACAATCATAATATTTAGCTTGAACCTTCTGCTTGTGTTCCAGTAGGGTCTTATCACTTAGCTCAAGGCTTGCCATTCTAAGTTTTAGTAAATTCCTTCTCCTGTGTAACAGTGTTTGTGTGTGATGATTTAGTAGGTGCTGAGAAGGGCTGTTTCACATTCCTTGGGTTGGTGTGTTTTTGAAATCAAGCAGTGCCAGAAACTGGTCAGTGTAGTTGTCCATGTTTTTCTACTTGAGACATTTTGCACTTTTAACTGTCGATTCAGCTTTGCCATTTGCTTATTGATTTCCGGAACTTGCCATAAGATGTTTGAAATCCCATTTTTCTGAGAAGTTTTTAAATGATGAGGACCTAAACTGGGGTCCTGCATTGGAAATCAACTAACATGGAATCCCATATCTTGTTAGGTGTGCCTTCAATTTGCAGATAACAGTTGAGGTAGCATTATCCTCAAGTTGATCTGTTTCCAGAAGTTCAAAAAGTAATCAACAGTTATGAGATACTTGATACTCAAATAGGCCAATACCAACCTTCTGCCATACAATCAAGTATAACATGTGACATTAGTGTCTTTTTAGCTTGTTCTGTTGTGAACTTGTGGCAAGTTTCACATGTATAAATGTACTCACATATGTTTGATGATGTGCCTGACAAGAAAACAGATTCTCTGGCCTGCCATAGACTTCCATCAATACCTATATGTGATGAGTGAAGTGTGCATTTAATGTCACTCCACAATCTGAGACAGATGAGTACATGCTCACCTTTAAATATGAGATCCTCTTGAGTGGACATCTCATCACATGAATGGAAATATTACTGGAATATGGTTTTCTTCCACTGATCACATACTTTGTCCTGGTCTGTTTCTCTGTGAATCTGCCTAAGCTTTTCCTCATGAATCAGAAGGAAGGTGACTGTTATGAAGTAGAGTAAGCTCTAGAATAGACATTGTCAGGTCAACAGATGGTAGCTTGACTGGCATTCGCTACTGCTTTTATAGCAATATCTTATTTACATACAATACTACACCTCCCTGAATCAAAATGGTCTCATACCCTTCATTGATCTTTGACTTCTAATTATTCTTTGGAATCTAAACTGTCTTTCTTGGTGTGTATCTTGATTTTTTTTCTTATAGGAGACCTTGGTTTGAGTTCATTTTCCTCTTCTGACTCCTCATCAGATTTCTAGTCATTATCATCCATAAATTGTTCCCTTTCACTACTGGATTCTTTAGCCTCCTCCTCCTTTTCTTGTTCTTCACCTTCAGATTCTTGGGTTCCATTCTACTTCTAAATTGATCCACATGGGCCAGTATATTTTGTCCATTTTTCATTAATATTGCACCTTGGCACTTCCAACATGTTCAATTGATTTCCCGCCAACAATTCTGGCCTAAGTAAACATCAATCAACATGCAGACACCTTGAATTCGTTTATCATGGATTTTATTCACCATCCACAACTCAAGGATATTAAGTGATTTCTTTTGTGCTTTATCAACGAAACTTTAACTTCAAGGACTAATTCTTAAATCTATTTTTATTGATATTAACATCCATGAGTTTTTCTACAAACTCTATTTCTTTTGTCCAGGACTATATTTGCTTCATCCTTCATCGACATTACTTATCCAAAAAGTCTACAAGATATTTTCAACTGCAACTAAACTTCTTTCGTCCAAGATAACACCAAAACTTGAACTTCAGCACTAACATTACTGAGTTTCTTTCAAACAAACTCATTCTTTCTTACTATCAAGGAAACTACATCAAATACATGAATATTTCCAAAGGACCTTTTTGCATGCACTTGTTTACACTCCTTTTATTACAAGGACTTTTAGATTAATCATTTGCATAAACATTCTTTGTACCTTAGAAGGAATAATTAGCATAATTTGACATTCTTTTCAGCACATCCTTGAAAATTATTTACCTTTCCTCATAAATATCTTTTGTATGTAGTTTTGGTTTTGTTGCCAAAAATAAAATTTGCCTTTATTTTAATCAAATACTATTACCTTGTCGTTTTGTACTCAGTTTGTTGTCAATCTTCTGAACAATTTTGTTTCCAGACTTTTTTCTCCAACACGCAGCCAACTGCAACAAACTACTGACTTTGTTCCCTCCCATATAACCCAGGTGTGGTTGGGTGAGAATTTTCATGACCATATCATCCCCAACTTTTGTACTTCTAGTTGTCCTGATTTAAATCTCTTGGGCTATTATGTTGGAGGCATCACTGAGTGGGAGACTAAACAGTGTTCCCATAATCTAAATTATAATTACATAAAATCCTACACAAAGTAACTTATGCATAAATTCACAAATGGACATTAACTATTTTAGACATTTACATCTGCATACAAGTTCTCATTTATACACATGAGACCTGTCTGAAAACTTTCCAGCCATTTTGAATATCTTGAGAACCTGCTGTGTAGCGTTGACGTAACTTGTTAACCATTCCAATGTGAACTGTGCACATGTATAAACACACACTCTTTCATAGGATTATTTTACTTAGTTGACAGTAAGACATTACTGAATGACCTTGCCAATTATTATGTAATTGTTGCATTTATAGTGAGACAGAAAAACAAAATGAGCATTATTTAATATCTGGTTGTTATGTGGAGTTGGAGAAATGAGAGACACTAATATGAGTAAAATTGTGATTTAGGGGTCAAATGTAGATGAAATGTGGATCGAAATCTGACAGAAGGATAAGATAAAGAATAAGTAAAGTGTATACAGTCTTTCTCGTATGTTTTGTTATAGGTGTGCATGTAATGAGTGTCCAGATAATTTAGTTGGAAAAATACAAGAAATCTCTGGGGTTTTCTTACTTCAAATTTTTGTTGAGTTCTAAAAGATAAATGTTACTCTTATGGCCTGAAAAAGGAAAAGGAGATGAAATTTTTGTTGATGCACATGTTAACAACCTATCTGTGTGAACTGCTTCGTCTGATAGTGAGAATGTCATATGTTTGTGTGTGTAGAGGAGAGAAATGATTTAGTGAATTAATGGAAATTATAATTATTTTATTATAATAATTTTTGACACTATAATTAATTTTTATTTATTTTTTATGGACATGACAAAGTGACAGTGTCATTCATTTTTTTATTTATGTACTTCTTTATGGACACAACAAAAGTTTCAATAAAAGTGAAAACATAAATTTTAGTTCTGGTGCTTCAAAGTTGGCTCTTTTAATTGCTTAAAATAATAAAATTACATAAAATGATATTAGCAATCAGAATGTTCCTTATCTGAGGTTATTACAGCAAGAAAATAACTGAGGTTTACATTTAAGAATTTTATCACACAAAAAGATTATGATCTAATTAATCGGTTTAAGTTTAAATGTAAGGGAAATAACTTTAATAATACTTGCCATTGCTCATATAGTTTCAGGTTTTTTGATAAATTTAGACATCATCTGGTTCACACCTTTACACTGACTACCAATGGCAGTTTAACACCTCATATCAATTTCTTTTTTTGACAGTAAGGTACAAGGCCTGGGGACCATTTGAAGTAGAGGGTTACATTAAGGTGTAGTTTATATGTATAGGAGGGGAAGATAACAGTTGACTATAGACTTGAATAGGCTGAACCAGGGGATGCAGTTCATTCAACCACTTTTCATGATAGTAGTAATTGAGAAGTGAGATGATCGCTACATCTTGCCAGTAAGAGATATGGCAACAATACTCCATTTTCAGCCTTATCTGGCTCTCATGAAAGGAGAAGATAGCATGAAGAGTCAGGTACTTACTGGAGCAGTACAGAGAACCAATCATTTTACCTGTATCTTTAGTGATGGATCATATATAGGAATTCTACTTGAGGTTGGGTGTGAGTGGGTAACCCAATATCTTCTCAAGGCATGGAACCTTCTTGAGGGGATATCCATTCATCATGACTGGTGGTAGTTTGGGGTTTGATCGGCAGTGATGGGGGTGGTGGAAAGTAACCAGTTTGATTTTAGAGGCATTGAATATAACCAGCCAGTTTTTTCCCCACTGTGAAGATCGGAAGAGAGGTCAGCTGTCAATCTCTGATCATCAAGACTTTTAGAGCTGCATCCGTATACCATTGTATCATGTGCATAGATGTTTACAAATGATCCAAGTATATTCTTAGATAGATCATTTATGTAAATCAGAAAGAGTGTTGGTCTAAGAAATAAACCTGAGGTGATGCCTGCATTAACTGCCAGGGATGACTGGCTGTTAATAACTACCTTCAGGAAGGATTTTATAATAGAGAAAACCCTTTCAGTGATTCCATAGCAGGAGAGCTTGTGTAGCAAACCTTTGTGTCACACCTTATTGAAGGCCTTCAAAATATCTAATGCCATGGTCATTGCAGTATGTGCCGCAAGGGCCTCATTAATTCTGTGTGTAGTGGTAGTTAGGATGTCAGCAGTGGTCCGGCTGATCAAAACCTATACTGCTTGTCACACAAGAAGCTGTTTCTATCCAGGTGTGTGACAATTGTTGATTAGGTCCTTAAAAAGCTTATTAATGATACTGAGGAGACTAATGGGTCTATACTGGGAGGGGAGGATCGCTTGCCTTCGTTCTTGAAGACTGGGTATATGCTTGACACTTTCAACAGGCTTGGGAAAGATTTCTCCTTCAAACAGCAGTTAAATAACTTTGCTAGAATCAGGGATAATTCTGGGTTGATATTCTTAAAGACGAACACTGGAATTTTGTCTAGGCCAGTGGCTTTTTTTGGATCAAGGCTTTTGATAAGTTTAGAGACTTCTCTTGCTGAAATGAGTATATTACTGAGATTGTGCTCAATGAGATGTAGGAAGTTAGGGAGGGGATGGCCTTTGTCATCTAACAATTAAGTTTGAAGCAAAGACCAAGGTGAAGAGCTTTACCTTGTCTGTCAAGGATATGACTTTGAGGCCATTTATAACAGTGAGGACAGATGCTTTGCCTCTGTTCATAATTTGGTTGGTAATCTTCCAGAATTCATGAGATCCAATATTAAGTTTTTTCTGTGATTGGTGCTAATTCATGCTGGCAGTCATAGTCATTAATTTTGAGATTAATTAGAAGCAGTCAAATAGTTTGTAAGTACCTTGCAATGGTGTAGTGGTGGTTAAGTAAACAAATCTTGCAGTGATTATGATTTTAATACTAACACGTCCTGGGCATTTTGACCTGGTATAATGGTTATCAAGCTTGTCTCGTTAGATCAAATTATGACTGAGTAGTGAGTTCTATTTTCCCTAGGTGCTTCATACTTGCGGGCTTGTGTCACATCTAGGCTACACTTAGTAAATCACTACTTTTAGCCCAGCCTTGTACACAACTAAGTTTAAAATGCCAATATTTTTAATACCAGTGTAGGTTTTTAAATTTATTCACCACCTTGCAATGGAAGAATGTGATTCTTGGTCACCAGTGTATTATTTAGTGAATATAACAAACCTGTACAGTGAGTAGTATTCATTGTGCAGGTGTGCTTTATTTTTTTAAGACTTGCTTCCTAATTTTTTTTTAAATACAGTGTTGATCTTTTTTTATCTTATTTTCATCAAATCATAAAAATAAATCAATTGTTGTTGTTGTTGTTGCTGTAGTAATAATAAACAACAACAACAACAGGAAGAGAAAAAAACAGATAAAACCCCAGTGGCAAGAACATTAGTCCAGAGTTAGTCTTGGCAAGATTATTTAACCATTTGTTGCCTGAAAAAGAAATGCTCCCCAAGTCTATGTAAGGTTTTAGCTTTATGTCTAATTTTCAAAAATGCCAGTGAGCACTCATCCCCATTGCAATATTGAAGGTTGTTGATTACCTCAACAGGTACAACCTCCTTAGCAACAAACAATATGAATTTCACTCTTTTATGTTCACTGCTGATGTCCTAACTGTCATTACACATGGAATCAGTGAGGCACTACATTATTCATCTCAAGGGTAATCAATGCTTTGACAAGGTGTGGCATTGGGGGTTGCTACACAAACTCTTCAGCTATGAAATCACTGGAAGAGTTTTCTCAGTTATCAAGTCTTCATAACAGGCAGGCCTATGTAGTCCATTATTAATAGCAAGTCCATGAAATCAACGCAGGTGTTTTTTCAGTCCTATTTGCTTTCTGCTCTATATTAACAATCTCATAAGAACATTCTCAGATCTTTATTAAATGTCTATGCAGATGATATAATAGTGTATAGGTATGTTATGGCCTATTTACCAGATGGACGTCTGTCTGATTGATTTCCGCTTAGTAACAGAGATGTCACATTATCATAGTTATACACACAGACACCAGACACCACATCAGCTGATTAAAAAAAGAGTGCCAAATCTTGTACAGTAATAAAGAAGTTAATTTTCCACTCTTAACCACTGAAGTGTATTGACTTGTTTTTTCCATTTTTGACATCACTAGAATGATGCTCGATTTTGTGTTGATCTTTTTCACTTTTCGAAATCAATTCTTATGTTCTCTATCTGGTGTGCTTGTCTTCATCTTTACGGTGTTTACAGCAGTTAGCGAAGTGATTCTTTTTGTGGCGGTTGTTACATTCTTTCTTAAATCTAAAGGTAATCTTTTTCCCCGAATTTGGGATTTCTTCCACAATATAGACATATTCATTGCCTCCTTTCTAGGAATTCGATGTTGTATATTTTTTTACCGTGTTGATTTACTGTGTTGTCTGTGTATCTCTTAACTTTGTGTTGGCGATCGTAGTTGTCATTTTCTCCTTCTAAGAATCTGGTTAGAATCTATTCTTTTTCTAGTCATTAATACATTGTCACTGATTGTCTGTATCACGTGTTCAAGTATTCTTTCGTTTATGGAATCACCAAAATTACAATATTCTGCCTTTTCTTTGGGTCTCGCTGCATACTCTACTATTGTTTCATTCTCATCTTTATATATATATATATATATATATATATATATGCAGCAATCATTCATTTATGCATGTTTTATTAAAAACGACTGACAAGGTACTGCGATTAAGATTTTTATTTCATTTATCTTGAGTTCGAACAAGTGTTTCCTTTTCTGGACAGAGAGTGCGTAGAAACTGTCCAAATGTCCTGTAATTCCAAGCTATTTCGGCTGTACTTTTAGCCATTATCAAGGATGATTTTATTTCAATTTAATTGGGTGTGTGCATTGTGTTTTTAGTATTATAGATATGTTTTATTTTCCGAACACAGTTAGCACATTGTGACCATGTTCGTAGTTAATATTATAAGGTGTTGGCTTTTTCTTTTTTATTATTAAGGTTTCCATTATTTTTAATCTTTTTTTACATGTGGATGAGTTTGTTATGTTTGTATTTTCTACTAGTATGTTTCGGATGGAGAATGGTAAGTTTGTGTTTGTGTTTAAATGGATTCTAATAGAGCTGTGGTCAGATAAGTGTAACGACATTTGGACAGTTTCTACGCACTCTCTGTCCAGAAAAGGAAACACTTGTTCGAACTCAAGAAAAATGAAATAAAAATCTTAATCGCAGTGTGACTGCGTGTTTGTGTATTATAATCTGATTGTGTATGTATTGTCTTTTGCAAGATTTCATCCTCTCGTGCCCATTTTTTCCTTCAAATTTATCCAAGTTGTCACGGAGTTCAGAGCAGCATTAGATCTTCTTCACGTTTATTCCAACTTAATTTCAATAAAAACAAAATAAATAGAAAAACATATGTATTTTTTCCTTCAGTTTCTTCATTAAATAATTTTATAATTTTAAACTTAATATAGATTAAATTTAAAATTTAAAATTGATAATTTTATAGTATAATTTAATATTTATTAGGTAGAATGAATTCTATTTTAGTCTAACCCTAACATTAAAACATTAAATAATTATTATAACCTAAGTCGGTTGTCAAGTTTTTTGAATTCTCATAGACTTGTATTTTGATTGGTCATTCCATCTGATATAATAGCGTTTCCCCTAGCGAAGGATGTTTAATTGATTTGAACGTTTTAAAACCCTTTATTCTATATTCAACACCATCACTTGATAAGACACCAGAAATGTTGAAACAAAATGGCTATTTTTGTAGTGATTTTATAATATAATGTTATAATTTTTGAATAAATAATTATATTTGGTCTACTCTGTATTGAGCACTCTTTTAAGAATAGTATTTGTTGGTTATTGGAATTTATTCCGTATACACCAATCCTATACTTGGATATATATATGTTGCGGACCCGATAGCGTTGCAGAACTGGCTTACGAAAAGATGGCCTTGTGCCAGACACTGCACACGACTACCGAATCCACAAAGTAAAAATAAATAAACAGGAGACCAAAGATAAAGCCTGGTCAAGAGAACAAATATAAAATTTTATTTGTGTTTAACAAGTAAATTGTCTTCAGTGGAGACCTTCAGTAAAGTTACTGGAAATGTTGTAGTTGATAAAAAGGCAGTGACAAGTAGTCACTAAAAGGTAGATCCGGTTCCGCGCCAAAATGAAATTCAAAGGCGGGGAAAAGTTTCTCCGGGAAGAAAGTTCAGAACAGTCAATTATTAACGAATAATAAACATACACAGCAAAAAAAAAAAATACTCACTGCGAGATTTGTAATTGTGAGTGTAATGTAATTTTTTTAAGGTAACTGGTTCTAAAAGGACAGAGTTCGAAGAATATGAAAAATTCTTGTTCTTCAGGTTGAAAGTTTCACAGATCTCTGGTCATGGACGTAAGCAGTTTCGAACAGGATGTTCGTATCAAGACGAGAAATAAGTTATCGAAAAAGGTGACGAGGTTCGACAGGATGTTCGCAGCAGGCCGAGAAATAAGTCATCAAAAGGATGATGAAATGACAGTGTCTTAGGTGCTAAGGTTACACGCGTCAAGCTATGAGAGACAAAGCAATATTTGCTGGTAGGGCATCCCTGTCTTGATATAACAGACGAGAGATGAATGAGTCGTCTAATCTGTTCCGTGTCCTGTCGGCGACTAAATTCAAAGAAAGAGTTTGTCCGTGACGTCAGAGAGAATGCGCGCGAAAACAGCAGCAGGAGCTGCTTGCTACCTTCCTCACTTTCGGCTACAAACAACGGTTTACTGCTATTAGCCGAAAGTGAAAAGGAAAGGGGTGAAAACTCGCACGCGCGTCAAAATGTAAGTGTAAACACTGTGTGTTGTTCCACACACACACACACACACACACACACACACACACACACACACACACACACATATATATATATATAAAGATGAGAATGAAACAATAGTAGAGTATACAGCGAGACCCAAAGAAAAGGCAGAATATTGTAATTTCGGTGCTTCCATAAACGAAAGAATACTTGAACACGTGATACACAGACGACACAGTAAATCAACACGGTAAAAAAAATATACAACATCGATTTCTTACAAAGGAGGCAACGAATATGTCTATATTGTGGAAGAAATCCCAAATTCGGGGAAAAAAGAGTACCCTTAGATTCGAGAAAGCATATAATAACCGCCACAAAAAGAATCACTTCGCTAACTGCTGTAAACACCGTAAAGATAAAGACAGCACACCTGATAGAGAACATAAGAATTGATTTCGAAAAGTGAAAAAGATCAACACAACATCAAGAATAAGATCTTAAGATGAAGAACTCATCAAAAAAAGACAGAACGAATAAAAATCCACAAAATAATGAGAACGATTCAAATACCCCAAAATACAATACAAATAAGAATCGGGAGTATAGATGTGTTACACTTTGCCTCAAATTAGATCTCTTTCTGATTCACTCTACATGTGGGCCAGAAGTGAACACTAAGAAAGCAAAATCCAAAATAAAATGTCGTCCTCTGCGGAGAAGCTCCGAGCATCACCCCGGCCCCAAAACAAATCACTTCAAAAATACAAAACAACAACATAAAATAAACGGACATTGCTGCCAAAGAAAAAAACATGAACAAATGATGAAGAAGCCACACATAAACGACTGAGTCATAACGCGGCCAACGGGTCAGGTGCCGATATGATTGAGCTTCATAACCTCAACCCTATGGAAAAGGGTTCGTTCCTTCTTTTCGTTTTCGTCAACGAAAAATAGGATTCTCATCTGCTTCTTTTTCCGTTAATAATATGTGTTTTTCTAATTTTTCTGGGAAGAGATTAAAAATATTTCCAAAATGTTTTCGCCAATGAAAATATATTTGTTTACCTAAATTCTCAACAAAGGAATCTCATTTTACCATTCCTGGACCGATCGCCGTCTCAGCGAAAACTTGTCGCGGCCGCCATTAGCCGCTTCCTAGTAAAACGACCTTGACCTTCACAACCCCTGATCTTGCTGATTTAAGTCAAGCAGCATGCGAGAAACTGGACGACCGGCCAATATTGTTGACTCTAAAACAGTGCCTCGTGAGCATCGGATTAGGCAATGCTTCTCAAACATCGAACAACATTGGGATTAATTTAATACTTACGGTTTTCTACTACCTTTAGCCAGGGAGTACTTCAACAAATCGTTTCACGGTGTAGTATTTGTTCGCAGATCGCTCGCTTTGTCGGCCTTTTGGCTGAGAGCGTCACTTGATACTTTCCTGGTGTAGGGATTCGTCCCTGCGCTGGTAGTATCATGGCTACGACTAGCTTGGACCGGCTCCGGCCTGGACCAGCTTGGACAAGCTATGACCAGCCAAGACCAGCAGCACGGGTGAAAACACTCGGGCCCCCACGTTAAAACCGACCTTGTGTCACAACCTGACTCAGTTGGGGGGGGGGGTCAAGTAAATACCTGGATCAAAATGTAGTACGTACGTTACCTTTGTGAGCTTCCGGTGCCTTTCGTCGAGAGAATACTCTTCGGCGTGATCCCGTTTCCGCGGTCGATCCGCCCTGGAAGGCGTATCTCCTCTCTGACTCCAGCTTCAAGTGCTACCCTTCGGCACGATCCCGTCACCGCGGTTGATCTGCCCTGGAAGTTGTATCGCTGCTCTGACTCGGCCCTGTTTAGGGACTCGTCCTAACCGACCCTGCCGAACCTTGATCTGACACAAAATAATATTCAAAAATGTTTAAAACAAAGGTAAGATAGTTCATTATTCACAGAAGAGATATAAGGTTGCATGCGTCCAAAAGTAGATGAAGTGAGTTTGAAATACTTAGCTTTATGGGATTGTTGAGAGAAAATTCTTTGAAGTGTCGCGTGCTTGGTTAAAAGCAGATAATATAATTGGCGAATAATTTTACACTGGCAAAAACTTCAACGCTGGTCATGAGGACCTGAAACGACACCTTTCCCATGACTTCAGATACTCTCTTCATTTTTTTTTATCAAAAGGAACTTTGCATAGGCTCGTTACATTCTTTTCTTTCTTCTTCTTGGATCAACGGCTAATTTCTGTGAAGACAAGTTATTCATTGATCCAAAACAATTTCACATAGACACGCGAATTTATTTACTTCTTCTTTTCAGCTCACCGCTCAATTTATGTGAAGGAAAGGTTTTCATTGGATCTAAGAAAATTTTACATAGGCACGCGAATTCCTTCTTTTTCCTCGGTCCTCTGAATTTGAAGGGAGTTATCATTATTTCGTACTTACTACTGACCTACTAGACTATATATCGAGACACTCAATGCCAGAATATAGTCGAAACGACACAGAACCAGTAATAAACTATGTCACACACAAAGGAACTGCTTAAACCATAGACGCGATAAGAAAGAGAGAAGCGATAAACATGGCTACAATACTAAGAAAACTAATATCACATGTCACTAACAAAGATTAGATAAAAGCAAAGAAATATCCATATATGGGAACATGCATCCACATGAAAGAAGAAATTAGTATACTGGACAGAACCATATACTGAGGGAACAATAGTATTATCCCAAACTCATTGCAGAAGAAAATAGCTAAGATAGGACATTGTCTAGGAAACATGGGAAGAACAAAAAACAAACAGCTACTCAGAGAAAAATATTGGTTTTCACAAAATTAACATTATGATATACAGAATCATAGATCAATGTTACGAATGTAAATTAGTATCGAAAGAGTTTCCCTTTCCAAGTTCTCCACTGCCTTAACCAGGTATTGAACTCACACTCTTTGGGCCCTGTCACTAGATCTAACTAACGCCTTTATCTACTGTGCTATGTGTCCATGACTACTCAAGGACACATGGCACAGTTAGATCCAGTGACAGGACCCAAAGAGTATGAGTCCAATACCTGGTTAAGGCAGTGGAGAACTTGGAGTGGGGATAACTGATAACTGACATTCATTAGACATGGCACGTGGAACTAGAACAGTCTACCCTAGCGAATAAAATAAAGGGTTCAGTTCGACATTCCAACCACCTGAAGAAGGACGAAGCGTACAACGGTCGAAACGTTGTGATAAATATGGCAACAAAGATGATGGCAATAGTCCGAATAATGTAAATAGTGTACATAACACCTCATCTCAGAAATATAGACAGTACATGACTTAAAAAAACAAAACAGGGCTAAGCTAAAGGAAATATTCTTGACATATGAAACCACGAGAAAACAAAAGATAATGGAACACCATTTCAAGCAAGAGAATTTGCCAAAATAACAACGCAAAACTCACAAGCTAATGGGGAAGTAGAAATATATTTATGAAGACCTTGAACAAGACAGAACAGATCGCTAAACTGTATAGGAAATTCCGTCGTCTATGTTTTAATATTAAAAATCCGAATTCCAAACAATAATAAAATAAAAATAAAGAAAACATGTGTATGCCCGTTAAATAAGACATTTGTATTTGCAAACATATATACATGAATTCAAAAGAGTTCAAAAGTGTTAAAATACTATTTAGTTGAGTTAAAGTTTTGGGGCAGTTGGCCCACGTAGAAAACTTTAGTTTAGAAAAGTCTTTTAAATAGTTGATTCACAAAACAAAAAAAACCTGTGGTTAAAAAAAGTCTTTTATCGTTAGCGATGATTCACTGACAGTTTTTGTTGTTGTTGTTGTTGATTATGTGATTTATGTCACCAACCCATAATCGTTAGTGAAGATTCACTAATCGTCTTTGTTGTTGTTGGAGATTATTTGTTTGAACTCGCCGATACAAAATCGTCAGCGAAGATTCACTGACCATCCAAGCTGTTTAGTAGCTGATTTGTTTGAAGTCGACGACACATTTTTTTTCAACACGGGAGACAGTCGCATCTTTATCTTGTGTTCGGCTTGGAGACAGCTGAATCTCTGAAAGTCTGTGGGGTTTTATAAGAAATCTTTTACGTAAGTAGGCTCAAGATAAATATTCTTATTTTTATTCTAACTGGTCAAATATTTCAAATGGTGATGTTAATATCTAACCAAAAGACACTTTGATTTAAACGATGCGTGTTGCATCGTGGAATCTTTTTGGCGTGTTTGTAATATTGTCATTGGGTAGAAAATAAAGCTTGGGCGTGTTTTAATATTGTATGTAATTGTGTTGGAAATATGATTTATTTCTTATACCTGCAAGGAAAATAATTTTTTTTTAAAGTAAGGTTCACCCTGTACATGGCCCAGGGGCAACTCGAGGTGGAGGGTTACGTTTAGGGATAGTTTATATGTATAGGAAGGGAAGATAACAGTGATCTCTAGACTTGAACAGGTTAAGATTGCAGTTATCGGGCGCTGTGTGCTAAATCTGTGTGTAATGGCAGTTAGGCCGTCAACAATGGATCGGTCTGGTCGAAAACCATACTTCTCATCGCACAAGAGGTTGTTTTTATTTAGGTGTTCGACGATCTTCTTGTTGATTAAAGCCTCAAAAAGCTTATTGATGATACTGAGGAGTCTAATGAGTTTATACTGGGTGAGGGAGGATCTCTTGCCCCGCGTTCTTGAAGACCGGCATAGGCTCCTTCCATATGCTTGGGAAAAATGTCTCCTTCAAGCAGCGGTTAGATAACTTTGCTAGAATCGGGGATTATTCTGGGTTGATATTCTTAAGGACGAACACGGGAATTTTGTCTGGGCCAGTGGCATTTTGAGGGGTCGAGGCTTTGGAGGTGGGGTCGAAGCTTTTGATAAGTCCAGAGACTTCTCTTACTGAAATGGGTATATTATTGAGATTGTGCTCAGTGAGTCGTGGGAAGTTAGGCAGGGAATGGCCTTGGTCATCTAAGTTTAAAACGAAGACCGAAGCGAAGAGCTACGCCTTGTCTGTCGAAGAGGATATGACTTTATAATAGTGAGCACAGCTGCTTTGCTTCTGTTGATAATTTGGTTGGTCATCTTCCAGAATTCGCGATATCCAACTTTCAACCTTGGCCTGGACAGCTTGCGCATAGGCGTACTTGGCGTTTTCCAGAACTCTCTTACAGCGATTGCGGGCGGTCCTGAAATAAAGGCCAGCCTACACCGCTCCTTGCGAGATATTGAAGTTATGGTTCCGGTGATCTATAGCTGGAACGCATTCAGATGTGAACCTGGGTTGACTGTTCGGTTGTTACTAGAATTTATTTATTTATTTATTTTGGAGGAGGAGGGGTTATAAAGCACTCCATTCCAGAAATGGGAAGAATAATAAATATATTAGATATGTCGACAAAATACAGATCAACACCGCACCCTGCAACGGATGTAGAACCATACAAAGCAATGAAACAGAGATTAGAATAAAGACTAAAACGGACCTGGTATAACAAAAATAGAAGGCGATTTAATAGAAACAAGAGATGCACAATACAAATTCAATGCAAACAAGAAAGTGAAGGGAAGAAAGTTTGTGTGCGGGGATTATGTATTAACAAAACAAATAAAAAGAAACAAATGGTCAACACCATACGAACCCGCATTCCACATAACAGAAGTCAAAAGATCATAGAACCGAGTCAGACCCGATCAGTTATGAAAGGGGAATAATCAGAGACATTAGACAATTTAAACTTGTTAACCAAATCACAGATTCAAAAGAGGATTATGTAGATGATGCTGGTAGTAGTAAAGACATAAGTAAAAACCTAATAATGGGTATTTATACAAATCATAATTAAATGAGTTCAACACCAATACTAGAAACAACAACTACAAGCGATACCAATCCAACATCTGCTACAGACGAGACTAATCTTCTAACAACAGATGAGATTGATGGAATAATCCATACTAACCTCTCACCCCTCCGGTATAATCCACTTTATACCAAAAATCACCTATCAACCAATCAACACTCTAGTTTCAGCAAGCGAGACTTCTCATTGGCTCAGACCTTTAGAACTGTAACAAGTTCACGCGAAAATGTCTTTTCGCGCCCAGCGCTCTGGGGCCTATTTTATTGACCAAAACTCTATAAATAGAGGAATCTGATTCGACTCAAACAGTCAAACTTACACCCATGGAAAGATGCCAAACTAATCCACACAAGTCAAAACCTTGACCAACTACACTTTTACCGCGCAAACTTCTCTGACTCAGCAAACAACAACCACGCTCTCTCAGGAACAATTTCTAACAATTACTTACAATACTTAAAAAGTGATATTTAATCACCACTAAATAAGTATTCGTAAACAATCAATCAAACATCCAAACAACTAAAGGTACACAACTCCTACCAATTTTGGACAGTAACTTAAACAAATTTACGCACACACACTATTGATTGAACACGCACAAAGGACATTTTTGTACATAACCAAACAATTTGTTTAATTTTACGAACAAATCTTAATAACAGCTTCACACACGCTGAAACTTCACAATACTCGACACATTCTAATTCAACCATCCTCATTTATCCAAAAATACTCAACCCAATTGTATATGTCAATTGTATATAAATCAATGTTATTGTTTAATTATGTTTGTCTTCACTCTGGATTTTCTTGCATGATTTGTTTTCAATGTTCCTTTTATCTCTAAATTTGTTGTGGACGAATGTTTAAGAACACCGACATCATAAATCCTTCTGATAACTAAAAATACATTCACCAGTCTGCAACAAAATTGGTAACCCCGACGTTTGCGACCCAACACAAAATTGGCGACTACCGACATTCACATCTCGGCCAACAAATTGATGACCCCCAACATTCAAATTAACAGCAACTACAACCTGGTAATCCTGATGTTAACAACATCAACAGAAATGTATTAATGATCGCTGACCTTTGCATCAACTAAATTGGAAAACACGACGTTCAAGACACTCAGCACTCTAAAAAATATTTTCTTCGCATAACGAGAACGGATCTAACACAACACAAAAAGGCGCGAAAACTTTTTATTTTCCCTCCAAAATTATATTCAATCGACATGTCTGAACCAATTCCCCACACTGAGGCTGCAATAAGACTGGAAATGCCTGCATACAATTCCAACGCACAAACGTGGTTTTTACAACTCGATGATATATTCCAAGCTCGGCACATCACATCGCAGCAATCCAAGTTTGGCTTTGTCGTTGAAAAACTACCTGCAGTGGTGGCTGCAGAAGTGGCAGACATTCTCACAAGCCTTCCAACTGATAAGCCTTATGAAGTATTAAGGCAAGCCATATTACACCGCACAGGTTGTTCAGAAGAACGTAGAATAAAGGATCTTCTGACTAATTTAACCTTATTGACTAGCAAACCATCTCAACTCTTGCGCCGAATGCAATCTTTACTCGGCAGCAATACCATATCTGACACCGTCCTAAAACAGATGTGGTTGGATAAGCTACAGTCTGAAATTGTACGAATACTAGCATCGCACACAGATGAAGTTAACATCCAGAAGTTAGCAGTGATTGCCGACAAAGTATCTGATATCACACCAACTCGGCAAATCTCCTCCGTAATCCCGTCAGACGACCTCACTCCGGATTTCAATCAAAGATTACAACTTCTGACATCAGAACTTCAGAAACTCTCTCTACGCCTTGACGAAATTCAAAACAAGCCGAGGATAAGTCGGAGGAATTCAATTGCCCGGCATTATAACCATAGACCGCGCTCAGCGTCACGTCGCCCCCGTCACCGTCGACATCGTAATTGCTGGTACCACGACGTGTTTGGCGCGCGCTAGGAAGTGCCAGCCGCCATGTGCTTTCCGGAACACATTCCCAACGGACCTACAGGGAAACGACCTGCCTGGCACCCATTAGAGGCGTTGGATGCCAGGACTGACAACAAAATCCGCCTGTTCTATATTTGCGACCGAAATAGCAACCATGATTCTTTAGCCGACACCGGTGCACAAGTCAGCGTTGTACCATTCAAAAATTGCGACAAATCAACAATATCCAAGCAAGCTTCATTGAAATTACAGGCAGCTAACGGCACATAAATCAGTACCTATGGCGAACGTGTTATGCCATTTAACATTGGATTACGAAGGGAATTCGTTTGGACCTTCACAATCGCCGATGTTGAAATGACAGTCCTAGGCGCAGATTTTTTGGCACATTACGACTTATCTGTTGACTTCGCGTACGCTTACTGACGCGCGTACGAATCTGCAGCGCCGCGGATTAACATCAAGGTACTCAACAATAGGTTTAACATCTGTAGTACCCAAAGCAAATGGCTACGAAAAGTTACTACAGAAGTATAAATCCCTGTTATCACCATTTACGTATGCAGAACCTATCAGGCATAATGCCACACATTCAATAAAAGCTACTGGGCCCCTGTTCATGCCCAACTGCGTCGTCTACACCCCAGCAAACTACGGGTATCTGGGTATAATCAGACCATCCTCTAGCCCTTACGCTACGACACTCCACATGGTCCCAAAGGCCGCTGCTCACAATTGGCGTCCGTGCGGGGATTGCAGGCTACTAAATGCCCAAATCGTCCCGGATAAATACCCAATCCCCCAAATTAAAGACTTTGCTTTATCGTTAGAAGACACCACGGTCTTCACGAAGCTGGATCTGCGGAAAGCATTTTACCAAATTCCGATTGAGCAGTCCGACATACCAAAAACAGCAATAACAACTCCCTTTGGCTTATATGAATTTACCAGAATGCCATTCGGTTTGCGCAACGCATCTCAATCATTTCAGAGACTCATTGACGAAGTCCTTCGCGGACTATCCTACACTTACGCCTATATTGACGACGTATTAATAGCCAGCAAAACACACGAAGAACATTACGACCATCTTCAAACAGTTTTTCAACGCTTACAGCATTACGGTTTAAAATTAAATGTTGAAAAATGCATATTTGCTGTCCCCAGCTTGACTTTTCTTGGTCACGTAGTAGACAAACGTGGATTAACTCCCTTGAACCAGAAAGTAAAAGCTATTACTGATTTTCCACCACCTTCAACTCTACGTCAACTTAGAAGATTTCTGGGAATGATTAACTATTACCGTCAATTTATTAATAATTGTTCTACTATACTACTACCTCTAACGAACATTTTGTCTAAGCATAAAAAAATAACCCGAAAATAACTTTATCTGCAGAAGAGATGGACTCTTTCAATGCCGCTAAGCAAGCGTTACAAAATTGTGTTAAATTGTCTTACATAACATTCTCGGATGACGCTAAACTGACTCTCACCAATGACGCATCCTCTAACACAATCGGCGCAGTCCTACATCAGGTTGTTAACGGAATTGAGAAACCACTGTCATTCTTTTCTCTTAAACTTAACTCTGCGCAGATAAAATATAGTACTTTCTAACGCGAACTATTAGCAGTGTACCTGGCAATTAGGCATTATCGTCATATACTAGAAGTTCGTGAATTCACAGTATTTACCGACCACAAACCATTGACGTACGCCTTACACGCGAAATCCGAGAAGCACAACCCTCGTGACATTCGCTATATGGATTATATAGGACAATTTACCTCGGACATCCGCCACGTCAAAGGCACCAGCAACACTGTGGGAATTGCGTTATCCCGTACAACCCTCAATACCATTCAGTCTGCTGCACTCCTTAGCAGATGAACAGCTAAATGATGAAATGTTCTCAACCATCCGATCTGACACTTCCTTACAGATCGAGAAAAGACCACTTGCATTACTGACAAATCCGTATACTGTGACGTCAGCACGGGCAATCCACGCCCTTACATACCGCCAACAAGATCTATTCAACTACAATAGACAATGTCAAACCAAGGAGGCCTAGAAGAAAAAGAACAACAAAACAGAATGCTATATAAAGAGATAGAACAGAAAAAGTAAGCTAAATTCAATATTAAAGAATGTATATTTTCTGAAAGTTGAGAGGAATGTTAAAGTCTGATTATCAGACTGACATTTGTCTGACTGATTTCCGCTTAGTAATGTGGAATCGCCCATGTTACTTTAACACCCCTATCTATAGGAACAATCTATTTTTCACACCCACGTAAATTAACTTATCCAATAAAAACCTAATTTTTCCTAACTAAGAATTCTATTGGCTTACAGCTCAAAAATTCGAAAGTTCACGCGAAAAGAAGTAAATTGCGCCAAAATTCTGTGAGCCGATTTTGAGATCCGAGAACTTATATACGGAAGATTTTGGACTTACCAAATCAGTGAGCGGATCGAACACAAAGAGATGCCAAAAAAATCTATAAAAAATGGAAAAAAAGAAAAGTAAAGTAACATCCTTATCAAGAAGAAAAAACCGATCATAGCTGATCTAAAAAAATCAGTTAAGAAACATTTATTTTCTGTGAAGAAAAAATCACCTGATAAAGATGATACGGTGAAGTACCCAGTCTTAGCAGATACAGCTGTGAATGAAGACTTTGAAGCCAAAAATGGCCAAAGTCCAAAAAGTATAGAGGCCAATAATGGCCATAATGAGAAAAATATGGAGGCTAATAGAAGCCCAAACAAAGACATGAGTAAAGATAATTCAGAGGTCGGGGAATCGCCCTCTTGTTGGAAGTCCCCTCCAAACTGTATTATCAATTTAGCGGAGTTCTTGGATCGAGCTAAGAGTTACGGTCACCTTGTCGTAGAAGGTGGACTCTTAGAAGACCCCATAGAATTGAGAAAAATTGATAAAAGAATAGTGTCAGTTTTCGTCGTCGACAAGCGTACGCGCAAAATTTGTCGCTCGACGAAAAACACAAAGTTGAAAGCACTGGAGTACTTGGGGGTCAAGCCCCTCAGAATAGTTAAGGGAGCCGGATTTTTAATGTGAGACTTAATAACAAAAGATTTGATCCTGCGCACGGAGTAGGAAGGCCTAAGAAGGAGATATAGCAGTATACGAGGTCCCTCCTCAGGTTATGGGGGAACATCCCGCTGCATTTTTGTCCCAGTATGGCGAAATTCTGGGCACTTCCTGCGATAGCGTGAACGGTGGGGGTGGGGCTTTGAAATCATGTTTGACGAAAAAGCCTTCCGCTCCATCCCCAACTGTCTGGATGTTGGACGCTTGAAGCTCTCGGTCATTGTGACCGGCCGCAAACCGGTATGTTGGAAGTGTGGTGAGGCTGGTCACCTCTCCTCTTCCTGCCCAGAGAAGAAGGCCTCTGGAAGTCAAGCTCCAGTAGACCAAAATCCCTCTCTGACCGCGTCTTTACCTTCTGCCTTGCCTGTAATGGGCGTGCCAGTTTACGGGAACGGGTCGGTTAATCCTCCGGTTGGCGAAACATCTAAGGCCACATTCCCCAAAGAGCCTTCGCCCTCTGCTAATGCAGTTGCGGAGAAGGGGGAATGGCTGGTAGCTGGTAAGGCCAGAGGGAAGCGCCAGACAGCGGGTCCTCAGTCCCGTGAAGCCCCAAGGACGAAAGACACACACAGTCCCACTCCCTCTGGCAACGTTAAGAGTGATGCCCCGGCCTCTCAGCAATCCTTCCAAGACCAACAAAAGAAATATCATCCTGGCTATGAAAAATCAGAAAAAATAAAGGTCATAAAAATGAAATTAGATAAACAAAAACAGACTCAACACCCAACTCCTATTCCTTCCACGTCCTCGGCCCGGTCCGCACCTTCACCCAAGAAGAAACCTTCCCCTCTGACAACACCGTCTAAATCTAGTCCTCCCAGCTGAGTTTCCAGCCCCTATAAACATAGAACCTTTCACACTCCACTTCATACTCCCACCCCTGTTAAACAAAGATCCCCCATACATCTCTGCATACTCCCAGTCCTTCCCCTGTTAAAAAACAGTAATGCCTACCCCCTGTTCCAAACGGCAGAGAAGCCCCACACAGGAGCTAAAAGATAATAAGAAAAAGGCACCCCGTCCATGTTCAAACCAGTACTTCAACACTAACCGGTCTTCACTATGACTCTCTGGTTAGCAAGTATAAATGTGCGGGGCCTGAGGTCCGAGTCTCGCAGGGCGAGGCTCTCTCGTGACCTTCATCGCCTCGGGGTGAATGTTTGTTGTGTGCAAGTGACCCGGTTTTCTTCTCATGACCGTGAGGACATACTGTCTAAGGGGTTCTCCCTTTATTCAGCATGTTTTGATGGTCGTTCGAGGGGTGTCCCTTGGCTAGTGAGCAAGTCTTTGAAGGCTGCATGTACTCTTGTCTTCGCAGATCCGGCGGGCAGGCTTTGCGTGCTGGATGTTACCAAAAAGGGTAAGGCTCTACGACTCATTGGGGTTTATATCCCCAATAACCATTCTGAGCGACCTGCTTTGTTTCGGCAGATCGGGCCGTTTTTGACGACATCTCGTCGGGTAGTTTTAGCGGGGGATTGGAATGCCGTTCTTGACCCCGATATAGATCGTATAGGGCAAAATTCAGGTACTAACATCCGGAACGTGAAACCATTTCCGGACTTTATCGGCGAGTTTGATCTTGTCGATAAGTACCGGAATGAGCACCCACGGGAGGTAGCATAGACTTGGAAAAATAGTAGCAACTTGGCTACCCAATATCATCCTGGCTATGAAAAATCAGAAAAAATAAAGGTCATAAAAATGGTCAGCAGGATTTCCGGTGCCAGCTGCTACTAATGATGCAGAAGGAATTGACAGGGGTGGTTTTAGGGAACGCCTGGTGGGATAATTTAAAATACAAAATTAGAAAGTTTGCTGCCGATTTTTGTCGTCGACTCAATCTAGATAGATTAGCGGCGCAAACTGTTTTAGAAGAAAAAGTTGATCGGGCAGTGAAATCCCGTAATAGTGGGGAAATAGCCTTAGTTAAGGCAGAGTTGTCCTCCTTGCTTATCAAGAAGTATCAAGCTCTGGTAGTAAGGGCTAGGTTAAAAAGAATGTCCTCTGAGGCGACGAATTGCGTGCAGAGGAAAATCGGAGAGCTTCTCGGCGACATATCGCGTGCGTCACATTGCCGGATAATCGTACCGTGACTACAAACGCGGGCATATGTAAGGCCTTTCGGGATTACTTTCAGGATATTTTAACCATGGAACCTGGTCTGAGCCCTGCTCTCTTCGACGCCCATTTGGCCGACTTTCCCTGCCTCAAGACAGCTGAAGCGGCTGGGTGCGAGGATCCCATCACAGTGACGGAAATCTGGGAAGCGCTGAAACAGGTTGGCCTGGATAAATCTCCGAGGCTAGATGGTCTTCCCTACGAAGTTTACTTGAGGCAGTCGCTCGTTTTTGTTCCTTTGCTGGAACTGATCTTCAACAACTGGATGAATCGGGGGTCTATATCCCAATGCTTCACCAGGGGTGTGATCAAGTTGCTGCGTAAGGACAAGAACGGTGGGGATGGGTTAAATAACTTTCGCCCTTTGACTATGTTAAACACAGAGGTAAAGATTTTGACGAAGATCTTAGACAACCGTTTGCAGCTTGTCCAGTTTAGTCTGATTGGCTCCGAACAGACTTGTGCTGTGAAGGGCAGGACTATTCAGGATAACCTGCACATGGTACGCTTGATATTAGAACAAGTTGACAGTGAAACCGCGCTGATTAATTTAGATCAGTCCAAGGCCTTCGATAGGGTTGACCATCGATTTCTGAAGGCCGGTTGTGGAGCCGACTTTCGCTCCTGGATCCGACTTTTGTATGCGACCCCCGGTGCGCTGGTGGAGGTGAATGGGGTAAGATCGAAGCCTTTCGTATTGTCTCACTCCATTCGTCAAGGTTGTCCGCTTTCGCCTTTGCTTTACGTTCTTGCATTGGAACCTTTCCTTCGCAAGTTAAAGGCGAATGCGGTCCTGAGCGGAATTTCCTTGCATGGGGCTACCACCTCAGCCAGGTATTCTGCCTATGCTGGCGACGTTTCGGTTATTGTGTCGAGCAGAGCCGAGATTGACGAAGTCAGCAAAGAGATCAGTGAGTATGAGATGGTGACAGGGGCCAAGATCAACCGCGATAAGTCTTTTGGCTTGCGGTTGGGTGCATGGAAGGGAGTTTCTCTTCCCGGACCTTCCCTCTGGACGGATGGTCCGATCAAGATACTCGGCGTCTGGTTCGGTCCTGATCTCCAGTTGGAAATGAATTGGTCGGAGGTACAAGGGAAGGCCGAGATCGCTGTTAATCTGTGGTCTCGGAGGAGGCTTTCCTTGAAGGGGAGGGCGGAAGTATGTGTTTCACACATCTACCCGATTCTCCTTTACCGACTCTCTGTACTTCCACTCCCGTCTACCAGACTAATATTATTAGTAAGGCTCTTGTTCTCTTTCTTGTGGAGAGACAAAGCCGCCATGGTATCTCGCGAGATCTGTTGCCTTCCTCCCTCTGAGGGCGGTCTGGGTCTGCCTAGCATTGATATTCGTCAATATATGCTTAGCATCAACTTTTTATACCGAATGTGTCGCGGATCGGATGAGGATGGCGCCTTCTGGAAGGAAGACGTCCGTAAACATTTCCTATCCCTGAGAAGTGTGCACTCGTGTCGGGAGGAGGCCGGCCGTACACCCCTAGCCGAATGCTCCTTCTACCGCGAATGTCTCGTGCTCTGCAACATCTCTTACGGGTGTCGGATGGCCTCTCCAACGTCCAGGCGTTTTCTCGTAGGGCATTGTATCAAGTGTTAGTCAGGGGGGCCGTTCAGGATGATCTGATTGACGAGCTTGGTCTTACAAAGTAGGAGGCTCGCTCGATATGGCCTTGGGCGCCTGGGTTGAAATGCTCAATAATGATGAGGCATCATTCACCTGGCTGGTGATTCGTAGGGCCCTCTGGGTCGCCAAGAGACTTTGTTCAGTAGGCTTGGAGAAATATCCAAACTGCCGTCGCTGTACTGGAGAAGTCGAGACCATTGGTCACGGCTTTTTTCATTGCAGGGCGGTAGTGCCGTTGTGCAAGTTTGTTGAAGGCCTCATGGTTCGCATGCTGCAAGAAAAGTTCTTTATCCTTGAGGCCAGTTCTGTTTGTAGCAATGTGGTGCCACTGATGACAAGGCTGAACATTATGTGTTCCGTTGCTTACTCGGTGTTATGAGAGTCGCGATTTGGACGACGCGTCAGAAGGAATTCTATGAGGGCGAGAAGTTCACTTATTTCCAACTGAACTTGTTCTTTAAGTATCAGCTTAAAGGCAAGATTAAGGACGGAAAGGCGGCGGGAGTAAAAGGGCTGACCTAGAGTGGCATTTTGATGCCGGTTAGGCATCAGGATATTGTTTTGCTGGTTTGAACTTAGGTAACCCATCCCTGGATTTAGGCTAGAATAGGTTTTTTGGTTTTGATTCTTTAGTTTTTCTTTTCTATTTCTGTAAACTTAGCTAGGGTGTGTTTGCGCATTGGCCCCTTTTAATTCTGTCCCCCTTTTTTTCCTTTAGTTTAACTCCCCATCCCCTCCCTCGTTAGTTGGTCAGTAATTTCAGTTCTCTGGTGGATGCAGGGCGCCTTTCGTTTCGCGTGCGTGTTCTCGTATTTGTTGTTGTGTCTGAATGAGTGCATGTCTGTGTGAGTGTTTGGGTTGGATGAATGTTTTCTAGATTTTTGAAGTCCCGTATCGATTTCGCCCAGTTAAATGATTTTACTGTCACATTTATGATTTGTGCGGGGTGGGAGTTATTACTAACATGATTTTGTTTATTTTCTTGTAAATTATTTTAAGTCATATTGTATATAATCACTGGGATTCATTTAACTTGTTATTTTTATTCCCCTCCCCCACAAACATTATTTGTACATATGGTGTTAATTAGGATTTTCATTGAGACAATGAGGTATTTTGGTGGGTGTAGTAAGAAAGGTAAGTATGAATGTGTTGTTTTGGTGGTAGGAATGTTGTTTGGCATGATTGGGTCAGTGGTTGTGGCTAGCTAAGTTTAAAATTAAGACAAATGATGACCGTCCTTTTCCCCACCCCCTCTTTTGGCCTTGTGCCACATTTGTTGTATTTACAGCAATAAATATTGTCAGCGGATCGAACACAGAGAGATGCCAAACAAAACTACGTAACTCAAAATAATAACTTTCCCGCGCAAAAAAACATCACTGACTCAACGACGACTTGGCTCAAATAATCCTCTGTGACCAAAAAAAGAACTTCGAACTTCAAACAACTTTACTTAACTAAAGTGAACAATTATATTCACTACTATTCAAGTAAAAATTACGATCGAACTAAAAGCTTAAACTACAGTTAAGGGTACGCAACTTCGAACGACTTAACCAAAAAACAGTACATAAATAATTTACAAAAAAAACTCATTTGACTATAACTTTGCAATAGTTTACGAATATATCGAAACACTCAAACAAACCTGATATTTTAATACAATTACAAACACACCATCATTTGATATCTCAAAACATTATTGTAAATATTTTCTTAATTGTATATAAATGTGCGTATTGTTTGAATTGATTTTTTGCCTCGATGTGTTTCATATTGCAAAATATTTTATTGTTGAGGAAGAATAATTTGAACACACCAGCCTAACCCAAAAATCCTTCTGATTAATTCCAACATTCTAGTTAAGAAAACTTAATATATTTCACTCGTCCCCAACAGTAACATAGACGTCACATAGTCACAGTTATACACACAGACAACACATTAGTTAACTTTTAAAAAGACCGCCAAATCTTGTATACAGTAATAGAGACGTTAATTTTTCACATTTAACCACTGAATCGTGTTGACTTGTCTTTTCACATCACTAGAACGCACGATAAAATTACTTTGTAGATTAATAACTTGTTAAGTATGGAACCCGCCTGATGGTCGTGGGGAAGTGGAGACCTTTCTTTAACACTGATTCTTCAGAGACACTCAGCTGCCGATTGCTGATATTGACGACTGCTCTTACCAAACCGTGGTTGGCCTTGTTGTTGCTCCGACTCTGTTCTTTCATTGTGCGAGTTTCCGTATCTGAAATTATTTATTGTATTACTTATCCATGTCTTGTTAGATTCTGTATTTATCTGATTCAAGCATTATTCTGCTAAGTAATGTCCTAGTCTCTTTGGAAAGTTTGTTGCAGCTGATGCTTCTTCCAGCGGTTGCGGAGAATTCTCTCCTTCATGAGGCCATGTTCTTCTCCTTCCACTATCCTTTGTGTTCCTCTGGAACTGACAGATGTCTTGACTGATAAGTCTGGAGGGACTAGCTTTAAGTCTCGATATCTGTATAGGAAAGTCAGGTGGACAATAGCCTGCATGTAAATAATTATAACTCTTCACCCCAGAAATTCAGACTAGTTTCTAATTGATTTAAGATTGTAGTATAAAATAAAATTATTCATTATAGAATTAAGTTATAAAAAAGAGTATATAATAAAAAATTATATTCTTAAATTATTGGTTATATAAGGTTAAATATAATTTAGTCTTAAATATAAAAAATACCAATTTCTTGTTTATAGTTACAATGGTCGACTGACTTGCTTTGTTTCAATGACTTTTGTTTTGTTATTATTAGTTACTTTGTTCAATAAATCATTCTGCCGTTATTTCATGATTGTTGTTCTGTTACACCTCCATATTTACCGCCTTGTCGTTCAGAATACGCCGACTGCCCCTATGGGGCCACCTGTTGACCGTGGGTGGCGACCCGTAATGCTTGAAGACGGGATGATCCTGGTGGTTGAGCAAATCATGACCTAAGTATAAAGAGTCTCTTATCTGAGCTAGACGGGAGGTTGGAGAGGCCCGATCCAATCAATCGGTTGGTCATGTCAAGCACTAAATCAGACAAACAGACCAAAAAATCCACTCACACTCTCCATATTTGACAATAAACTGATTTAGTAAGCGGTGGCTGTAGGGCCAATCAAGCTGGGATTAAGGAGACTGACAGAACTGATAAAATCTAAGAGATAGTCCATACTCGGGTGGATAAGACCTAGTATCACGAATGCTCAAAAACCCTCTCACGCTTGAGTATATCAGCCATGTAGCCCTGCAGAAATGAGGTGAATGGGATTTTTCCCCTCATCATCTCACCCATAAGGGGCTCCGAGGTGGGTAGGGAGCACGGCTGATGAATTAAAAATAAATTTATTATGAGTAAGAAAAGCACCAAGAGACTTCACATAGAATCAGAAATAGATTCTAATAATGAAAATGATGTCAAAACCTTCGCACACTTTATTGTACTGGAAGCCATGAATAACAAACCATTGACTGAATTATCACCCTTCCTAATTCAAAAAATCATATCGAGCAAAATAACTAAAAAAAAATGTTAAAAAATGGTACAATACTAATAGAAGTACAAAACAAAAAACAAGCTAAATCTCTACTACAGTTACAGAAATTTCATAAAACAGACATCAGATCCTACCCCCATCAAACCTTAAACTGCTCCAAAAGAGTCATAAGAAAGCGAGAGCTCTCATTATGTACTATAGATGAAATAAAAAAAGAACTCAAAAATCAAGGGGTCACGGATGTAAAAAGAATTACAATAAAAAAAAAACGGAGAAGCAATATGAACAAATACATACATATTAACCTTCAACTCTCCTCAGAGATCAACAACAATTGAAATTGGGCATGAGATAATTAAAATAGAACAATATATACCAAACCCACTTCAATGTTACAGATGCCAAAAGTTTGGACATCAGAAAGACCAATGTCGAAGCAAGCAAACATGTGGAAATTGCAGTTTAAAAGATCCCGATCATGAGAAAAGGGATTGCCCGAATAAAACCAAATGTCCAAACTGCTCAGAAATCACCCCTCTTACTCCAAAAACTGCACAATATACAAGCAAGAAAAAGAAACAATACAAGTCAAATATCGGAAAAACATAACCTTTCAAGAAGCCTGAAAGTACCAAGTAATCCTTCAGAAACTCCAAACTTAATAAGAGAATTATACTTGAAGAACTGAAATCCCTCATATTTGGACTCAGTAAAGATTTCAATATCTAAGGAAAAAGCAGAAATGAAGAACCTAAGACAAGTGAAGTCAAAACTAAAGAAACCAAAAAATCACCGAAAGAAAATTCTGAACCAAACTCTAATGAAACTGCATATCCCCATCTCCAAAAATCAAGATCCAAATCACTCCCTAGACAAAAAGCAAACAACACTGAAAAGTGAAAATCATACTTGAAAAAATGGAAACAGAACATGAAAGCAAAAACAAAAAAAAACAAAAAAACATAAAACCCAAAATCAAAATATAAAGACTAATAGGAAAACACAAGAACCTAAAATCAAAACCAAAGACCCCAAAGACAAACTAAGAACAGGAAAAGAAACAGGAAAATCAGAAAGCATGGATTTAGATTAAATGATTTAAAATTCGTTTTTCATGATTTTCTCTCTTTTCTTTTTTTAATAAGTCCATGATGGTCGAGAATCTTTGGATCTGGTTCATAGTACACGTGTAGGTACTCCCCATAAAGATGTCTAAAATCATATAGCTTCTCGGCATTCGGACCGGGATCAGATGTGGCCGGGGGGGGGGGGGGGGCTCTGGAATATCACTCCGAAATAATAATAATGATAATAAAGGAGAATATGCTGGAAAACAGGAAAAAGGCGTTTCCAAAAGAACTAAGATGTTAAAATTGTTGTAAAGACTTTGAAATGTAAATGTTACAGATTTTATTTAGAAATACAGTCATTTTTTTTCTCTGTAAGCGTACAAAAGATATCAGATTATTAATAGAAAATAGAATTCAGAATGTCTTGTTCTTGTGGTGTGCTGCTCAGATTTGTTTTAAAATTGTTAATGAGGTTGTTAGTGAGGCTGCGTTTTTAGTGAGAGCACATACATTTAAATTTGCAAAAACACAAGGAAAGAAGAACAAGAGATCAAATTGCATTCAACAATAAAATATATATTGAAAATCAACGAGTACAACAATTGTGCTTATGTATTAATATTTAGGGAGTGAAAAGTAGCTTCCCTTGTCCTGATATCTGATACAAGATAAGAATAATGTACTTAAGAATTTTCTTGTTGAAATGTTCAGAGTTCAGTGAACTAATAAGATTTGAATTCAAGAATGAGAAGTTAGTTCAAATTTGGTATTGTACAAAAAGGATAATAGAATTTGGTTTGTGACTTGGTTTGTGACAATTAACAGTGTAGTGTAATGGTAGTTCCGTGTTTGTGTGTGCGTGAGTAGAAGAATGTAGATACGCGTGCGTTGCTGAGTTCTGCTGATTTATTGTTCTACTACCTTATTTCTGGAGTACGAACTGTTTAAATACTTTTTGGGTAGGCTCCAGAGAGAAGCAGGAAAAATATCGAAAGGAATATCTAAAATACACGATTGGATAAAAATTGACCAATCACTGATTTTTTTACAAAACCAAGTTAGGCAAAGTCATGGCAGAATATTTTGTGTGGATACTGCGATAGGTAAATTGTCCTGTTGTAAACAGTACTTATTTTCTAACCAATTACTACTGAGTATTTTGTGGGCGTGGTAAATCGGAGTAGTCACTACAACCTAAAGGTTAATTTTATCGATAATCTACCACTCGACCCTTCAATCCCTCAACCTCCGGAGTCTTCCTCTTTGGGTTGAGGCGCCCACTCGGTCTGAACCGAACTCAGGGGTAGCTGGCCGCACGCTCCCTGAGTACCCGTAGATTGTTCGACTGGCCAAGTTCCGCATGCTGCCCACGTTGTGTTAGTTTTTAGATCCAGTAAGCGGGGTGTTGTCCATATATTCACGGTCGATTGGGGATGTAGGCACGGCTGTGAGGGTGGGCGGCAGGAAAGTTAGAATGTGGCAAAACAAGGAAACAACATCTGCAGAAGCCGAACAACAATGGGTAAAATATTGATGTCTTTTATATAAGAAAACAAAATCAGTAGAAAAAGTTTACAGCAATTAACATAAAAACAGAGGACTACTCCTCTACCAATTTTCCAACAGAGAGAGGTGTGATTAACTCGTTCCGAATCAACTTGGGAGGATATGTGACTCGTAATTCCAGCCCTACGTGGAAGTGTAGCTTTTGAGTTTGTTGTCGTAAATGACAAACATTAGGTTTCAGCGAATTTTCAATTCGACTGCTACGACGACGATGATGTTTCTTGAAGTCCTTATCTCTGACTCGCCACTGGACCGACTTCCTACAACGACAGTCTCTCTCTCCCAACGTCACTCTCCAACCTGGCTCACGTCCAACGCCCAAGTCTCTCAACTCTCTCGACGACAGTCTCTTTCGTCTCTTCGAGAATTCTCTCCCGACTCTTCGAGAATTTTCTCCCGACTCTCTCGACGACTGTCTCTTTCGTCTGGCCTCTTTTGTCTATCTTTCTCGTCGGCCTTTCTCATCTGCCTGTAGCACCGCGACCCGTAATGGTCGCTGCGGGTGCCCACGCATGTGACGGCACGCAGTGACAACGATGTGCCGACCGATAGCGGTCTCTCCCGTCTCTGCTTCACCGACTGCCTTATTAGCAAAATCTCGAGTTAATATAGCAACCGCAGGTTATAAGCCAGGTTGTTCACACGCTTAGCACGAGTGTCGTCATCATCACGTGTATTCGCAAAGTTTAAATTCAGATCTATTTCAAATCTCTTAGTGGATAAAATTAATTAGTTCAATGTTCATTTCAATTGTCTTTTCGATGACCAAATTCAGCGGATACAACTTATGTTTAGATCAGATTTCGCTAGCGGTAAACATACACTGAACTTACCTCCCCGGTCCAATTTACTTCAATATGTTTTTATCAAAAAATATTATTTTCCCCATATTTCTATTTTTCTTTTAATGACCCAAATTAAACATCGCCTCCTGCCCTTTGCATTTGTTTATAAACAAGTCTTCGCCAACCCGATTTGAAATCCACCAGCCGTCTTAAGTTTCATATATCATTGTTCTAGATTCTTTCCTATTAATAGCGCTGACACAGTTTGTAACTTCACGGGAGATCGTATTTTCCATTTTCAATCAATAAACTTTATATTTGCGTGTGTGCATTCATGTGGGGGTGTACGTCAAACTCTCTCTGTTACAATAACACGACAGCATGAATCTATGTAAAGTTTACCAAAATTGCTCAGAGCTATTAGTAGATAAACTTAGAACAATGGCAATACAGTCAGGGTACTGAAGGATGAAACGAGTGTGAAATTTTAATTTAGAAGTGTGTCGGGAAATGGGTCGACCCCGTTGCTAATAAAAGTACGTCAGTACGTTCGCACTAAAAAAACAAAAAACAAATACGTCACCAGTTTCTATATAAAGAGGCAAGCCAACCAGAAGAAGAGCGAGTTGGGTTAGAGACAGTGAGCAGAGTTGAGTTGGAGGCTCGAAGGAAGAGAGGAAGTGACGTCAGAGATTGGAACAAAGCGCCCGCTGACATGTGCTGTTGATATAGGTACAGCTTCTCCTGCTACCACTAATATTACTACTACTAATTACTACTAGTGAGGACGGGAAAATCGATGGTTGTAGTAGTTGCGCTAAGAACAGACCAAAAAGGGTTAAAACGAAGCCACCTCTCTCCTTTAACGAAATTACACGAAGTATTTTTTTTGTTTTATTGATCATCGTTCATATACAAGAGACATTCAACTTCTTGCCACGAGAATTATATTATTATATGTATTGTTGATGTTATATATATATATATATATATATATATATATATATATATATATATATATATATATATATATATATATAAACATTTGTCCCTGTAAAATTGGATCAACTTGGACATATTTATTTGCTGTTAACCCGATTCTCACCCTACAAGCTTGCGGGTAGACCAACGGAGAGCTTTCGGAGTTCTACGACCCGATAACTACTCGCCAGGATTTTAAAAAATCACAACGTGGCTGGTGAGTGGAATTGAATCGACATTTGAAACCGGAGACTTATGCCTAACCTGTAATACTGGACCATACAGGACCAACGGCCGGTGGATGACGTCGGCCCAATGGGGTTAGGATACGGTGTCACATGGACGCCTTGACCAGAGATCACGTTACAATTGACACCGTGCGAGAGGATCGGCGTTACACACAGCGTAGTATCTCTTCTCCGTTTTAGATGGGAGATGGTGCCTGATCCCGAAGATACAACTCTGTGGCAGCACCTTCCTCATTAGAGGCGAGGTCGGTGTGATATCAACGCTAACCTGACAATGATCGCGGGAACTGGGCAAAACGTTTATATTCTAGTAATTCTTGAGGTGTTTTACAACAACCGTTTCACATTTTTATTTATGTTTTATTTATGTTTAGTTATTTTTGAAGACAGTTTTCGTACGACAGGAAATAAACTAAACACAGGGATATTTCCTTATGGCTCCTCATACTCCTTCGACTCGGACTGGATACTCGACTGTTGCCCGGGCTGACTACTTGATACGTCGTCTTTTTGTTTATACCTGGCTTAAAATGTGAGCGAATATTTAACAGAAAAATGCTCAGTTCTATTTTATTTACTTGAGGAGGATAAAATTTCTAATAACAAGCTTAAAAGCTGAAACTTTGCAGACTAATAATTTGATATATGTTTTAAATGTTTTGTAATTGTTATCTTCCTCCATAAATTATAATAAAATTTTACTTTAAATTGGTATGCAAGTGTTTTTTTTATTTTGTCTGAAATTGATTAATTAATAGAATGTTTTAATAATGTGTCCGCTATAATTCAAAATTGTCTAATTTGTTCATTTTACTAAATCGACGTGGAAATGTTTTAGTGAACGCCGTAGAACTTTGTTGGATTCTGTATAAGGTGCTTCAAAGGTTTCTCAATACAATAAGCCACATTATACCATAAAACGTAAGTTCACTTGTAACGTTGTATGATTCTTGTTGGTGTTGTTGCTATTAGAAAGCAAATTTTATCCTGTCTATAGCGATAATATCTTGTTTGTTTCTCGTTTTATCATGAACTATTTGTTTTTTATCAATTTAGTTTGGTTACAGACCTTGGTAATTTGCTGAGAGCATTTTATTTACTGCATTATTTCGTATGAATATGTATTTTCAGTCGTAAAGGTTCTTGGATGTACATAATTGCCTCGTAACTTGTCGAATGTTTGCAAACTGGAGTTGGGATATTTTATCTTTTAGGTTGTAGCAGAAAAGCACAATTTACACATAGTTAGAGATAACAAATTAAATCCAAATTTATAAAATTATTAGAAAACATATCTCTAACTACACACCAATTTTCGTCTAGCTAAGTCACACACCCACTGCACTCTACTCAAACACAAATATACCATAGTGCTAGCCATTATCGACGCAACCCTCGCTTGCCACAGATGTCTACAACTACGTCTGTGCGTTTCCTTTATAGAGTCTATAAAAGAAGCAGAACAGACAGACAGAGAGCAGAAAGACACGCACACACACACGCGCGCGCTAAACTTAGCGGCTACACCAGAACACAGCTGACTGTCCGTTCGACCATTTAACTGTGAAAACAACCTCCTGTTATCACAGGAGAACGGCTGCACTATCGTCGCGACAAGCCCAAACCGAGAGCTACCAAGCAGTCAGCAGGGTTAAGCATACTCCTGTTTCACTCTCTCACTTCACATCTCGTACACCCCACATTCGAACTCTGCAATATACCACTTACCAGAGACATTTTCATACCTTGTAAATGAAAATAAATTTTTAGTCATTTCTCCAAACGAGTGTCTAATTTATTTCTCTACTCCAACCAACCACCACCTGGGATGAAGGTCTTGCATGAAGAGTGTTGATGATTGTATGCCTTTGTTTTCATCGAACTTATAACAAAAACTAATTTACTTGGTATGCGACCTAAAGCTTTAGCTAAAATGTTCCTTATTGACAGGTCCGTATTGTAGGTCGTGAATCCAATTTGTGAAACTGGGTTTCATCCTTAGAGAAGTTTTGAGCTATATCCGTTGTTGCAATGTCGCATGGATGGTAAGTTGTTTAATATGTTTAAAGCCTAATAAATTCGTGAAAAAGTGTGGATTGCAAATGTGTCCCACCGTCTGTGCTGATTAATATTTGGAACACCAAATGGATATTCCAATTTTTAGCATGGCTTTTGCTACAATTTCAGCAGGTGTTTTTTCAATGTAATAGCTGGTGGCCATCGTGTGAATTTGTCGACTATTTTATAATAAGTACGAATGTCCTTGGCAGTATTCTGTTTGTTAATGTATGGATCTCTAATCTGAATTGTTGAATGTTTGCGTATATCCGTATATTTTCAATTTTAGACACTCGAAACATTCTGTGGTTCATTTTCAGAATTCATAAATCACTTAATGAATGTGATTCTGCTAATTTAAGCCGGAATTTCCTACTTTCCAATCAAGTGGTACATGACTCAAACATTTTCGTTTATTTATTTCCTTCATTTCCTTTTTTCTCACTTGTGGACTGTGGGTAGTTGCTTTAAAGTCCTCGCACGTAGCCTTTGCTGGCAGTCATGAGACACCGACAGTTCAGGCTCTCGATTTCGTGGGTTTCCTGATTAGTTTTTAAAATAGCACACTCGCGCATACACACACGCGCGCGCGCACGCACGCACATACACACACACACACACACACACACACACACACCACACACACCATCATACAAATAAATAAAAGAAAATTGGAACCCCTAATGCCGCAATTTTTGGTAAAGGGTTGGTTCGCTCTCTTCAAACTAAACTTTGGCACCTTCTCAAAGCCAGGATAGTGAACACACACCCACATCCGCCCACAGAATTTGGCAAACACGTTACTAAAGAAGCCTTCGAATGGTTGTGAAACTGCAGGTTTCCATTTAAAAAAATCTGACGAACTCAAAGAAAATGTTATTTCCTCTTACGGAAAGACAAAATGACAGGAAGATCCTCTCAATACTTGAGAGAGTTAATGATGACAGCTAACAAATTGGAAAGGCAAGAGGACTTGGTCAGACACTGCTTCACACAAACCTTGCCACTCACTATAACACCTGTTATCCTTGCAGCTAAGAATCTCACGTTGGTTGAACTGTGAACCTTAGCTGACGAATTTGTACTTTTCTTGAGGAGCAATATGGTTCAGGTTTTCACACTCTCACCTGAAGACTACAAGAGACAAACACAAGCTACAGCATCCTCAATAACTGAGTTATCTGCTCGAGTTTGTCCATTCTACGAAAACCAAAGATGCTACATAAGTCATGGACACATTTATTTTGAAAAAATTAAAAACGTGTCAACTACTAACCGGGTCACCACTGTATATGTTGTGTCTTGCTTTTCGTAGAAAAGAAAAAGATTCAAATATTTTTATAAAGTCACTCTCCTCCGTTATAATTACATCTATCGCTGTTTTGCACGTGTCTATGGTAAGAGTGAGTGAACTTTTGGTATTGTTTTGTATGAGAATTTCGTGTACTCTGCGGGCATTGTATTTTTGCATTATTGAAAGCTTCCAGTGCATCTTGTTGAAATGTGATACTCTTATTTTTCTTCTATATGTCAATGGTACAAGGAGTGATGAGCATTTCGGAATAAATCTGTGATAGTAATCTCTTAGTTCGATGAACCGGCCTAATTGCCGTATGATGGGGTTGGTTACAGAAAATGTTTGGTGGCTTCAACCTTTTCTAATCAGGGAGAAATAGATTTGATTTTAAAGATATATTTCTCCACGTTGACGTTAAGGCCAAATTGTAGTAGTCTTTGGAATACCTAAGTTGGATTTGTGCTCCTCGCTACACTTACTGGCTATTAATACGATCGATCGAACAGCCCCACATGAGTGTCCACTGTGAACTATGTGTGACGCTGTAAATATGCTAATAAATTGAAGAAAGAAAAAAGGCTTAAATTAAATCGAAAGTGAACACAAAGACGAAGAAGGTAGTAGATAAATTGAAGGACATACCGAAAACAAAAGAAAATATATTTTTATCTTGTTCTCTCATTTCGTGAGTAAAGGACCTTACTAGAAGATAGCACTTAAATCCCTTAGGCATCTGGTTAAAGTGAAGCCCAAGTGACGATGTAAGAGGAGTCCGATGAGCAGGGATTCCATCTAAATCCGTATTTATGGGCCAGTTCTCTCATCATTTTCTTATCAAATTCAGGGCCCCCATCACTTACAACTTCTTCTGGAATGCCATATCTCATGAAGTGTTTCTTTATCAGCTTGATTGTGCAACCTGATGATGTTCCTTGGAGTCAATCAACCAAGGTATAATTGGAGAAATAATCCACACAGACTAGGTATTTCCTTCCATCCAGTGTCATGGTATCGAGGCCAATACGTTGGAATGGGTATTCCGGCACTGGTCTTGTGATTAGTGTCTCTTTGCTATTTCTTGCAGAATATCTGCTACACTGTTCACAGTTGATGTAACATTCCTGTAGTTCGTGCCTTATTCCAGGCCAGAAGATTGTGTCTATGGCACGTCTCGTGTTACTTTCAACTGCTAAATGGCTTGTATGTGCCTTCTTCTTCATGTCATTTCTCATTGAGGCAGGTACAAAGACTCTGTCTTTGTAAAATATTAGATCATCCTTTGTTGACAGAGGGAGTCTCTGAATTTATACAGGTGCTTCAAATGAGGTTCAAGGGCTTTATATCGCATTGGGAAACCTTGTTTAATTAGTTTTATGAGCTTCTGTAGATCCTTATCTTCTTTGGTGGCACTGACTAGTCTGTTTCTGGTCTGTTCTTTGAGGACATTGCATTCTACAGCTGAAACTGTCGAGTCAAACTGATCTAGGTTGAACCGTATTAAATTTAGCTTTTGGCAAAGACTACAGCTTAAAATTGGTTGTACCTTCTCATTCACAACCATGACTGAGGCTGTCACTTTTCTTCTGTTGACAGGGTTGATAAGTTCTACCCTCATTGTTCCTTCGGTTATAACCCTTTTCCCTCTGTATACTGAAATATCAAGTTTCTTACCTTTTTTTAGTAAGTGCTCCATTTTGTTGTCCTTAACGAATGTTGCAGGAATTACATTTACAATTGCTCCGGAATCTATCATGAATTTAATGGGCTTCCCGTTTAATTTTAAATTCGCATGAACCTTATGAATTGTCTCCCCTTCAACGTGAAAACATTCATTAACTCTTTGCTCACTGTAGTTACCCCTGCAAATTCTTGATGTGGCAAAATGTTTTTTTCTTTTGCATCTAAAATATTCCTGACCATAAGCTGGACAGTTTCTTATTCCTTTTACATGTCTTCTCTGACAATAAATGCAATCATATTGTTTTTTCTCTCTTCCAGTCGCATTGATATCTTTCTCGTATGTGTCGTCCTCAACATTTAATTTGTCATATTTTTCAATTTTTTGCGACTGGATTTTACTTTGTTCTGCAGCTCTGCATCGGTCAATACACTGTGTCAGGGTTAAATCTGGTTCCCTCAGGAGAATTTCTCGCGTTTTTTTTATCGTATATTCCTTTTATTATTTGTAATTTTATCATATCGTTCTCAGTGACGTTATTCCATTCACAATCTTCAGAACTCGATTTCAAATTTAGCAAATAGTCCTCAAAGCTTTCATTTTCACTTTGTTCTTTCCGTAGGAATTCCACTCTGTCTACAGTCAATGTTTTTATGGGTTTGCAGTAGTCCCTAAATGCTTCGATAACCATTTCGAGTTTTTTTTCGTCGTCATTTTCAATCGTTTCTCCTTTCGCATTCTTAATTGTTAGGGTTTTGTATATTTGTCGCTCCTTTTTTCCTAAAAGGTAAATAAATAAACTCCTTTTCTTCTTTTCAACATTTGCAGCTTTAGCGGTACTATCTCTACCCTCCCCTTCAAATTTCTGAAATTCAAAAAAAAGGTTCACTTCTTCAAGCCACTCGTTAAAGGCTTTGTGCAAATTTCTTACTGTCCAGTCAAAACTTTGGGGTGGGTTGATTGACATCATTTTTTGTTGTTTTAAACAAAGTAGTACCCACTCAGTTTATCGTCTAGTTCGTCCCTCTGACACCATGTTAAGCAGAAATAACTCCAAGACTCGTGTGTATTAATATACGTGTTTTATTGCTGCCATCTTATCCTGATAAGATGGCAGCAATAAAACACGTATATTAATACAACTGCCCCACAATCAAATTAAGGCATTACAAATATTGGGCCGCTTATGTATATAAGTCGACCAACACTTAGATGTGATACAAGGCTACAAGTAGTGAGAATCGAACTCACCTAGTGAGAATTGAACTCAATATTCAGTCATAATTGATCTAGCGAAACAAGCTACAATTCGAGTGTGTGAAATGAATGAAGTTCTTACATAGTGAACGTGAATCTATGTAGAAAGTTTTGTTAAACAAATAATGCAGCGATTATCTTCCAAAAGAATAAATACAAATGCCAGAACATAAAGAATTAAAAAAAGAATTATCGCTGATGAAAAACTGTCCCTCGGTAGATGTTTTATTTGCTACATTAAAAATTAAGAGAGAAAATTTGGCGCGCACTACAGTTTTAAAACTCCTCAGAGATGAAGTAATGGTTTTCAGAAACACCACAGTACAGTTGTAAAAAAAAGGAGTTACTTTATACATTCCTATTTTGGGAAGTAGACTGGCCGTCTTGTTGAATGGGGAACAACAGAACTCCAGAGAAATAGTTACAAATTTGATCTTCAGTGGTGCACTGATAGATCGGAAAATACATTGATTTTATTGTTAAATTGGGTTGTTAAGTGAAATTGCCATTTTCTAACCGAACTTTAAAGAGTGAAGAGTCACCCGTGTAGCAAAAGTGAATGCTCGCAGTATTGCTGTATTAAATAAATAAATACTAGTGAAAATCTCAGGACAACGATGAGATTCTTGCAGACTGGCGAGTGTATTTTAAGATATCAGAAGGTTAAGCTATCAGAAGGGTTAGTGATGTTAGTGTTCTTAGACATTCATCCACAACAAATTAAGAAACAGGAATATTGAAGGCAAATCATTCAAGAGAAATCAAAGTGAAAACAACATAATTAAAAGTTTAACAATAACATTGATTTATATAAATTAACATACACAATTAAATCAGATATTGTTGGACAAGTGTGAATGGTTGAATTGAATTATGTAGTGTATTTCAGTGTGTGTGAAACTGTTACTAAGGTTTGGTCGTGTACAGTTACTAAGTGTTTGGTCGTGTACAGAAGTGTCTTTTGTGCGATTTCAGTCAATAGTGTGTATGCGTATGTTTGTTTAAATTATTGTCCAAAGTTGGTAAGAGTTGTGTACCTTTACAGTTGTAGTTGGTCAAAGTTTTGACTAGCGTGGATTAGTTTGGCATCTCTCCAGGGTGAATTTCTGACAATATTTGTTGCTGAAAATACAACAAATGTGGCACAAGGCCAAAAGAGGGGGTGGGGAAAAGGACGGTCATCATTTCTCTTAATTTTAAACTTAGCTAGCCACAACCACTGACCCAATCATACCAAATAATATTCCTACCACCAAAACAACACATTCATACTTACCTTTCTTACTAGATCCACCAAAATACCCCATTGTCTCAATGAAAATCCTCAATAGAACCCATATGTACAAATCTTTCTCTACGGGGGGGGGGGAGATAAACACAACAAGTTAAAAACACCCCAATGATATATGTACAATATGGTAATAAACTATTTACAAGAAACTAAACAAAAAACATGTTAGTAATAAAACCACCCACAAACCTTAAATGTGGCAGAAAAATCAGTTAACTAGAGGAAATCGATGCGGGACTTCAAAAAAATAGAAAAAACATTCATCGATCCCAAGCACTCACACAGACATGCACTCATTCAGACACAACAACAAATACGAAAACACGCACGCGAAACGAAAGGCGCCCTGCATCCACCAGAGAACTGAAATTACTGACCAACTAACGAGGGAGGGGATGGGGAGTTAAACTAAAGGAAAAAAAGGGGGACAGAATAAAAGGGGCCAATAAACAAACACACCCTAGCTAAATTTACTGGAAAAGAAAAAGAAAAACTAAACAATCAAAAACCTACTTCTAGCCTAAATTCAGGGATGGGTTACCTAAGTTCAAACCAGCAAAACAATATCCTGATGCCTAACCGGCATCAAAATGCCACTCCAGGTCAGCCCTTTTTACTCGACACATACGGGCAAGATTCACCCACCTTTTGCCAAATTCTGATGAGGTGAGCCGCCGCCTTTCCGTCCTAATCTTGACTTTAAGCTGATGCTTAAAGAACAAGATCAGTTGGAAAGAAGTGAACTTTCCTTCTGACGCGTCGTCCAAATCACGACTCTCATAACACCTAGTAAGCAACGGAACACATAATGTTCAGCTTTCGTCATCTGTGGCACCACATTGCTACAAACAGAACTGGCCTGAAGGATAAAAAACTTTCCTTGCAGCATGCGAACCATGAGGCCTTCAACAAACTTGCACAACGACACTACCGCCCTGCAATGAAAGAAGCCGTTACCAATGGTCACGACTTCTCCAGTACAGCGACGGCAGTTTGGATATTTCTACAAGCCTGCTGAACAAAGTCTCTTGGCAACCCAGAGGGCTCCACGAATCACCAGCCAGGTGAGTGATGCCACATCATTATTGAGCATTTCAACCCGTGCGCCCAAGGCCATATCGAGCGAGCCACCTGCTTTGTAAGACCGAGCTCGTCAATCAGATCATCCTGAACGCCCCCCCGACTAACACTTGATACAATGCCCTACGAGACAACGCCTGGACGTCGGAGAGGCCATCCGACGCCCGTAAGAGGTGCTTCAGAGCACGACGACATTCGCAGTAGAAGGGGCATTCGGCACGGGGTGTACGGCCGGCCTCCTCCCGACACGAGTGCACACTTCTCAGGGATAGGAAATGTTTACGGACGTCTTCCTTCCAGAAGGCGCCATCCTCATCCGATCCGCGACACATTCGGTCCAGAAAGTTGATGCGAAGCATATATTGACGAATCTCAATGCTAGGCAGACCCAGACCACCCTCAGAGGGATGAAGGCAACAGATCTCGCGAGATACCATAGCGGCTTTGTCTCTCCACAAGAAAGAGAACAAAAGCCTTACTAATAATATTAGTCTGGTAGACGGGAGTGGAAGTACAGAGAGTCGGTAAAGGAGAATCGGGTAGATGTGTGAAACACATACTTCCGCCCTCCCCTTCAAGGAAAGCCTCCTCCGAGACCACAGATTAACCGCGATCTCGGCCTTCCCTTGTACCTACGACCAATTCATTTCCAACTGGAGATCAGGACCGAACCAGACACCGAGTATCTTGATTGGACCATCCGTCCAGAGGAAAGGTCCGGGAAGAGAAACTCCCTTCCATGCACCCAACCGCAAGCCAACAGACTTATCGCGGTTGATCTTGGCCACTGTCACCATCTCATACCCACTGATCTCTTTGCTGACTTCGTCAATCTCGGCTCTGCTCGACACAAGAACCGAAACGTCGTCGGCATAGGCAGAATACCTGACTGAGGTGGTAGCCCCAGGCAAGGAAATTCCGCGTAGAACCGGATTCGCCTTTAACTTGCGAAGGAAAGGTTTCAATGCAAGAACGTAGAGCAAAGGCGAAAGCGGACAACCTTGACGAATGGAGCGAGACAATACGAAAGGCTTCGATCTTACCCCATTCACCTCTACCAGCGCACCGGGGGTCGCATACAAAAGTTGGATCCAGGAGCGATATTCGGCTCCGAAACCGGCCGCCGAAAGGACAGCCTCCAGAAACCGATGGTCAACCTTATCGAAGGCCTTGGACTGATCTAAATTGATCAGCGCGGCTTCACTGTCGACTTGTTCTAATATCGAGCGTACCATATGCAGGTTATCCTGAATAGTCCTTGCGCAGCAACTTGGTCACACCCGTGGTGAAGCATTGGGATATAGACCCCTGATTCATCCAGTTGTTGAAGACCAGTTCCAGCAAAGGAACAAAAACGGACGACTGCCTCAAGTAAACTTCGTAGGGAAGACCATCTAGTCCCGGAGATTTATCCAGGCCAACCTGATTCAGCGCTTCCCAGATTTCCGACTCTGTGATGGGACCCTCGCACCCAGCCGCTTCAGCTGCCTCGAGGCAGGGAAAGTCGGCCTAATAGGCGTCGAACCGAGCAGGGCTCAGATCGAGTTCCCTGGTGAAAAGATCCTGAATTTAATCCCGAAAGGCCTCACATATGCCCGCGTTTGTAGTCACGGTCCGATTATCTGGCAATGTGACGCACGCGATATGTCGCCGAGCAGCGCTCCGGTTTTCCTCTGCACGCAATTCAGCTGCCATATTCGTCGCCTCAGAGGACATTCTTTTTAACCTAGCCCTAACTACCACAGCTTGATCCTTCTTGATAAGCAAGGAGGACAACTCTGCCTTAGCTAAGGCTATTTCCTCACTATTACGGGATTTCACTGCCCGATCAACTTTTTCTTCTAAAGACGTTTGCGGCGCTAATCTATCTAGATTGAGTCGACTAAAATCGGCAGAAAACGTTCTAATTTTGTATTTTAAATTATTCCACCAGGCGTTCCCTAAAACCGCTCCCGTCAATTTCCTCTGTATCATTAGTAGGAGCTGGTCCCGGAAATTCTTCTCACCAAATAGTGAGCAGTTTAATTTCCAGTACCCAGCCAACCTAACCTTAGGCTTATCTAAGTTTACACGGACCCGGACAATCCTATGATCCGTATAAACTATATAATGGAAGCTTGGACACCCTAAGAGCCCTACATCGACTCTCCTAACTAAGACTCGGTTGAGGTAGCTCGCAAGCGTCCCAGGAGCCGAGTTGCCACTATTTGTCCAAGTCCATACTACCTCCCGATGGTGCTCATTCCGGTACTTATCGACAAGATCAAACTCACCGATAAAGTCCGGAATTGGTTTCACGTCCTGGGTTTTAGTACCCGAATTTTGCCCTATACGATCTATATCGGGGTCAAGGACGGCATTTCAATCCCCCGCTAAAACTACCCGACGAGATGACGTCGAAAACGGCCCGATCTGCCGAAACAAAGCAGACCGCTCGGAATGGTTATTGGGCGCATAAACCCCAATGAGTCGTAAAGCCTTATCCTTTATGGTAACATCCAACAGGCAAAGCCTGCCCGCCGGATCTGCGAAGACAAGAGTACATGCAGCCTTCAAAGACTTGCTCACTAGCCAAGAGACACCCCTGAACATGCTGACTAAAGGGAGAACCCCCTAGACAGTATGTCCTCACGGTCATGAGAAGAAAACCGGGTTACATTCACCCCGAGGCACTGAAGGTCACGAGAGAGCCTCGCTCTGCGAGACTCGGACCTGAGGCCCTGCACATTTATACTTGCTAACCAGAGAGTCATAGTGATGACCGGTTAGTGTTGAAGTACTGGTTTGAACAAGACCGGCGTAAGGATACCGACAGCCTCTCCCATAGACCCATGGCCCATCTCAGTCTTGATGGTACCGTCTTGGGAGATTCCGCCGATATCCCAGGGAAATGTCAGTTTTAGGCCTCTATACATGAATGGTTGAACTAAAACGGGGACCCTCCCTGCACAAAATTGTTTTAATTTTTTTAACTGCTGGTTTTAGACGATTGCGATTGGTAGAGCCATCTTGTACGACATAATAGTCTCATCAAGCTTTGCCCAAATCTGCTTTGCTCCAGCTCCTGTTCTGATTACTGTCAGAACCCTTCGGGCAAGCGGGAAGTTTTGAGGCACTTCAATGTCCTGGTCGGCAAACTGCCTTATAGAGAGCAAGTACTTGAGGTCTTTTATCCGGTTTCCATAATCCCGGGCTTTCTCAGCCTGGGCAGGGGAAATGCGACAAACATCCTCTCCCGTGTTGAAAATAAGCTTCTGTGCCTTTTTCTTTTTATCTTTTAGCTCCTATGTGGGGCTTCTCTGCCGTTTGGAAGAGGGGGAGCATTTCTGTTTTTTTAACAGGGGAAGGACTGGGAGTATGCAGAGGGGTATGGGGGGGTCTTTGTTTAACAGGGGAAGGGATGGGAGTATGAAGGAGAGTGTGGAAAGATCTATGTTTATAGGGGCTGGGATCTCTGCTGGGAGGACGGGATTTGGACGGTGTTGACAGAGGGGAAGATTTCTTCTTGGGTGAAGGTGCGGACCGGGCCGAGGACGTGGAAGGAATAGGAGTTGGGTGTTGAGTCTGTTTTTGTCTATCTAACTTCATTTTTAGGACCTTTATTTTTTCTGATTTTTCGTAGCCAGGATCATATTTCCTTTGTTGGTCTTGGAAGGATTGTTGACAGGCCGGGGCATCACTCTTAACGTTGCCAGAGGGAGTGGGACTGTGTGTGTCTTTCGTCCTTAGGGCTTCAGGGGACTGAGGACCCGCTGTCTAGCGCTTCCCTCTGGTCTTACAAGCTACTAGCCATTCCCCCTCCCCCTTCTCCGTAACTGCACTAGCAGCGGGCGAAGGCTCTTTGGGGAATGTGGCCTTAGATGTTTCGCCAACCGGAGGATTAAATGACCTGGTCCCGGAAGCTGGCACGCTCATTACAGGCGAGGCAGAAGGTAAAGACGCGGTCAGAGGGGGGTTTTGTTCTACTGGAGCTTGACTTCGAGAGGCCTTCTTCTCTGGGCAGGAAGAGGAGTGGTGACCAGTCACTCCACACTTCCAACATACCGGTTTGCGGCCGGTCACAATGACCGGCAGCTTCAAGCGTCCAACATCCAGACAGTTGGGGATGGAGCGGAAAGCTTTTTTGTCCAACATGATTTCAAAGCTCCACCCCCACCGTTCACGCTATCGCAGGAAGCGCCCAGAATTTCGCCATACTGGGACAAAAACGCAGCAAGATGTTCCCCGATAACCTGAGGAGAGACCTCGTATACTGCTATTTGTCCTTCTTCGGCCTTCATACTCCGTGCGCAAGCTCAAATGTTTCGTTATTAAGTCACGGGTCGATGTCTCAACGCAGTCTTCTGGCGTGGGTAACAATACGTCCCACATGAAAAATCCGGCTCCCTTAACTATTCTGAGAGGCTTGACCCCCGAGGACTCCAGTGCTTTCAACACTGTGTTTTTCGTCGAGCGACAAATTTTGCGCGTACGCTTGTCGACGACGAAAACTGACACTATTCTTTTGTCAATTTTTCTCAATTCTATGCGGTCTTCTAAGAGTCCACCTTCTACGACAAGGTGAGCGTAACTCTTAGCTCGCTCCAAGAACTCCGCTAAATTGATAATACAGTTTGGAGGGGACTTCCAACAAGAGGGCGATTCCCCGGCCTCTGAATTATCTTTACCCATGTCTTTGTTTGGGATTCTATTAGCCTCCATGTTTTTCTCATTATGGCCATTATTGGAATCCATACTTTTTGGACTTTGGCTATTTTTGACTTCTAATGTTTTTTTTTCCCAAGTCTTCATTCACAGCTGTATCTGCTAAGATTGGCTACTCCGTTGGATCATCTTTATCAGGTGTTTTTTTTCTTTATGGAAAATAAATGTTTCTTAACAGACTTCTTAAGATCAGCCATGATAGGCTTTTTCTTTTTAATAAGGAAGGATGTAACTTTACTTTTTTTCCATTTTTTATAAAATTTATACAACGGGAAGGGAAGGAGAGGGGTGGAAAGAAACAAAGACCGCCTATAGGCGGAGGAAAAATGCTAAATAAAGTTCGCCTAGTAGCGAAAAATTAAAATGACAACGAAAAATAAAGCAGTTAAACAAAACACAAAACTCGCCCGAAAGCGAGACAGCAAGCAAAAAAATTAATTACAAAAACAAAGAACAGATAAATACAAAAATCACATGACAAACGAGAAAAAATAAAACAAGGTTCACCTAACGGCAAGAAAAAAAATTTAACACGTACAAAAATTAAAGAACAAAGTTTGCCTAACGACGAAACAATAAATTTTAATAAAGAAAACATGAAAAAAAATCGAAAACGCTAGACAAGTAAACAACAAAGAAAATACGAAACTTACAAAACTAGACGGAGCTAGTTACAAAACAAAATGGCTGACACCAAAACAAATAAACAAAAGAAAATTGACAATACAAAGGTTAGAACAAAATAAATGGACAAATAGACAGAACAAGGGTTATTACGGAATAAATAGACAATACAAAAATGGAAACGAAAAACAAAACACGAAAAATTTAAAGGAAAGAATTACAGAATTAACGGTTAATAAAGCGAAATACAGACAGGGTTTACAAAAAAAGAAAACGAAGATATAATTAAAAAAGAAATTAAAGAAAAAGAAAATTAAAAAGGAAAACTGGAATAAAAAGAAAAAGGAGTAAAAATTAAGGGGGTAAAAATTAAAGAAAAAATGTAGATGGAAAAAAAAGAAAAAATCAAAAGTTTTCAAAACAGTCGTAAAAAAAACACAAAAGACAGTAATAAAGTCCAACTTAACCATAAATAAATTTCAAAACACAATAAGGGTAATTTCCAAAAAATCGGGTGGAAAAACAGCAGTCAGATTTGGTCAACAACTTTCGAGGGTGAATTTCTGACTGGTTCAAATCGATTTGGACGCTTCTATTTACTGAGTTTTGGGTCTAAAAAATCGGCTCAAATACGTTAGGCGCGAAAAGATATTTTCGCTTAAACTTACTACAGTTTTAGAGGTCTGAGCCAATGAAATGTCTAGTTTGCTGAAACTAAGATGCTGATTGGTTAATAGGTGATTATTGGTGTAAAGTGCATTATCCCGGAGGGGTGAAAGGTATGTATGGAATAATCCATAAATACCCCCCACCCCGATTAATAGTCATAGCATTATGGGTATTAATATGTAAAATATGTCTTGTATTTAGTAGGCCAATGAACGTGCCTACCCGACCTGATACAGGTAGATGAGTTTGCTTCCGAGTCAGCTGCTGGAAATGGTTGTGTGCTGGAAGGTTCTGGATGTGTCGTATGAGTGGTCAAAGGCTTGCCATCATGCTGTATATATGCAGGCTTCAAACGGTCGATACTGACCGTGTTCTGTTTCCCCGCAAGGTCTATGACGAAATACTTTGACGTGCGAGAAATGACCGGATATGGTCCTGTATAACTAGGTGTGAGAGGCTTACGGACCGTATCTCTGCGGAGGAAAACGTACTCTGCCTGATGCATGTCTGCAGGAACGTAATAAGGTTTTTGATATGCCCGTGTTGGAGTGTAAATGACGTCAGTCAATTTTTGCTTGAGGTCACTGACGAAATTACTGGAAGGGAGATCATCGGTGGTATTGTTGAAAATTTCTCCGGGCAAAGTTAAGGATGTTCCGAAGACTAAATCTGCACTGGTGCATTTTAGATCTTGTGTGATAGTGTTACGCAAAGCGAGCATAACGAAAGGCAGCTTGTCTACCCATGTGCAGCCGTTTGTAGATGCTGTGAGCGCATATTTGAGATGTCTGTGGAATCTTTCCACTAGTCCGTTGGCACAAGGGTGGTACGCCGAGGTAGAGATATGCTTAATTCCCAATAAATTCATGAATTCGCTGAACAATGTGGAATGGAACTGCGGACCCCTATCGGTGGTAATTACCGAAGGGCATCCAAATATGGTAATCCAGTTAGTAAAGATTGCGTTAGCTACTGCTTCAGCTGTTATTGATGGAAGAGTTATGGCTACTGGCCAGCGCGTGAAGCGATCTATAATGGTGAGTATGTATTCGTAGCCGTCTACACGCTCCAGTGGATCGACCAAATCCGCGTGTAGGTGGGTGAATCGTCCATCAGGATTGGGAAAAGTTGATGCAGGCGCTTTGGTGTGTCTGCCTATCTTGGTTGCTTGGCAACGTAGGCACGTGCGGGACCACTTTTTAATATCAGTTGCCATACTGGGCCAGACGAATCTGTCCGATATGGTCCGCAACGTTGCCTTAGCACCGGGGTGAGCTTGGGAATGAAAGTGATCGAATATGGACGTCGCATTGCTGGCGGTATGTAAGGGCGTGGATTGCCCGTGCTGACGTCATAGTATACAAGATTTATTCGTAAACGGAGGTGGTCTTCTCTCGATCTGTAAGGAAGTGTCAGATCGGACGGTTGAGAATGTTTCATCATTTAGCTGTTCGTCTGCTAAAGAGTCAAAATTGAGTGTAGCAGGTTAAATGGTATTGAGGGTTGTACGAGATAACGCATCAGCCACTGTGTTGCTGGTACCTTTGACGTAGCGGCTATCCAAGGTAAATTGTCCTATATAATCCATATAGCGAATGCCACGAGGATTACGCTTCTCAGATTTTGCGTGTAGAGCATACGTCAATGGTTTGTGGTCGGTAAATATTGTGAAGTCACGTCCTTCTAGTATATGACGATAATGCCAGATGGCCAGGTACACTGCCAACAGCTCACGTGAGAAGGTACTATACTTCATCTGTGCCGAGTTGAGTTTAAGAGAAAAGAATGACAGCGGTTTCTCAATTCCGTTCATAACTTGGTGGAGGACTGCCGCGATTGTGTTAGACGATGCGTCAGTGGTGAGAGTCAGTTTTGCTTCATCCGAGGATGTTATGTAAGACAACTTAACACAATTCTGTAATGCTTGCTTCGCGGCATTGAAAGAATACATCTCATCTGCAGACAAAGTAATTTTTGGGTTCTTTTTTATGCTTAGATAAGAGATTCGTTAGAGGTAGTAGTATGGTAGCACAATTGTTGATAAATTGACGGTAGTAATTAATAATTCCCAGGAATCTTCTAAGTTGACGTAGGGTGGAAGGTGTTGGAAAATCAGTAATCGCTTTTACTTTTTGGTCCAAGGGAGTTAACCCGTGTTTGTCGATTACGTGACCAAGAAAAGTCAGGCTAGGGACAGCGAATATGCATTTCTCAATGTTTAATTTTAAGCCGTAATGTTGTAAACGTTGAAAAACTGAAGATGGTCGTAATGTTCTTCATGTGTTTTGCTGGCTATTAATACGTCATCGATATAGGCGTAAGTGTAGGATAGTCCGCGAAGGACATCATCAATGAGTCTTTGAAATGACTGAGATGCGTTGCGCAAACCGAATGGTATTCTGGTAAATTCATATAAGCCAAAGGGAGTTGTTATTGCTGTCTTTGGGATGTCGGATTGCTCAATCGGAATTTGGTAAAATGCTTTCCGCAAATCCGACTTGGTGAAAACCGTGGCGCCTTCTAGCGATAGGGCAAAATCTTTGATGTGGGAGATTGGATATTTATCCGGGATGGTTTGGGCATTTGGTAGCCTGTAATCCCCGCCAGTTGTGATCATCGGCATTTGGTACCATGTGGAGTGTAGTAGCGTAAGAACTAGAAGATGGTCTGATTATACCCAGTTGAGCATATTGTCAAACTCGTCCTTAGCTACCCGTAATTTGTTAGGGTGTAGACGACGCGGTTGAGCATGAACTGGGGGTCCAGTCGTTTTTATGGTATGAGTGGCATTATGCCTGATAGGCTCTGCATACGTAAATGGTGATAACAACGATTTGTATTTCTGTAGTAATTTTTCGCAGCCATTTGCTTTGGGTATCACAGCTGTTAAACCAATTGTAGAATGCCTTGGTGTTAATCCGCGGCGCTGTAGATTCGTACGCGAGTCAGTAAGCGTACGCGAAGATAAGTCAACGGATAGGTCATAATGTGCTAAAAAATCTGCGCCTAAGTTTGGCATTTCAGCATCGGCGATTGTGGAAGTCCAGACGAATTCCCTTCGTAATCCAATGTTGAGTGACATGACTCGCTCGCCATAGGTGCTAATTGATGTGCCGTTAGCGGCCTGTAATTTTAATGAAGCTTCCTTGGATGATATTGTTGATTTGTCGCAATTTTTGAACGGTACGACGCTGAACTGTGCACCGGTGTCGACCAAAAAATTATGGTTGCTGTTTCGGTCACAAATGTAGAACAGGCGGTTTTGACTGTCAGCCCTGGCAGCCTACGCCTTCAATGGTTTCCAGGCAGGTGGTTTCCCTGTAAGTCTGTTGGGAATGTGTTTCGGAAAGCACTGGCGGCTGGCACCTCGTAGTACCAGCAATTACCATGTTGACAGTGACGGAGGCGACGCGACGCGACGCTGAGCGCGGTCTACGATTATGGTGCCGAGTAATTGAATTGCTCCGACTTCTTCTCGGCTTGTTTTGAATTTCATCAAGCCGTAGAGAGAGTTTCTGTAGTTCTGATGTCAGACGATGTAATCTTTGATTGAAATCCGGAGTGAGGTCGTCTGATGGGCTTACGGAGGAGACTTGCCGAGTTGGTGTGGTGTCTGATATTTTTTCGGCATTCACTGCTAACTTCTGGATGTCAACCTCATCTGTGAGCGCGGCTAATATTCGTACAACTTCAGGTTGTAGTTTATCCAGCCACATCTGTTTCAGGACAGTGTCAGACATGGCATTGTTGCCGACTAAAGATTGCATTCAGCGTAAGAGTTGAGATGGTTTGCTAGTTAAAGTTAAAGTTAGGTTAAATTAGTCAGAAGATCCTTTATTCTACGTTCTTCTGAACAACCTGTGCGGTGTAATATGGCTTGCCTGAGTACTTCATATGGCTTGTCAGTCGGAAGGCCTGTGAGAATGTCTGCCACTTCTGCAGCCACCTCAGCAGGTAATTTCTCTACGATAAAGACAAACTTCGATTGCTGCGATGTGATGTGTCGAGCTTGGAATATCGCATCAAGCTGTATAAAACACGTTTGTGCGTTAGAATTGTATGCAGGCACTGCTAGTCTTATTGCAGCCCCTGTCTGGGGAATTGGTTCAGCCATGTCAATTCAATGTCGATTCAATGTAATTTTGGAGGGAAAACAAAAAAATTCCGCGCCTTTTTTTGTGTTTAGGGTTAGATCACGATTTTTTTTTTTTTGGGTTGGAGCAGACTTGAACGTTGGTAGTCACCGATTTTGTTTTCTCCCGCTTTGGATTGCTGCACCTCTTTCGGTTGCTTCCGCACCTACTTCGGTTTTTCAGGCGGTGGCTGCCTCTACTTTTGGGCTATTTCCTTTTGAGAGGGAGACGAGACGCTTGATGTTTTCCGTCCCCTGGAGACTTCCTTCCACACTCCATCCGATTTCGAAGTCCCCTCCTCTGCTTGCCCTGCTACTATTGTTGCTGTTTTAGCTGCAGCAGATGCTGGCCGTGCTGGAGCTTGTGCACCTTTTTTACTGGGGCACTCCTTTGCCATGTGGCCCAACACCCCACATGACCAACACCATGGTTTTCTTCCCTCCACTACCACAAGCATTAGTCCTTCTTGCGAGAATTTTAGGGCTGATCTTCAAGGCCTTCAAAGCCTCAAAAATGCATTCCCTGCTGACCCCAACCAATTTCCGGGTTTTAACATCGGAGGTTAGCAGAGATATGGTGCGCGGGCTTACTGCGTCAAACGCCTTCTGGATTGTCAAGAACGAATCTTCATATTTATTACGCTGGTTAACGTAAAAGTTGCTATTCTTTTTTTAGCGGCCTATTTTCTGACCATGCCGTTTTGGCTGGTGACACCGGACTTGGTACCGGTGTATCCATGCTATCGTTGTTTTTGTCGACAATGGTGTCTAAAAAGCCGACCATAGTCGACCAATTGACTAGTTATTTTTCCCTTTTTAAGTGTTTTTCAGCATAGGAAGTATATAAAAAAATTATTCAAATGTAAAAAGAACGGGGTAACCAAAGACAATAAACAATTCAACTAAATACGCAAAAATGTAAATAAAACAGGGAGGGGGTAAAAATACAAACAGAAAAGAAACGAAAAAGTGTATAAATAATATGTACTCAAAAAAACAAAAATTGAAAAAGGTTTTTCGAAAAACAAAAGAATGAAAAATAAACTTATCCGTTCAAAACAGTTACTTCTCAAAAAATGCAGTACCGCTGGTCAATTTTACACGCCAATAGCGAGGGTGAATTTCTGACATTATTTATTATGTAAAATTACATAATTATGGCACAAGGCTGAAAATGGGGGGAGGGTTGAGGTTGGTCTTAACTAACTATCCTATACCTATCTAATCCGATTCACGACCCATTCACTCGTTACAATTTGCCCATTCACCACAAAAACACGTCCATCACCAATCAATCCTCCATACACCATAATACCGCATCCTCTCAAGGGGTACCTGCAAAACGCGGCCCATACCATACAAATTTAATGATAATAAATAATACAAAAAAAATCTAATCATCAAGAATGAAAGGGGAGGGAGATGAACCCAATAATCAACTAAAATATTAACACAAATCAAATTAAACATAACTGATGTTAGTAGGGCCCGTCCAATCCTCAAAACAGAGAGGCCGCTGTATTCGGCCCAGAGGACAAAATCAAGAAGCTCTCTCGCTAAGGGAGTGGGAAAGGAGAAAATATAAACGGACATAGAAAAATTGAAAGCTGACCCAGTCGAAATGAAAAGTGGGTCGAACAAACTGGGGAGGTTGGGAATCTCGACTTGGATCATAACAAAATAGATAGCTGGGAACAGGCCAGTGTAATAGATTCCAGCATGAATGTCTTTCATGAGGAACTACTATATAAGTAACACCGGTTCACCGGAAGAGTTCTTCTTAACTTACTTACTCGGCAGTACTGTGTGGCTGGTTTGAACGTAGATAACAGCATGTATTCTATCATTATCTATTAATAAAAGTAATTTAAAGTTACGCCAGTATCCTGGAATCTTATTCATGGTGGCAGCGGTGAAAAAGCACAACCAAATTTCAGTTTTTGTAATAATGCAACAGACAGCGGGAATGTAAAAAAAAAAAACACTAACGGAATCTTTCTTATTTAGTGGCGGTAAGACAAACTCTTTCTTGTGTTTTTTTTTCTCTGTTGTCGTGTAGGAGGCTACGAAAAAAAAAATCCGTCCTACTATTTTTTCCAACACAGAAAACAAAATTACTACAAAAAAAATAATATCTCTCTGATATATTTCGTATATTTTTACGGAAAAATAAAGATTCTATGAGATACTTCGTATAATTGTGCTGTAAAAAAAAAAAGCGGCAAACGTACGCCTGCTTAATTATTATACTATAATCAACTAACATGTCCAGAGACGCTCACCATATTATGGCCATAATGAAATGGGATAGCAATAATTTACTCGAGGCATTTCATCTTTTTAAACAGAAAATGGAAATATTTTTTATTATCAAACATGTAAAAAATGAGGAGAAAGTACCCTACATCCTCAGTGGTATGGACGATGAGAGCCTTTGGAGATACAACTCGTGGACTCTAACTGAGGAGGAAAAGAAAAATCACGAGTACATTTGGTCAAGATTTGAAGAACAGATGAATCCAAGCCAGAATTTCAGGGTCGCAAGACTGAAGATGCATTTCTTCTACCAGAAACAAACCAATGAATCCCTTGACGAATTTGTAACTAGATGCCGACAACAAGCTCAGAAATGTGATTTCAGGGCTGATGAAATGAATGAAAGAATTCTGGAACAAATTATTGCATCTACACCCATCCAAGACTTCCAAAAAGAACTTTTGAACAAAGCTAAAGGATACACAGTCAAGGGCGCTTTGAAGTTAGGTCACATCTATGAAGCAATGGAAAAAGGCGTACAGGAACTTAAATCTATGAACATAAGTCCTGAAAACACAGTCAAGACCGACACCATCAAAATAGTTTGTCTGAACTGCTGAGGTAACCACCCTCGAAAAAAGAAGGGCAAGTGTCCAGCCAGTGGATCTAAATGCTATGCATGTGGAAAACAGGGGCATTGGAAGAATATGTGTATCACTTCAAGGTATTCAAAGTAAAAACCATCCTATAGACCAGCCTGATCCCAAACAACAAAACGGACTAAAAAAACCCAACCAGATTGACATCAGTAAGCCCAGGATGAAGTCCCAGGGAACCGACAAGTGGGCATGTCCAAAAGTCTAGCACAGAATTCGACACCATATCATTCGAATCAATTATAGTTTTGTCTTTAGCCTTAGACGAAGAGGAACGGTACATAGATGAAGCATACGCAGTCGTGGACATCCAGATAAACCGAAAGGCTAAATGCAACCTGAAAATAATGGTTGACACAGGCGCCCAGGGTAACACCCTACCAGTCAGAATATTTCGCCAGATGTTTCCAGACCGTTTAGATTCAAAGGGATTTCCGGACTTGAACAAGATCAAATCAGAGAGGCATACGAAGCTTATTGCTTATAATGAAACGCCCATAAAATGCTTTGGATCAGTCAGCATACCATACAAATACAATTCCAACCGTTGGCGACCAACCAGATTCTACGTCATGGATGTACGTGGACCAGCTGTCATGGGACTTAGGTCAAGTCGAGATCTAGGAACTGTGACAATGCACTGTGCTATAACACAGGCAAACAAAGCACGGCAACCTAAACCAACAGTAGACCCAATAACAATCAACAGTGTTGATGATTTGACCAGGTTGTTCCCAGGACAATTTGACAGAACTGGAAACTTTCCAGGGACAGTGAAACTTCACCTAAAAGAAGACGTGGTACCATACATCGACCCACCACAAAAGTTTCCCATTAACAGACTACATAAACTCCAACAGGAGTTTGACAGGGTGGAAAACAGTGGTGTAATTAGGAAAGTGACAGAACACACAGATTGGTGTTCAAGTCTGGCATTATCAACAAAAGCAGATGGCGGTTTGCGAGTATGTTTAGACCCTGCAAAACTAAATAAAGTACTCACGCCATGCCCGCACAAAATTCCAACAGTTGAAGAACTAACGCACAAATTCAACGGTGCAAAATTCTTCTCAAAACTGGATGCCAAAGATGGTTATTGGAGTCTAAAACTGGATCCAGGAAGCTCAGTACTGACAACATTCAGAACACCATTTGGGAGGTACTGCCTTGAGAGACTTCCATTTGGTCTGGCTATATCTCAAGATCTGTTCCAACAGAGAACGGACTCCATCCTAGAGCAGTGCGTTGGAGCCGATGGCATCACAGATGATGTTGTAGTGTATGGACAAACTGAACAGGAACATGGCCAAAACTTGATACAGTTAATGGGGATTGCAGAAAGAAATCGTCTCATGTTCAATTCCAAAAAGTGCTTCATCAAACAGAAGCGAATCTCCTTCTTCGGCATGATATGCGATGAGCAGGGCATACATCCTGATCCGTGGAAAATTGTTGACATCCATGGAATAAGAGCTCCAGGAATTTCTTGGTCTAATCCAATACCGTTCCCCATTTATACCAAACCTGGCACAAAAAGCAGCACCACTCTGGAAACTGCTAAAACAGAGTGTGCCATTCTTGTGGGATGAGAGCCACCAGAACAGCTTGGAAAGACTGAAAGCTCTGATCGATGATGATGCAATGCTCAGTAGTATGATAAAACTGCACCAGTTATCCTGCAAGTCGACACCAGCCAGAAGGGTTTGGGGGCAGCACTCCTCCAAATAAACGACAAGGGAGAAGAGAGACCAATAGCCATATGCTTCCAAGTCATTGACAGACACGGAAAGCAGATATGCAAACATTGAAAGGGAAATGCTAGCCGTATGTTTTGGAGTTGAGAGGTTCAAGACATACGGTAGAAGTTTCCATGTCATTACAGATCACAAGCCACTGATAATGATCTTTGTAGAATATTGATTAGCTTGCCAGTGGTCTGACACACAAGTGTGACCAGAAGCTCAACTTACTTGAGTCATTTACTGGAGGGATATATAGATGAATAGAGACCACTCATGCAAATGTATTGGGCAGGTCCATTCTAGCAAAATGGAACAACCTAACTGGTGTATTGGGCACTCTCCTATAAAATGAGGTCAAATTAGCTGACCTGCTTTTCAAGAGGACACAAGAAGGCAGCCATGTTAGTAGGTTAGTCACTTGACTTCTACATCTCCCTCGTCTCACCATTGTGGATGCATATTGGCCGTGGAGGAATTAGTTCCCTATTCTCTGGCAGATTGTACAGGAGTAGTCGGGATAGCGCCCTGGGAATCCTGGTTCTTGATGGTGATGATTAAGTAGGGCCCTGGGACGCTAAGTTATTTCGCAATGTAGTGCCACCATTTCCTGACTCTTTGGCAGATTGATGTGGTCTACACATATCTGTAATCGTCGGTCTCAGGTGACACAGGCAAGGCGCTTGGTATTGGAGTCTTTATGATGGGCGCTTTAAGTTTCCTTAGGAACCTACGGTTCCGCAGGGTTATTCTGCCTGATCCTGCGACTCTAATTCTATATTGACGGTTGGGAAGCGTCTCTACTATTCACCCAGCTATGTCCCATCGATGGCTATTTGGGTTTTGAATGGAGACTGTGTCACCCGTACAAAGTGGGGATAGGGCATGTGCAGTACGGTTGTACCTCTCGATGAGGCTTGCATTGCGTTTGGATAATATCTTTTCAATTTCTGCGCTGCAGCTATCCATTCGGGGTGTGGTTTATATAATTGTGGGTGCGATGGGATAAAGTCCTGAAGACGTCTATGAAGCAAGAGTTACGCTGGTGATAAGCCAATGCCTTGGATAGGGGTGTTTCTATATTGCAGGATTGCTTGTGCTACCATGTCATTGTCCAAGGAACCCTGGTGTCCTGTGCAGTCTTTTATGAGTCTTTTTGCAGTCTTGACTGCTAATTCTGCTCGGTCGTTAGACTGGGGATAGGCCACTGATGAGATTCTTTGTTTAACAGCCCAGATTTTTAGGAACTGTCAGAATGAGTAGGCTGAGAAGGGCGGCCCACTGTCTGTAAGTTCCTCAGGTGCACCATATGTTTGGAATATTTTTCTGCAGATGGATATCAACCTGGAGGCAACTGCTTGCCCTGGCTTGATGCAGTACAGAATGAGCCATCCACTGAGCCTGTCTGCACAAGCGAGATACGTGAAGGATCCAACATAGAACAAATCCATTACAATTTGTTGAAAAGGCCATTCAGGTGTAAGTGTCATATTGATTGGTTCTTGTGGGGCATTTTTTGAACACGTAATGCAATTATCCCCGCAATTGCGAATTGAGGCATTCATTCCAGGCCAGCAGACTGAGGCATTGGCACGCGCTTTCATGCCAACTACTCCTTGATGAGCCGAATGTAGGCACCTTAATATGTTTTTGCGCTGGGAGGTTGGTATTATTACCCTCCTGTCGAGTAGTATTAGGCCATTGTCATTGCGGAGGTGGTTACGAACTTCCCAGTATTCCCGGATTGTAGGCGGTGTTGCTTGACAACTGTTTGAAAAACCATTGTCTATGGTTTTGCCTAATAGGGTGTATTGTGTGTCTTTTTGGCCAGCAAAATGAATGTGGTCAGGGGAAGTTATGGCAGGGTTATTATCTAATTGGGATATGGATGTGAGGGCTGTCAATCTCATTGCTGCAGAAGTCTCATCCGATTCATCAATGTCTATAGGGGAGGGGTTTATGTGGAATGTATCGAGCAGGCTTTGTACTGTAGTGACTGGATTGCGAGAAATAGCATCAGATGCCCTGTGCCATTTTCCAGGGCAGTGGCAGGGAAAGCTTATTTCTTTGAGTCTGAATAGACGCGGTTTGTGAATTTTGCTGAGATCTCGATCACCAAAAAGTCCTTTAAGTGGCTCATGGTCGGTCACTATTATAACATTTTGGCAACCCAGTATGAACATGCGGCACTTTTCAAGTGCCCAACTAATAGCTGCTGCTTCACCTTCTATGGGTGCATATCTTTGTTCAGCATCAGTACAGAATCTGCTACCAGCAAACACAAGGTGCCAGCCTTCGGGACAACAGACTGGGGCTCTTTCGATTGCACATGTGCAGTGCTTCTGAAGAAGTAAAAATCCCATACTCCAGTCAGGGGCTAAGCAGGTAACTCTGTTGATGTCAAATGTTGAGACGCCCTTCCTTACTAGTTTAACAATGACCTGCTTTGATTCCTGAAATGCTTTCGAGGGTTTGGTTCCAGGTGAATTTTGAGTTCTTTTTGACAAGGTCCCGATAATGTAGCACAATGGGACTTAATGAATATACCCAGGCAAGTTGGTTTACCAGGCCAAACCAAGACCTTGCATCAGTGATGGTTTTCGGAACAGGGAAATTTAAAAGTGCATTAAGCATAGATTCAGAGGGAGATACTCCTGATGATGTTATTTGCAGTCCACCAAACTGAACCGTATCCTGACAAAACTGGAATTTGTCTTTGCTGAGTACAATCCCAATTTGTGCACATTTTATTAGAAAATCAAAGGTATGATAGAATGCCTGTTTGATGTCGGTGTCGTAAAGCAGAGTATCATCAACCAATTTGATTTTTCTGGGTATGTCTTTTATGACTTCATCATATCTACGTGTGTATGCATCACCAGATGCAAGGTAGCCTTGAGGCATCCTAAGGTACATAAACCTCCCCCACTCTGTGATAAAAGTTGTGAGTGTTTGGGACTCCTCATCTAATATAATAGAGTGGTAGCCATCGACAGCATCCAGCACTGTTTTCTTGGTATTGGGTGGCACCTGCATTGCCAGCTGGAAAGGTGAGGCAGTGTGGTGGGTTTCTCGCTTGCATTGTGAATTTAAGTATTTATAATCGATGGTACGCCTCGGTCGACCATCCTTTTTTGTGGTAATGACCATCGTGCTGCACCAATCTGTCGGAGTGCCAACGGGCACTTGTTTTAATATGCCCCTTTCTATATCTTGCTCTTTTAAGTGGTATGGCACAGGTATCGGTCTGTGTCTTGCCTTGGGGATTGCCACCGCCTTCAAGTGAATATGTGCTGGTTTACCAGACATGGCTGGGAATTGCCCATCAGTCTTGAATGCTGAATCAGCAAATTGTTCCAGTAAACATTTTTTGAGTTTCTTTACATTTTCTTCATTCGCTGGAAAGGGGGTGGGTGAAGTGGTAGCTGAAATTTTGTGGATTGCTTTTGCTCCACGGCTGCTGTGTGAACATTGGTCATGCAATTTAGTTCACTCTGGGCTGTCATAGGTGTGGGGAAGTGAGGAGACAGTATACCTACATCAATACAGGCAGCTTTGCTAAAGTATATCTTTTCTATGTTGTTGTAGATATACAATGCTTGCTTTGTCAACATTTCTCCAACACTAAACTGAACAGGCAACCATCCCTGGCTTATAAGGGTTGAGCCTCCTAATGTACAAATAACTTTCTTTGATGGGATCAAGTTATTTTCCTTGAGACCCATGCAATGTAGGTACTTGAGTCCTCCCAGACAGATGGTGCCCCCACTGTCGGGGAAGATCTTTAAACGAGTGCTTTGATAACCTGGAATATCTTCAGGATTTCTGGGAACTGGCTTTAGAGAAAATGGGACTAGCGTTGCTTCTATCTCCACAACACTATTTTTGTTAGATGACACATATGAGCCTGTCTCCTGGTCAAACTCTACATGTGCAATCACAGTGCCCATGTTAGCTTCATCGTCTTGAAGACCTCTCACTTCACTATAGCGACTTCTTGATTGGCAAATATTTGAAAAATGACCTTGGATGCCACACGAGTTACAGGTCTGATTCCATGCAGGACATGCCTGTTGGTGGGTGCTGGTTCCTGGGATGCCATGCATGTGGCTACCACATCCACTACAATTCAAATTGTTCTGTTTTACAATCATTGGGGGGGGGGCACCCAGATTGAGGGGGATTTTTTTTCACTTGTATTTTTTTTTCTTTGCGATAGGTTGAAGCATGCAATGCCGACATTTCAAGTGTCCCTGCCATTTGTGCTTGGTCACGCAGTGCTGCCTCGAATGCCTCAGCAAGGGTCTTTAATGAGTTGGCCTTTGCTAGTAAAACTGCTTGGAGAGCATCATTTTTCTCTGCCTCTGACCAGCTGGTCTTTGATATAGATGTCAGATAGGTTGTGATTGCAAATGGGACATGTGAAGTCACAATCCTACGCTGTACCTCTGAGGCGGACGACAAATTACTGGATTGATTCACCTGGTCCTTGAGAAATTGAGGCAAAAGACAATCTATGAACCATGGGATTCGATTTTTGTGTAACTAATGCCTCCAACATGTTTAGGAGTCTATTTGTTTTTTTTCTGAGAAAAATTTGGGGTATGTATTTATAATGGATGTTTGGACAGTCTCATCAGCACAGTTGTATAGCTGGATGTTGGTCTGTGCAGGGGGCATGTTTGTCATTTGTACACATACATCGCGGTCAATTCTGAACTTTCGGAATTGCTGTGACGTCATCTCTGAATGGAGCTGGGGGAGTTTGACTGCAGGGGCCTTCGTGTATCTGTCTGATGTCAAAGGCTGCTCCTTTGTTAGTTTCAGGATAGCTAGGGCATGTCCTATGGTTGTGACACCTAGTTCCTTAAGGATTTCCCGGTCTATCATAGAGAGATTATCCTTGGTAATGCTTTCTTTCACAAAAGATTCGGCATAAGTCCTGGCAGATTCAGCTGGAATGCCAATTTTGAAAAAAAACTCTTGCCAATCGTCGGATCCTGTTCGCAGCGCCATGTAGAATATTGGTGAGCTTGCCAGTGGTCTGACACACAAGTGGGCAAGTGTGGCCAGAAGCTAAAACTGACTTGAGTCATTTACTGGAGGGATATATGGGTGAATAGAGACCACTCATGCAAATGTACTGGGCAGGTCCATTCTAGCAAAATGTAACAACCTAACTGGTGTATTGGGCACTCTCCTATAAAATGAGGTAACATTAGTTGGCCTGCTTTTCAAGAGGACACGGGAAGGTAGCCATGTTAGTAGGTAAGTCACTTGACTTCTACAATCTTTAATAAGAATATCACTTCTGCACCTCCAAGACTTCAGAGAATGATGCTTAAGCTTCAGGGATACAACTTCACCATAGAATACAGACCTGGGAGGATACTCACCTTACCGGATTCCTTGAGCCGTTTTCCTAATCCCAAAAACAAGGAAGGCATCGACCTTGACCTGCGAGTAGTCCATGTCCAGTTCTCCACGCATAAGATCTCCGATGTGCGTAGTCTAACAAGAGCAGAACCAGTGCTCAACCAACTCATCGAGATGATCATTCATGGATGGCCCGACACCCTGAGAGAGGTACCCACAGAACTACGTGAGTTTCAGAGACGAACTATCAGTAGAAAACAGTGTACTGCTGAAAGGAGAACGTGTCATCATCCTAAGACCCCTTCAGAAGAAAACCCTTGAACAATTACACATGGGGCATCTTGGACGTGACAAAACAATCCTGTGAGCCAGACAGTCAGTATACTGGCACAAGCTCAACAGAGACAACTGAAATGTGCAAACAATGCAGAATATGCCAGGAGTTCCAAAAAAGTCAGCAGCACGAAAGTCTACTACAGCATGAGGTGCCAACCAAACCATGGGACTATCTAGGGACAGATCTATTCTCATTGGATGCTGAAAGCTATCTGGTCATTGCCGATTACTACAGTAAATACATAGTGGTACGGAAGCTTCCAGAACATTGTCCGACCTCAAAAATTGTGGCCGCAACTAAACAAATATTTGCGGAATATGGCATACTGTCCACGGTGGTGTCTGACAACGGTCCTCACTATAACAGCGCTGAATACCAGAAATTCGCATCAGATTGGGGTTTCAGACACGTAAATTCATCACCACATTATCCCAGATCCAACGGATTTGTTGAGCGACAAATTCAAACAATAAAAAACACATTTAGGAAAGCCAAAAGAGGCAATGAGGATGTTGAACTGGCTGTGCTGGCACTCAGAACAACACCAATTGACCAGAAACTGCCTAGTCCTGCTGAACTACTATTCAACAGATGGGTAAAGGACACATTACCTATGCACACAAGCAACAGGGCTCAAAGTCGAGACGATGTCATCAGTCGGTTGAATGAAAGACAGGAATCACGGAAAGCTCAACATGACAGAACTGCTAGAGAACTCCACTATACAAAGGACAGCAGATCCTCATCCAAGACCAGAGCACCAATAGGTGGAAGCCTGCCCAAGTACAAAATGTCTGCGAGGAACCCAGATACTACATGGTGAAACAAGACGAAGGTGGTGTGGTTAGGCGCAACCGACACCAACTCCGTGAGAAATCAGCATCTTTTGATATTGATGACAAGATTTATGATAGAGAAAAATATCATGCCTGTCAACCACCTGCAAGGACTGCAGACAACCCTTACATGACGAGATCTGGAAGGGAAGTGACACCCCCCCCCCGACCGATTGACATGAGTGACACTCTATCAACTCGATCAACCCTATTAATTCACATGTTGATCAATTTTGTTTATTTCAGCTAACCGTGAAACTGAGATGACGAACATTCTTGTGAAGGAAGGGATGTAATAGGTTCCAGAATTAATGTCTTTCATGAGGTACTACTATATAAGTAACACCGGTTCACCGGAAGAGTTCTTCTTAGCTTACTTACTCGGCAGTACTCTGTGGCTGGTTTGAACGCAGATAACAGCATGTATTCTAACATTATCTGCTATTAATAAAAGTAATTTAAAGTTACGCCAGTATCCTGGAAACTTATTCAGCCAGAAACAACACTTACTCACATAAACTAGGTACACAAAATCTTGTCTGACCTAACCAGGGGGGGGGGCTCCACAGGAAACAACTCCGATGTGACATAGATTGACCTAAAAGAGAAAATCAAGGCTAGCCCCGTTCAAACGAACCAAGCTCGCCTCAGTCACCCACCTTTCGCTGAAGACTGTCGAATGCAGGCATTTTCTATCAGTTCTAATCTTCATATTGAGCTGATGCTCAAAGAATCGGATCAGATCCTGACGAGAAAGACGGATGCCTCGCAAAACTTCCTATTGTCACACGCGTATGCGCGATCAATGGGCACAAGCTTTTCGGGAGCGAGACGAGCCGACATGGTCCCATAAGGGGCGGACCCGGTGGCAATGGTAGAAGGCGTGCGAAGCCGTTTCTTCTAAACCAAGACCACACCGTTCACAGTCTGACAAATCCGCCAAGCCCCATATGAAAGCCTTGTCATTGAGAGGCAGCCGATTCCGAGCCAATCGCCAGGTAGCGAAAACTCATAGTTACTGAGGTAATCCGCCGCTTGCGCCCAAGACCAGTAAGAGCGAAACATCCTCCGACAAGCAGATCGTATCACGTACGGAATCTTTCGCGACTAAAAGATGATAGAAGACCTTCCTAGGTCGTGAAAGGTCACTGGACCGAGGAACAGCCAACAAGGCCGACGGACACTCGCGAAGGAAATCCGATTGATCCCGGGGTTTACACTGGCGCCCAACCCGCGAGATGGGGTACTGATAGTAAGGAAAAGGAACGCCTTGGACGGATCCAAATTGATCAGCACGGCCTCGTCGTCGTCTTTTACACCCTGTATGATCGTGTGGATCAGATGCAGGTTGCTCTGAATTGTTCGGCTCCTCACAGAACAAGTCTGCTCCGGACCCAACAGAGACTCGGCAATTGACTGCAAACGCTCCTGCAGGATCTTGGCCAAAATCTTTAACTCTGTGTTTAGCAGAGTTATGGGCCTGTAATCATCTAGTTTCACCCCAACACCATTGGCCTTTTTCAACAGCGTGATCACACCCCTAGAAAACCGGCCGAATCTCTTCCTTGCGCAGATCTGCGCCCATGTTGACAGCTTCGGAACACATCTTGCTTAACCTATGTCTAGTTACCTGGCCCATATAGCGCTCGCTATTCGAACGCTCCACAGCCTCGCTAGCTAAGGCTATCTCTAGGGGACCCCCCCTCCCAGCCACCACCCGGGAAAGACTAGCGTTAAGCGTTTTCATCTTCAGCTCTATCTAGAACGAGCCGTTTGCTGAAATTCGTGGTGGAAGACCTAATCCTACACTTAAGTCTAACCCACCACTTATTCCCGATAACCGCCCCCAGTAGCTCCCGCTGCACTAAGCTAGTTAGCTGCTCCTGGAAGTCCCGCCTGTCCAGTAACCAGCCATTCTAGGCCTATGATCTAACGCCACACGGGCACAAACGAGTTTGTGATCCGTATAGCCTACCCAGTGGAACGTGGGACAATCTAACAGATCTATGTCGGCTCCTCTGACTAACACCCTGTCAATTTAGCTAACTACCTGGTTAAGAGGCGAACTATAACTCCACGTCCACATTTTTCCCCCGGGGGTGATCGACCCCGTATCTATCAACGAGACAAAAATCGTTGATCAGATCAACCAAGCTACGATCACCCCTACACCCGCTAGCACCCCTCCCCCTGTATAACTTGGGGTCCAGGACGGCATTCCAGTCCCCCACTAAGATTAGGCGCGTTGAATCCACTAGGAACGGTCCCAACCGCCGAAAAAACGAAACCCGCTCCTTCTGGTCGTTGGAAACATAAACCACAACGACCCGAAACGAACCACTTTTCAAGGCAATATCGGCCACGATCAACCGACCCTCTGCACCGGTATGCACAAGGTCCGCTTCACCAGCAAAGAAACTCCTCTGGCAACCCGGTCCCCATATACTGAATAGACGACAAAGTCGTTAGACAGAACACACGCATCGGAACTGCAAACAAAGTGGGTCTCTTCGATCGCGGCGCCATCCACAACAAAAGACAAGAGATCCCGGAGCAGGTAGGCCGCCTTACCCCGATCCATCAAGCCCTTCGCATTCAGCGTAGCTGTCTTGATAGACATCTTCTAAGCCTGCAAAAAATGAAAAAGAATAAGAGCAAAAACCTATTCACATACCGGGCGGAAATCTGCGTTGATCAGGACCCCGACGGATTGTCCAAGGTTTAGGGTGGGGGTTCAAATCGATTCAGACGCCTTTATTTATTAAGTTTGGGTCTAAAAATCGGCTCAAAACGTTGGGCGCGAAAAGATATTTTCGCTTAAACTTGCTACAGTTTTAGAGGTCTGAGCCAAAGAAAAGTCTAGTTTGATTAAACTAAGATGCTGATTGATTAATAGGTGATTATTGGTGTAAAGTGCATTATCTCGGAGGGGTGAAAGGTTGGTATGGACTAATCCATCAAGATGTTTTGTATATAAACTGAAATTAACCAATAAACAGAGCGAGCGTTTTCGTTTCGTATTAAACTGGCCTGGTTTAGCATGTTGGGACTCCGAAAATACACAAAAATAAATAAATAAAAATACATTTTCAAATTCTGTATACAATAACAATTTCGATAGACACATAAAAGCGAACATCGTAGTGAGTTATTTTCTCAACCAATAGGAACATGACAAAAACTATTGAATTTTGGCTTTTATTTGGAGCCTATCTCTGACCTATATAAGAGCATAACAAAAGCTACAAAAAAGGGGACTCACAGCAAGCACCCAGAGGACAGCATGCAAGACTTATTGATTGATTTATTGTTGTTTTTACAGCTCATCAGGTTATTTAAAATTAGAAAATATTTTTAGAGTGTAAAAATCTTTTGGAGATAATGATTTACTGATACAAGTCTTATAGTTAACCGATAGCTGGGTTGGGGAGAAGAGGTGGATTTATACCTGTCCTAAGGGTATTTGTGTGTAAGTGAATATAACGAACGCACCTGGAATTGGAACTCGGCTCTCCGATTTCCACCACCCACACATCCATGCTTACACAACCTGGTATTCTCAAGCAGTCACTCATCTAAGTATGGGCCAAGCTTGACGTTGCTTAACTTCAGTGATCTTACGAGAACCGGTGTTTCAACGTTGTATGGCTGTAAACTGTGCATGCAAGAGGACCAACATCAAACACATACGGCGCAATCACTTACACTGCGTCGATGAAAGTATTTCTCATTCGGACGCGAGAGATTGACCCAAGCGAGATAAAATACTTGCCCGAACACCCAACTTACATGTCAACTACAGTAAAAGAAACTTCGAGAGTTACTTATACCTGTAAATATATACGCATACACTCATGCAGATATACACGCATATATGTTCACACACACACATATATATATATATATATATATATATATATATATATATATATATATATATATATATATATATTACGCACACACTGATGAATCGAATCCGTACATACACGGAAATTTGTTTTCCCAATCTTTACTTTTCTAGACTTTTAACGAACTCTCTTTAAGCTTTCCTCTTTTACTTACTTAATAGTTATCCTTGTTTTTATTAATGTAGGGACACAAAAGTCGATTATCTCCTTTTGGTTGAGATGAAGTCACGTGACAGTCGCTTAGTGGTGTCACTTCATAGTGACAAAAGTAACCTGTCAACTTCTAGGAGTCAAACCGAGTGTTTGCTTTTTTAGTACGAACCAAAACTAAACCTGCCCTACCTCATCCCACAAGGACCAAGGCCAAATTTATCTCTTGCCCGGGCAAGCTGCCAAAGGGTCAGCATACAAACCTATACCATCGTTTTTCTTTGGGGAATATATCTTCACCAGATATAGAAATTATCCCCGCCTCGCAGTCTTCATGTTGGAAACCCCATGACTCACTGTTTCTTGCTTGAAGAATATGTCCTCACTAGTAAATAGAAGTTAAATCCGCCCCACTCGAATCTCCGTTGGGAATTCTGAATATGGCTTCTTCAAAAACACAGAAGAATTCCCCGGCATTTGAAATTCTCGTTGGAAATTATTACAAGTAAAACTCTCTCTCTTTTTGGTTTCTTTTCACACTGCTTGTTGTTGCGTTCATGTGTTGTTTCTCTGTGTGGGATATGTGTATACATTTTTGTAGGACTTAGCGATATCAAACCCTCTGAAAACAAAGCGTGTTTGTCATTCATTTTCTTTAAGCCATTCCTTTCTGTCCGTATTATTACATTATGTATATAATAATACTCATAGTGGGGGAAATAAAATGAGAATATGCCTTTATCACATAGTATCCCACTATCTGGTGTACCCGACGTGATGTGATATTATTAAACTGTCTTCAAATTTGCTCGATGATATTGTTTATCCTTTACTTTGGGCATGCGAAGAACCAGTCGCTTTGTTTTCACTCGTCTGTTGTCAGCCGAAACACCACTTTCCTCCAAATGGAACTTCTTTATTCGGCCGTCAAATCAAGTCCAACAGCAATCAGCAGCAGTCAGTGCAAGAAGCAACTGGTTGTGAAGTTAACCTTTGTTGGGTCTAGTCTCTTGGTATTTGCACTACGCATGCTCCCAGTTTTTACGTATGCCCAAAGCTGAAAAGAGACCGCAGCTGTTGATATGGTTTTCAACGCATGCATGTCTGGAGAAACCAGGTGTAGTGTCTGCTCTAGACTTTAATAACCAATGACATGTTCAAAAGACCTTTTAGATATCCCTGATTTCGAGCCTATTTTTAAAGACGCTATGTTTGAATTAGGACAATAAAAATCTAATGTTCTGGCGAAAAAGGATTAAAAAGGAAAAAAATCAGAGGAATGGAATTTCAAACCCTGTATAATTTGAAGAGACAGCAACGTGATTCTGACAACCTAAATATAAATTAGGTTGCCGGCCGTTAGAATTCACTGTTCATTCATGCGCGTCTCCAGGATGGATAATCACACAAACACGAGGACAGCCTTAAGAGCAATGATTCTGAAACGCCAAGTGACCAAACTAAAACTCTGGACAACATAACCGAAAGTAAAAACTAGAAAATTTGTTTTGAAACCAACTTTGAAGAGACGCATACCAAGTTTTCATCACATCACTGCTACCAAAATTCCTTATTTGGTTTTCATCAACATTCTTCGCTATTGCTTTGCTAACAGATAAGAACTTTTACAATGAACAGTAAACTTTCACTGTTTCCCTCTGACAAATGGCATTTGTAAATTTACTAACTGTAAGTCTCACTTTCTTTATCCAGCTTAATTTTTATTAGGTGCTCATAAGAATATTTTGAGCAAGCCATAAACACTTCTTTCCCTTACAATTTAAACTAAACAAATATTGTTATTCAATTTCACAAGTAAGAGTCCTTCATTTCTAATGACCCTCTAATTTTTATTTATTTTCTGTATGGAATTGAATTTCCATAATAGAAGTGAGAACATTTTTCCTGATATTATCATGTCCATGTCACTATGCATACCAGATTATTGAAAGATTACTCTAGAGTCTCCAGGTCCTTTACTTTTTGACGATGAAGGAAGGCAGGGTTGAAAATTAAAAGCTCCATTCATTATGAGGACAGAAATCTTTATATAAAATGTATATATTATGTACTTCAACAAAACAGGAAAAGACAAAAAGCGCAGAACAGTTAAATGTGCATTCGATGTGGGAATTACACCTGCCTGATCTGTCAAGACGCCCACTAGGTGGTGCTGTTTAGGACTATAAAAGGACATTAATGAATCATTTTCTCTCTTTAGCTTCGAAACGTAGAGGTGTCAATACGAGCCTTGTACCCGCTGGTGGAAATTTTCTTTCACCAGGGCAGCTAACTACTAAATTTTAACTCACATGAACATATGCATCACACACACGCGCGTGCGCGCACGCACGCACACATACTTCCTAATAGTGAAGCCTTACATATTTTCTTCCTTCTCAGTGTACATACAAGTATCTTTTCTCTTTTCTTTACACTTTATATAAAAATATATATGTAAAATTTTCCACGTGTTGAAATTTATTGTTGAATTCAATTTCCTCGAAAGTTCTCAACACTTACAACTTGTAAACTCGCATCCTCTGCATCGTTTTGCATTGAAAATCCCAAATTCTAATGAATATGTACATATTCCTTATGAAAGGAAGAAATACTAAAGATGACTTTCGATAAAATATACTTTCTGTCACTGAAACTGAATAGAAGTTGGTTTGTTAAACTCGAATTTTATAAAATAAATTTTGAAGAAGTAACTATAATATTCAAAAGTGCAATTTATTTAAATTATTTATACATAGTTTTGAATGATAAGCATTTATGAATTGATTTGTTTGCCTATTTTTGTAGGAATGAATCTTCGAATACAAAATATGAGTGCTATAAAATTTGTAATAAAATAAAAGTGCTTTTTGGAGTTTGTTAAAAAGAAACTCATTGGAAAGGTCAGTTGCAGTGAAAGAGATAATCAGCTACCTCGAAAGAGTTCGTGTTTTGTGTGCGATCTGCCGAAGAAAAATTACCAAAAAGTAATTAGCAAAAATCTACTTTAAGGACCAGATTCTATGCTAATGTTCTTCCCTCCTCTGAATGGCGTGACCAATCAGAAAGATCTCTCGGTGAACAAAAGCCGTTGTTTTTCGCTTATGCGGCATTAGATTTCCTGAGCGTTTTGCTTGTGGATATACAACCAGCTTGTGTGGCACAACTTGACCGGCTAAGGTTTTGACTTTTTCGTTTTTAGAACTTTTTGAATTTTTAAGTTTTTCCTTTGTTCTGTCTATTTATTTGTGCACATTTTTCTTTTCTTTTCTTTTGTTGTTTATTTGCTTTCTTGTAAATTTACCCTCCTCTCGTTTTTAGTTTGCATTACCTTTTTCGTATTTAGCTTGAATTGCTTATTGTCTTTGGTTTCCCACGTTCTTTTTATATTTTGTTCTTGACTTTGGTTTTTGCTATGAAATAATATTGGACAACAGTTTTATTTTAACTCTCCACCACTACTTAGTCGCAAGATTTTGTTCAAGTGCCAGTTTTAAAAAAGAAAAAAGCAACATAGGCAAACGTTCTTCATTTATTTGGTCGTGGTAGGACCAGCCTGGTCCTATCATGGCGGACAATTCGGTGAACATGGAGGAGTCACCACCACAAAAATCAGTATGGAGTGAGGGCAGATCCCAAAAGGATCCAGTGTCGTGTCCACTAAAATACAATATTTATAAACCAATCACACTCAAGAAAACACTTACATCTTAAAACACACCAATAAAATCATAGATTACAAATCAGAATGTTTGTTGTATTAGTCATCATTATTTTTAGGTAGATACCGACCAAATATCGTACGGACGTAGTAGAAGACATACCACGTGTCCTTTCAGGGCCAATTAGGAATAAATAATTTAATTCTGGAGCCGATTTTGTTCGGGAAAAGTGTATAAAACATACGAAATCCGTTCCCAAATATGATACACGCGGCCGTCACCAAACTCCACACAATTCTCGCTGATGATCTTCATGACCTCATGTTAAAAGCGACAGCGTTGACAAACTTCAGACTACGACAACACCGCCAACAGTAAGAAACAATTCCTATCTCACGTATCCCCTTTTACTGTGAATCACGCATACACATGTTGACTTTTTCATACAAATACACATATCACAACATTTTATTGTTTCTCACATAGGTACACAAAGAGAATTTATATTTTATTTCTGAACTTTATCAACCCAAACAAAAGACAGTACTTTTCAATCTATCACCAACTGCTTGTATTCTTGTCGCTATATTAAACTAATATTCATTTGTTGAAACTACGTTGTCTTTTCTACTGAATTTTATTCTTTCAATGAAAACCGTGTGATTGTTCTAGACGGTCAAATTACGAGCGAGCCTGTAACGACATTTTGTTAATGTATCGAATCCCGACACTCCAAATTTTAACATTCAACGAAAAACCGAGTAAAAGGATTCCTACAAAGAAAAATATGACACTTTTTTAAAAGGCAACGAATTGCTTACAATACCAAAGGCAATTGATGCTGTCAAGACAAGAACAATCTCTCTGATAACAACAGACGTCGGAACACGTAAACTTATTGGTGTTAGTAGAGAGACACTGGAGGAGGCGCTAAAGAGCCTCAAAATAAGCCCCAAAATTTTAACAAGGCGGACGAATGCCTTATGGGACATGTTGCTTACCACTGAGGAAGAGGCTAAACAATTGGCAGAAACTATTCTTGCAACAAAGTCTGTCCGCCTGCAGACGGAATATTTAGGGATGAGGAAGGCAAAGGTAACAGTCCATGGAGTCCCAGTGGATGTTACCGGCGACAGACTGGGCGCCTTTTTCTCACAGTATAGATATGTGGAAGAGGTCTCGGCTATTACAAGTAAAACTGGAATTGCCACTGGGGATTTTGTGCTTCAGGTGACCCTTACAAGGAAGGGCTTCGGTGACACCCCTAATACACTGATGTGTCGGGAGAGCATAATACCAGTGGTGGTAGAAAGACGGCGCCCATACTTTTGGTCATACGGTGTGATGGGTCATATGGCAAAGGTTTGTCCCGGCAAAGAGGGGGCGTCTCAACCTAGCCAAGCAGCAGTATCGGCAGTACCAACAGCAGCAGGGGTCCCTCCCCGACCGATTTTTCAGGGGTGTGATCACGCTGCTGAAAAGGGGCAAGGGTGTTGAGAGGAAATTAAATGATTATAGGCTAAAACACAGAGTTAAAGATTTTGGCCAAGATCCTGCAGGGGCGTTTGCAGTCAATTGCCGAGTCTCTGTTGGGTCCAGAGCAAACTTCTTCTGTGAGGGGCCGAACAATTCAGAGCAACCTGCATCTGATCCGTACGATCATAGAGGGTGTAAAAGACAACGATGAGGCCACGCTGATCAATTTGGATCAGTCCAAGGCATTTGATAGGGTTGACCATCGCTACCTCGCTGCTGTCCTTCAAGCCGCCGGATTCGCACCCAGCGGAGGGACGAGGCGTGCAGTCCGGTCCTACGTGGAATCGCCGTTCCTGGAGGAGCTCGAGCCAGGGGTCCGCGTACTCCAATGACGTATCTGCTTTCGTGTCGTCCCGTAGCGACATTGAGACGATACTGAAGGCGATCGGTACGAAAAGGTGACAGGGGCCTGAAAAGTTGTCCGGCTTGCGGTTAGGTGCATGGAAGGGGGTCAATCTTCCGAGGCCCTTCGTTTTGACAGACGGTCCTGTCCGCATTCTTGGAGTGTGTTTGGGATCCGACCTCCAGCTGGAGAAAAATTGGTCTGAAGTACGAGCAAAGGTCGACGCGACCGGTCAGACTTGCCGTCGACGGAGTTTGTGCGTGAAGGGCAGGGCGGAGGCGTGTGCCACTTACGTTTTCCCGATTGTCCTTTATCGATTGCTCGTACTTCCTCTCTGTAAAGACTATAGGAAGCCGCTCGAGCGTTCGCTATCCTACATTTTATGGAGAGGACGCGGACATCAGGTCGACAGACGAGTCTGCACAACGTCCGTGTCATGAGGGGCTGGGAATGTCACACTTGGTGAGCCACAAACTTGCCCCGAGGTTGGTTTTCCTACGCCGCGCATTGACAGGAGATTCAATTATGGCAGGGATTGTTAGGGATGCGTTCCCTCTCCCTACTATCAATCTCCCCATCTCGCGGATTGAGCGCCATCGTAAACCCCAGGATCAATCGGATTTCCATCGCAAGTGTTGGTCGGCCTTGTTGGCTGTTCCTCGGTCCAGTGACCTTTCTCGGGATAGGAAGGTCTTCTATCGTCTTCTAGTGGGGAGGGGGGTCGCGAAGGATTCCCTACGCGAACAGCTCGACTTGTCGGAGGAGGAGTTTCGCTCTTTCTGGTCTTGGGCACCAGCGGAAGATTATCTCAGTAACTCTGAGTTTTCGCTTACCTGAATGACAAGGTCTTCATATGGGGCTTGGCGGATTTGCCAGACTGTGAACGGTGTGGCCTTGGTTTAGAGGAAACGGCTTCGCACGCCTTCTACCATTGTCCCCGGGTTCTCCCCTTATGGGACCGTGTCGGCTAGTTGACGGCTCGTTTCGTGCTTATTGATCGCGTATACGCGTGTGACAATGTGCCGCCCCCGTGTTCCGGGGTGAAACGAATGGTGTTTCTGACGCTGCTAGCCACGGCCCGAATGGTGATTTGGACGACGCGACAGGAGGAAGTCTTGCGAGGCAACCGTCTTTCTCATCAGGATCTAATCCAATTCTTTGAGCATCAGCTCAAGATGAAGATTAGAACTGAGAGAAAACGCTTGCATTCGATAGTCTTCAGCAAAAGGTGGGTGAAACAGGCGAGCTTGGTTCGTTTGAACGGGACTAGCCTTAATTTTCTCTTCTAAGTCAACCTAAGTCACATCGGCGTGGTTTCCTGCAGAGCTCTTCCCTTGGTTAGGTTAGACAAGCTTTTGTGTAGCTACTTAATGTGAATAAGTGTTGTTCCTGGCCTGTTCCAGTCTGCCTCTTTGGTTATGATCCATGCAGAGATTCCCAACCTCCCCAGTTTGTTTTGGCCCCCTTTTCATCTCGACTGGGTCAGCTTTTCCCATGTCCGTATATTTTTCTCCTTTCCCATTCCCTTAGAGAGAGAGCCTCTTGATTTTGTCCAAATGGGCAGAATACAGCGGCCTGTCTTTTTTGATGTTTGGACGGGCCCTTCTAACATCACTTATGTTTAGTTCAGTATTTAGTTTGTTTTGGGGTTCATTCAGAAGAAATATATTGCAGACGTTTGTTGCTACTATAAGTTGACAGTTTATTTTTTCTTCTTTTTCTTTTCTTTACAACTACAAGCTATTTCGATGCTTACTTTGTCTCTAGCAAGATGGCGGAAAAACCATTTGACATAAAACTGATCCCCGAATTTAGTGGTGGTACTAGTGGACAGTCTGTGCTTGAATGGATCCAAAATGTGGAACTGGTCTGCGAATTATGCGAGATCACGAAGATTGAACGGCGGCGCCCTCGCTGTGTATAGACAGCTGAGCAAAGAACATAAAAGTGACATTGAGCAAATAAAGCGCGCTCTACTAACCGCGTTTGGAACTGACCGGTTCGTGGCCTATGACCAATTCCAGGTGCGGCGTCTGCGGCCTGGCGAGACAGTAGACGTATATTTGGTGGAATTAAAGAAGCTCGCCGCACTGATCGCACCGCTTCCTGAAGAATGGATGACCTGTTCCTTCGTGTCTGGATTGCCCAGTCATGTTAAGCAGATACTCCGCGCATCATCCAGAATGGAAGACATGACGCTCAATCAATTGTTGACCAGAGCCCGTGCTATCATGATCGACGAAAAAGAGACTGATGAACCAGTGGCCGCAGTCGTTCAACCAATTGAAGTCAAAGAGTGTCCGACCCCAGCCATCCGTCGCCATGGCGATGTCACCTGCTATCTGTGCTATAGGCCGAATCATTTTGCCAAAGACTGCCGCTATCAACGCGAAGAAATGCGCAGCGGGTCAGCGCGAAAGGCACGTCTCGATCTACGATGCTTCCAATGTCATAAAGTAAGTCACATTGCCGCTAAGTGTCCGGGAAATGGAATTGGGGACGCGACATCAGCGCCGGTCTCTTCCCCTCACCGAGCATGAAAGAGGCGCTCCCTGTGAGTAAGGTGCGCATCAATGGAATAACGCGTACCCCTTTAGTAGATTCGGGCTGCTCTCGGTCACTCACGAACAGTTCGATTTGTCGACAGTAGAGCAGACAAAAGTTGGATGTACTAACGGCCGATGGTAAGGCTCTCAGAATCCGGGGAGTTGGAAACATCAAACTCAGTATCAACAACGGTAACCCCGTCACAGTCAGTGTGTTGGTCGTAGACAGCGCGTTATTAGGTTTTGACCTGCTCCTTGCGATGGACATTATTAAGGAGTTGGGCGGCGTATGCATCACAGAGGCGGGTGAAGTCAAGTTTTCTGGTTCGCCCATCTGTGCTGCTTTGAGGACCAACGGGCCCGACTTTAGCGCAGAGTTCGACCAAAGGACGAAGACATGGACAGCACTGTGGAAATGGTCGGAAAATAACCCACCAGAAAAGCTTCAGAACCGAGTGTCAGAGTACTCGGTGCCCGAACGCGTCAAAGAAGAATACCAGCGCAAATTGCAGGTGTGGCTGGACAATGGACGGCTGACTCCGTATCCCGAGGAAGAGCTTGGTCCTCCAAGAGGCCTAATCCCGTTAATGGCCGTGGTACAGAAGAACAAAGGAAAGGTGCGCCCTGTACTAGATTATAGAGAACTAAACGAACATGTAGACACATACACGGCTCATGCTGATGTATGTGCACAAAAATTGAGAGAATGAAGAAGAAAGGGGTCGAATGTCTCTGTGATTGACCTTCTAAAGGCCTACTTGCAGGTACGCGTGCACCGGTCACTGTAGCCATTTCAGACGGTGATCCTTAATGGGAGGAGAACGCGAATGGGATTCGGGCTCAATGTGGCGCCGGCCACCATGAAAACCATTGTGGATGCTGTGCTATCCAAGGATGAAATAATTCGTCAAGCGACGTCAGCTTACATTGACGACATCTACATCAACGAAGCCTTAGTGCCTGCTGCGCAGGTGAGAAAGCATCTTGCTGACTGTGGGCTCGAGTGTAAGAACCCAGAACGACTGGAGGACGGTGCTCGGCTTGCAGGACTCGGGGGAGCACAACGTGCTTTACTGGAAACGTGGAAGCGAGCTCCCAGACATTCCTAGACACATGACACGACGCAGCGTGTTCTCGCTATGTGGAAAGCTGGCGGGACATTTTCCTGTGGGCGGTTGGATCTGCATTGCATCTGCATTTATCAAACGTAGGGTGACTGCTGTCACTTCCGGCTGGGATGACAAAACAAATGATGCTCCCCTTAGAGATATGATAACGGAAGTCAGGGTGTGTCAAGACGAACCCGTACGTGGTAAATGGTGCGTTAACGGACGTGAATTTGACGTCTGGGTCGACACGAGCTCCCTTGCAACAGGAGTGTCTCTTGAAATAGATGGAACTGTTGTGGAAGACGCGTGTTGGTTGCGTCCCGAGAAGGATACACAACATATCAACCTGGCGGAATTGGACGCCGTTATCAAAGGAGTAACAGCGGCCCTTCGATGGAATGCAAAAATGTTGCATTTGTTCACGGATTCCGCATGCGTGCATAAGTGGATAGCAGACACTCTTACGGGGAAGGCCAGGATACGTACGAAGGCTGCGAGCGCAATGCTCATTCGAAGACGGCTAGACACACTGGGAAAGTTGGTAAGTGAGTACAACTTATCAGTGGATATACAGCTGGTTAGATCAAGTCGGAACAAGGCAGATAATTTAACAAGGGTACCCCAGAGTTGGCTTGACGCTGTTAAGAAAGAGGTAGAGCCGGTAGGACATGTCTGTGTAACATCAGCGAGCGACCGTAACTCAGATCTACTAAAATCTGTGCATTGCCAAAGCGGACATCCCGATGTAAAACGGACTCTATATTTTGTGGGGCAGATTGATCCCTCCGTATCCAAAGCTGCTGTCAGGGCAGTGGTTAGAGAATGCAAGGAGTGTCAGTCCATCGACCCAGCACCTGTGCAATGGCCAAAAGGTCAACTGAATGTGAGCAAAGTGTGGCACCGTGTTGCAATGGACATCCCCCATCATTATGGAACTCACTCTCTAATCCTGATTGACTGTGGCCCAACCCGGTTCACTATTTGGCGACGTTTGCGTCAACAGGATTCCGCAAATGTGATTGACCACTTGCATGAGTTGTTCTTTGAACGTGGACCTCCGATGGAACTCCTCGCTGACAACGACACTGCATTCCGCAGTGGACTTTTTAAAGATTTTTTTGATTCGTGAGGAGTCCACCTCAGGAAATGGCATAATCGAGCGATGCCATTGGAGCGTCAAAAGAATCGCTGCTAGGAAGCAGTGTTCCATAATGGAAGCGGTGTATTGGCACAACGTTACCCCTAAAGACAATGTATCACCCTCAACTGCGCCAGCCAACATGATTTACCAGTACAAAATCCGGCTGAAGAGGCATTGACGCCTCGCGTTCAACTGAACAGATAAAAGAATGAGCGCTGTATAAACTGGGAGCGACCACATAGCCGGTGTACAACTCGGTACCAGGTGGGGCATGTCACTGGAATCAGTAACTCACGCACTGTGCTGGTTGATGGAATGCCAAGACACGTAAAAGACTTGTGTCACTGTGTAGGTTCAGATACTTCAGAAAGTGACACTAGCAGTGAGTGCTCAGGAAGTGAAAGAATAATCACCATCTGAGGTAGGGCTAGCACCTCTTCAGATGGCGAAGACTCTGTGCATGAGGTTGTCAAATCAGAAGAATCCTCAGAAGACGAGTCTTCAGAACATACCACACAATCCTCTCCAACAGTCGCCCCGCTCCGGAGAAGCTCAAGAATAAAGAGGCCCGCCCCTGAGTGTCACTTATGTGACAGTGGGGAGTGTAGTGAAAGAGATAATCAGCTACCTCGAAAAAGAGTTCGTGTTTTGTGTGCGATCTACCGAAGAAAAATTACCAAAAACTAAAAAAATCTACTTCAAGGACCAGATTCTCTGCTAATGTTCATTCCTCCTCTGAATGGCGTGACCAATCAGAAAGATCTCACGGTGAACAAAATCCGTTGTTTTTCGCTTATGCGGCATTAGATTTTTTGAGCTTGGTGGACGAACACGCGTTTTTGCTGGTGAGAAGTGAAGGTTGTATGTGTGACCCCATTTTGTCGTTTCTACGTTGCCTGTTATGACGGACTACCGTTTGAACTGTGATTTGGCTACAAGTGTTGCGGTCGAGAGACAGAGGAAATCTATTGCAGACGTTGAGAGTTTAATTTTTCTTCTTTTTCTTTTCTTTACAACTACATCAGTAAAACAAGTTCATTCGAAAATATGAATATTCTAACTCACAGTTTAGTTATTAAAAGGATTTTGTTCGTGGAGAGAGTGTGTTGCGGGGCCGATAAGGATGTCGCCCCCGCAAGTTTATTGAAGAAAGGTGAGAGACAGCTAAGACAATAAGAGGACAAAGGCGGAAGTTTATGAAACAATAAACGTCGAATTTATTTATCCAAAGTGTACAAGAGTGTACTCTGGAGAAGTGTGTTGTATCGGTGTCGGGTCCGGTATGACTGGTTTCCTTCAGGGAAGTTGGTTCGGTTGTATCGGCGACGCGAGTGTAGAGTTGGTTGGCGACGGTAGCTGGTCGACTGCCGGATGGGAGAGTTGGCAGTAGCTGGTTGGTCGAAAATGTACGAAGGTTCGTTGGGTCGGTTAGAACGAGTCCCTAAACAGGGCCGAGTCAGAGCAGTAATACGACTTCCCGGGCGGATCAACCGCGAAGACGGGATCGCGCCGAAGTGTAACACTTGACGAAGGTGGAGTCCCTAAACAGGGCCGAGTCAGAATAGTGATACGACTTCCAGGGCGGATCAACCGCGGTGACGGGATCGCGCCGAAGTGTAACACTTGAACCTGGAGTCAGAGAGGAGATACGTCTTCCAGGGCGGATCGACCGCGGAAACGGGATCACGCCGAAGAGTATTCTCTCGACAAAAGCACCGGAAGCTCACAAAGGTAGCGTACTACACTTTGATCCATGCCCCCAGGCCGGGGATTTACTTGACCTCCCACACGGTCAGGTTGTGACACAAGGTCGATTTAACGTGAGAAGGGAGGGGGGGTTGACCCGAGTGTTTCCACTCAGGTCGCTGGTCTTTGCTTGTCCAAGCTGGTCTTAGAAAGCCGACCAAGCGAGCGATCCAGTTTGATACACTTTGATTCAGGTATTTACTTGACCCCCCACTGAGTCAGGTTGTGACACAAGGTCGGTTTTTAACGTGGGGAGGGAGGGAGGGGGAGACCCGAGTGTTTCCACCCGGGCCGCTGGACTTTGCTGGTCATAGCTTGTCAGAGCTAGTCTTGACCTGTCATAGCTGGTCTAGGCCGGAGCCGGTCCAAGCTAGTCGTAGCCATGATACCACCAGCGCAGGGACGAATCCCTACACCAGGCAAGTATCGAGTGAAGCTCTCAGCCAGAAAGCCGATCAAGCGAGCGATCTGCGAACAGAGACTACACTTTGATCCAGGCCACGTGGATTTGGACGAAAAAAGGCGCTAATAATATGTGAAACGATTTGTTGAAGTACTCCCTGGCTAAAGGGAGTAGAAAATCATAGATATAAAATTAATCCCCATGTTGTTCGATGTTTGAGAAGCACTGCCTAATCCGATCATCACGAGGTACTGTCTTAGAGTCAACAATATTGGCCGGTCGTCCACTTTCTCGCATGCTGCTTGACTTAAATCTGCGAGATCAGGGGTTGTGAAGGTCAAGGTCGTTTTTCTAGGACGCTGCTAATGGCGGCCGCGACAAGTGGAACAAGGGAGGATTTTACCTCTCTTATCTGTAATATTGTATAAAGCGCATACGAAAACAAACAAAACTCGGAACTCCGATGTAAAATTTGAAAGAAACAAACGTTTATTACAATGAACAGAATAGAAGATTTACAGATGAGTTTCACAAAATGTTCGTTTTGTGCGCGTTATTAATATTAAGGTAAGATAACCATATCAAAATTAGAAATATAGCTCATAAAAGCAGATATAAATTTTTCAACAACCAAAAAATCTTTTGAGAAGATACAATTCCTTTCAAAAAGTGTTCTAACAATAGATATTCTTTCAAAAATACTTAATTTGTCCCTTTTTCTTTGAACTTCAAGCTTGTAAATTCGTAAATTCCTTATCTTGTTTTGTGAAAATTACCCGGGTGTTTCCTCGTCATTATCATCCTGCATTGATCTTCTTGACATGGGTAAATCATTTGTTTATTTAAACCACTAAACTCCACGCCACCATATCTACAATGGCTGGATGCTGGAAAGTCAACACATTCCTTGCTAGATGGATTTGCAGAAACAGTTAATATTAACCCTAAAGAACTAATTGACGGGCATGAGATTGTGAATAAGTAGAATTGGGTCTTTGCTGCTGACTCAACCTAGACAGTGGCACAAAAGGCATTATAGCCTAGACAGACATGGTTGACACACCCAAAGATGTACGCCAAGCAGCGACAGCTAAGGTAGAGATGACCACCTTGCTTAAGAAGAAAGACCAAGCTGGTACTTCAATTAAAAAGAATGTCTATTAAGGCAACAAATTTGGTCGCAGTATTATGTGTAGAACTACTACTGATAAAAATATCACCAATATCACATCACTGAATTGACAACGTTTGATTACAGACTAAGGAAGGCATCTGTAGGAAGTTTATGACTACTACTACCAGAAGTTTTTTTTTTTTTTTTTTTTTTATAGCAGGGGTCGGGGTGTCCAGCCTGAGTTCCTCTCATTTCCATGCCTATTTAGCTGAATCTTTTCATATGGAAATGACTGGAGTCCCATAATAGAAGACTAATGTCAGGAAATGTTGAAAAATGTTAGGATATACGAATCCGAAAATCGATGACCTTCCTCATGAAGTTTCACATATTTGTCCCCTTGCTACTAGTGATTTTCAATAACTAGGTGAAGTAAAGTTCATTTACACTTCACCAGAGATGTCGCGAAACTGCTACTCACGAATACATATGGTTTGGGTAGGATTGATAATCCTTTTCAGGCTTTTATCTGTGGTGTTAACATCGGCGTTCATGGCTTGTATCTCCAAACAATATTTTACTCATTATCATCCCTCTTTGTCCCCACTCTGCCATCCATTCACATGAAGTTAGGTAGGTTACTTGCTTTCAGTATGTCCTATGAGTGCTAAAATTCTCAAGCCCTCTTTCCTAATTATGTGTTCCAGAAATTTCATCTGTCTTTTTCTGATTGTAAGTAGTTTACTTTTAGTTTCAGTTTTCTTTAAAAATTCCACGTTGCTCACACATTCAGTCCATAGTATTCACAACATTCGTCTGTAGAACCACATTTCTGTTGCTTCAAGTTTCTTCTTCATCTGTAGAGGAAATTATCCAGCGTTCACTGCTATATAAGTGAATAGATAGTATTCAGCACTATCTTTAAGTGAGCACATTTCCGACCATGAGACCCGGTGTTCCAATCTCACCATGGCCCACTCAGGGAGATGTCTTTTTAGTTGTGTTCAAGGCTCAGGAGACACTCTAGGTAGAGGGTTGCAGTGTAAGAGGCACAGTTTATGGAGATATATGGAGAAGATAACAGTTAATACTAAATTTAAATAGGACAAGATTGTAGTGACCAGGAAAACACCCTCTTGGGAGCCAGTTCCACAGACCAGCGGTTCGCAGAAAGAAGCTGTTCGAGTGAAATGTCTCACAAATGGAATACGAAGGGAATGAGAGTGGTTTGCTACAATCTCCGCAGCATGACAGGTTTTAGCCATGAAGGTTAGAATAGATGGAACTAAAGAATGTAGTTCGTTTGAGCCCTTTCCATGGAAATAGCAACAGAGCGGCGGTGAGAGGCTTGCGACGTTTCATCTGTGGCAAACGGGTTGCAGGGTGAAAAATAATTTGTCACCCACAAAGACTCAGAGATGCTTTTGGACTCTATCGAGACTGGAAAATGAAGACTGGGCAGCTCCTATCCATATACAGTACTCCATTTTAGACCTGATAGGTATTTACTAGAGCTGTACATTTTTCCAGAATCTTTAGCGATAGTTTGTATGTATGAGCTCCATTTGAAGTATGGGTTGAGATTAAGGCCCAATAGTAGATCAAGGCAGGAAGCCTCCCCTAGAGAACATCCATTCATCATGATTTGTGACAGCTCGGAGATGATGGAATGTAATTAGTCTGGTTTTCAAGTCACTGAATATAACTAGCCAGTATTTCCTCCACTGAGCTACAGTACATTATACAAGTCAAAAAATGATTTAGAATTTTGTTGGATAACCTTTTGTTTTAATAACAGTCTTAATTCTTTAGTAAGTCAACGTACTTCACCAGATTTTTCGAGCATTCCTTGAATTCGCGAAAAAGCTCATCTTCTGTGTTAACTTTCCTATTACGGATACGCCTGTCCATTATCGCTCAAAGGTTTTCAATTGGGTTACGGTCAGGTCTGTGACTAGGCCACTAAGAGTTGCAATTTACCCTCGTCATACTTCCTCTCTAGATAAAGTTTATTCTTTAAAGTATTATGCTTAGGATCGTTATTGTTACTAAATCATTTTGACTTGTATAATGTACATATGTACACCTGTATTAATATCCTGTATTAATAAACAAATTCTATTACTCACTTGTCTTGGTAAAAATACAAAAATCGACTTTCTATTGTGCGTCCATTTTTTGCCTCGTATTGTAGGTCAGAAGGTTGATCAGCTCTGATCATCTCGAGTTTTGGAGATGCACCCATATACTGTTGTATCATTAGCATAGATATTCACAAATGATCAGAGTATACTCTTAAGCAGATTATTTATGTAAAGTAAAAAGAGGGTTGGTCCGAGTAGAGACCCCTGGTGGACGCTTGCGTTGACTTCTTGAAATTATCAGCCAGAGGGATGTTTCTATAATTATTACAGTTAATATTGCACCTGGCCATATGGTTAGAACATCAGCATTCCAACCATATGACTCGTGTTCGAATCTTACCATGGTCCACATGTAACACTGAGGCCATGAAGTGGTTAAACGTTAATTTTGAACAGAAAAGGGTTTAGCCCAAAATGGAATGTAAGCTGAGAGTGACAGAGAAACAGACAGAGACATTTTCCTTGGTGAAAATGGGACCGTCTGGATTTCTTCTCTCCTAAAATTTATTTTTCTTATCTATCGAGATTCTGGCATGGGGATGAAAACAGATTTGAAGAAATGACTATCTCTTTCTTGAGGAATTAGGAAAACACATATTAACAAGAAGAGAGACAGATTATATTTCTGTTGACGAAAACGAATTGGGAAATTTAAACAAAGAACGAATCATTTGTGAGTGTCGAAGTTTTGAAGATCGATCCTGTAGTGACAAGTAGGTGCTCTGGTTTATATTTTCACTAGACAGAGTTCAGCCGAGGGATGGAGAACAATTTTATCTCTTCTTTGAAAATTTAGGCCAACAAATATATTTTCATTGACGAAAACGAATTGGAAAATATAATCAAGGAATTAAACCTTTTTAGGGTCGAAGTTAAGAAAACAGATCCTGTAGTTGCTGAGAAGGTGATCTAACATGTGTTTTCGCTAGACATAAATAAGTCCAAAACTGGAGAGTTAATTTTATCGCTTCCTTGAGGAAACAAGAGAATTAAAATGAATGATTAGGATAAACTACTAGAATGCCTACAAGATTTAAAAATTAGATTTGTCACAAAGACTGTTATGCCAGTCCTGTAAAGTAGGCTATGGTGGAATGCTGAGAAGGGAGGAGGAAGAGGGAGGATTTAGTGCCGCCTGTGTGAAGTGGTGGTGCGAGTTAGGGGAGAAGCAATCCCTGTAACTACTCCTGAGAAAGTGGATAATTCTCCAAATTTGGAAAGTTGATTAATAAAGCAAAAATAGAGAACAAAAAACCCTCATTAGGATTAATGTGGAAATTGAAGAATCAACAAGTCTCAAGAACCCTTCGGTCCCACGCCAGTTTTGGGCCGAAGTACATATAGGCAGATAGCTTTGAAAGCTCGAAGACCAAACTGCTAGATGAGGTTACACCACCAGGTGTAGGTGGTGGTAAAAGACATTATGCACTTAGGAGGGTGACTTAATATCGGCCTGAGGGATTTTTCTAAAATTATTAAAGCTAATATTGCGCCTAGACAAGTGGTTGGAACATTAGCTTTCTGACCATAAACCCAGAGTTCGAATCATACCGTGGTCGATTTGTCAACGAAGTGACTTAATAATATCAATGTAAGGGTACAGTTAGGGAGTGCCTGAAGACCATACCAGGGGTTGACCCAAGCTTTTTGAGTGAAATTGGATAGGCAAAACTGTCTGTAAGACATCGATGATTGTGTTAGCATGAAGTCACAAATCATTATGAGCAAGTGTTTGAATGTGCTGGCCTTGTTCACGTCAGATTATGTGCTGTCACAGAAACTGCATTGTTACAATATAAACCACAGATTGGCTTTGTGGGTGTTGAACAAATGTTCCTGAATAGGTGTCTTTTCCCTGGTCTGTTACTACACTACCCAGATAGTTAAATTTATTTTTGCATCTGCTTGGTTTTGGTCTCTCACTTTCTTCTTGCTTTCTTTTGGTATCTTGTCTAGGAATATTTTCAGTTTTCTTTGATTTGGGCCAAGATCTTAGCAGACCAATTTTCTGATAGAACTCCAATAAACTGATGTTGTGAAGAGTAGAACGATCACAAATAACCCGAATTTAGTGCATGATCATGAGAAAGTTCTCCACATTTTCATTTCACACTTTGTCCAGCTCACTCTCCATTAGATGACAAAAGAGAAAAAAATGAAAAAAGCGAAACATTCTCACGAGAATGTTTCGCTTTTTTCATTTTTCATTTTTTACTTTATTATCATCTTTTACATTTTCCTTCACATCATTTTTCAACTGGTAAACTTGCTTTTTTTCTGGCATATAGGATATTGGTACAGACTAAAACACATTTTTGTAAATATATTTTTTCTTTCATTTTTAAAATTTTTAAATCAACGAGTTGCTAACAAATCAACTGTTTTAAAATTACCCTCCCCAAATGAAACTGTAAAATATGTTTTACTTTAAGTTATAATTTTTGTAGAGAGGCCGGCATTTTTTTTGGGGGGGGGATTATTGCTGCACGAAAGATTTCAGAATAAATGCGATGTCAAAAGTTGAAGAATGTGGGTGAGTAACTACACAACTAGCTAAGAAGGAGATCCTGAAGACCAACACCTACTTCCCCCGCACGTCCCAGTTTTCGGCTTTGTGCCACATTTTTGTAATTTATTTAATTTATAAATATAATAAAAATATTGCTGCGGTCATCTAACCAAATTGAAATACTTTGTATATCAACACATAATATTCAACAATGTGACAGAGCACAATATTAATTTTGCCAAAACACGGAATTTCATGCTTGCTGCTTAATTTAAGCAGCAAGCAAGCATGAAGTTCACAGCAGCTTAAATCATTTTTTTCTGTTTGCTAAAACTAAAAGTAAGAAACCATAGTTTCTTTTAGTGATTACGAGAAAAAAAAATCAATTTTTATTTTCTGTTACTTTATTTAGTTGAAAAGAATGATTCTCTTTAAGAAAGGGAAACAACATATTTTGTGAAAATTTGTTTCATTTTAAAGAAAAATAATAGTAAAAAAATCTAATTGAATTTTTCAATAGAATTATAATCCGTAACTTTTGTTAACAAACACCGTTTAGGTAAACATGGTACGGTCATAACATTTAATTTTAGTTCAAATTAATTTCTGATAGTTAATGTTTTTTAATTTTCAAATCATTCTCAAAAATACCGATGAAAAATAAATCACATTACTGATCAAGTTTGCTTGTATTTTAAGCGCAAAAGTCTGCAGCTAATTACAAATTTTACGTAAAGGCACATTTCTGGCGGTACTCGTCCAAAAAGAGTACCTTAAATGTTCCAGGACTGAGTAATGTGTTCACCTATTATAGTGTAGGTTAGACAACTCAACAACTTCCGAGTAAAAGAATATTGATACTGAATTTGTTGATATCTGAAAAAATAAAAATAAATAAATAGAAGATGAATTCTCTCTTAAATTGTTATGAAAATCTTTTCTTTCTAACGCTGATGAGTATTTTTACTAGTATTAAAATTTTCATTGATTCTGTTCTTTACTGTTTGTTTTCTTTGGTCTCTCCTTTTATTGTCTTTTACCTGAATCATAAGCGCAGCAGCAAATACTCGTAGAATCTCTTTTTCTTTTCGGTCTCTAAATTTTGGTTTTGGCAAAAATAAATAAATAAATAATAAATCGGTTTCTGGTTTCAAAGAAAAAGGAATCTTGTATTTTTTTTACTATGGAAAAATCTGAGAGTGATATTTATGATTTATTACTCAGATAAATATAGTAAATAAATACTCATCATTGTTGGTTTTATTTTGTGTTTACATTTTTCAAAATTTTAAACAAAATACAAAAGAAAATAGCAACCTTCGAATTCGAAGTGGCAAGAAAAAGAATTCATAATTTATTTATGAATGATTACAACATTACTCTTAGTCTTATTGCAGTGTGATAAAAAAAAATAGTTGTAAAAAATGAATAGAAACCTTGTTTCAGCTCTCATAAAAAGTAAATCTTTGGTTTGAAAATACACTGCAGAACTAGAGATGCAATAATTTCATCATGGAATTTAACTAGCAGTCGTAAACTATAATAGTTTTTTTTACGACACAAATAATCCTCTAGGTACCATGTCCTACCTAAATGAATGCATTTTTTTTCCCGAAATGAAAGCAAAAATATCGCTACCCTCCGTTTTTATAATTTTGCAAAAAGTTCAGGGAATTATCCGATTTAAAAGAAAATTTCAGTACATTCATTAATCAATGAATTGTACTGAATAGATCATTTTATTAGAAACCTTTTTGTGAAAATACTTGGCGGTGTTAGTTAAAGGGTCAGTTTCATTCCCCTTTTCGATATTTCGTGTGTACTTTTTGTATGCATATATATTTTTTTTATTATTGAAGAAAAACACTTGAAGTTGTTATTTCAGTAGAAACGGAAATGTATGTGTGCGAACCTACTTAGGCACGAACATATACATACAAACACAAAATCACATGTACAATGCCAAACGATCATTGGCTAATAAATACTAATACAGTGTAACCCGGATATAAGAGACCCGGATATAAGAGAAACCCGGATATAAGATATATTTTCTCTAGTCCCAAATTAGAGCCATATTTACCTAAACAAAATAGACCAAACCCGGATATAAGATAAACCCGGATATAAGAGACTTCTTCTCCAGTCCCGACAACTCTCTTATATCCGGGTTACACTGTAATACATTTTCTACAGGCAATTTACAAATCGCAGTAATGAGACAATTTTGGAATCGCTTTATTTTTTAAGTAGTCAAATTTGTGCACTTTTGGGAGAAGTGGCTCGCAGAAGCTTCCTTAAGTCTCCCCAAAGCTCATTCACTGATTGTTTGATGCCAACCAATCAGATCGTTTGCATGTGAAGAATAGTTTTTCCCACGCAATGAGTTGGAGCTTATAGTCGCTTATTTAAGCCAAGATTTTTCTCATCTCAATTAGTGAGAGCTCACTCAACTGCTAAACGAATCTATGACAGTTGGAACTTCAGTTCTAGCCACGCGCCAACCTTCTCACTCACACATATTCACATGCTGATGATAATTTGTACACCTTCACTAAAAGCTTCTTTTGACACAATACTTTTCAACAGTAATATCACAAGAACAATCATATCATGAAACACTCATGAACATTTATCCAGTGAACTTTAAACCAAATAATTATTTCTCACTGAACTCTTGATTAATTTCTTTCACATCGTTGTTTGATATTGTACATCTTGTTATGTGCAACAATGTCTTGTGGTTATTCTTCTTGCATGAGTCCTGTTTTCTTATCAAAGTTAATGTAGTGAAGTCTGCCACATATGCATTATCAAGTGTGAACTAACGGAAATTGGTTAATTTGCAGATTCGGACCCACTCAGTTTGCAATAAAAAATTTCCCGATTAGTTATATTTAGGTGTAAATGTACACGTTTCATTCGAAAATGACTTGATTAATTTGATAAAATCTACAATTTTGGAGTTATCGAAAAGTAAAATTTAGGAGCCATTACTAGTGTTGTTTGCATATATTCACTGTTGAAAGCTATGAGTGGAATATTTACTTGTCTTGATTATTAAGCACGTAATATAGTTTACTTGTGTAGTAATTGAGACAAATAAGATCAGTAAACAAGGCCGTTAACTACGTTCATTTCCGCGCTTAGCTTTAAGCAGCTAATGTATGCAAACAACGCCAGTAATGGCTGCTGCCAACAATGTGAATGAATTCAAACTTTTACTGTCGATAACTCCAAAACGGTAGATTTTATCAAATTTATCAAGTCATTTTCAAATGAAGCATGTACATTTACACCTAAATGTAAGTATTCAGGAACTTTTTTGAGCGCGGGTCCTAATCTGCAAATTAACCCGAAAATTTTGTTCTGCACCTTCTCAAAAATAATTCAATAAAACTCAAAAAAAATCTTCTTTTTGTTTTTTTTTTCAGAAATGTTGATCACATTGCATAATAGAACACATTTTCTTCAGATTGGACAGAAACAAATCTACCTATACTGAATATTTATTTTTAAAAACGATTTTCAAATTAATCTCATTGCTGTTCATAACAAGAGTTCTTTTTAATTAATTAAATAAAGATCTGTTTGAAGAATTGAAAAATGTAAAGTTTAATGCCATTCTTGAGTGTAAACATTTTTAAAAGAATTTTTTTTTCATTTTTGCAAGTGTTAGAATATTTTTTGTACAGAAATTCAAAAAGGAAATAATTCTGACTTACTTTCTTTGACTAATATCCCTATCAAAGATTTAAAATTAATTTAAAAAATGAAAAATCTTTCTTGAAGCTTAATTTCAAGCTAATAGATTAAATATTTCCAATATGCAAAATACTTTGGTATATTTCAATATTAATTTAAATTAACTGGGAGGAGTTTTTACTTTGAATTTGCTAAATATTGCTGCTTTTAGTGATATTTTTAGCCATCTGTCAGCACAAATGTAAATCTTTCAAAAATAAAATATATTTTTCTGAAACTCTATTATATTAAAATATTAGCTGATTTAAAGTTTAATTAATCTGAATTGAAACAAATATTTTTAGTTTAAAATATCGCAGAAATGCATTTTTTAACATGGAGATAACTGTTTATTTAAGTTGTTGACAGGTTGATAGATTGACTGACAGATGGATATTTATCTAATTTTTTTCTACGGTGGAGATATCTATAAAAATTACTTGAGGAATGACATTACATGAGCACCTTTTTATATAATTTTTAACTACTCAATAATTTTTAAAATTTAGGAAAATATTCTCCATAATTAATGTTTTATTGAATTTGGCATTAAATTTATTATTATTATCACACTTAATTTCTGATAATGTTGTGTATAGACATCTGTATTTATAAAAATTGGTACGTTTATACACACACAAAAATAATTCAAAATTTGTTTTAAAATATTGGGTGTCACTGAATTGCAGTAAGCTTTTCCATTTATGATTAGTAAATATAGTTTTTACTTAAGAACAATACCCCCTAACCAGTACAATTTAATACAGAAATTTAAAAGATTTAAAACTTTATAAATTATTTTAATTAAAATTTATAAAAATGAAAACAATTTTTGAAAAATTTATTATTCATTGAAAAAAAAAAATTTTCTTAAGAAAATTGTGACACTATATAGCTATGGTAATTGGCTAACTAATTAACCATGGAAATTAAAACAGGAAATACTGAAGGCGAAAAAGAGCTATCCCGTTTGATGTTAAAAAGATTTTATTTTATTTACGAAAAAGTTACGTTTTCACAAAAGACATAGAAAAAGCCATATGCGAGATTTTATCAAATTGATTAATATTGCTGTAAAGAAGTGTCTTGCCAAGAGAAATGGGAGAATCCAGAAAGATAAACAAAGCATTAAGATATCAGGCAGACCACATGGCAGTCATAAAAATTTCAGTCTGAGACGATTGCCGATATAGGGTATGGAGAATCAATATTAATTATCTTTCCAAGATATCATTTTTTTTTTCTTGAGTGCCAGAAAGGAAAAGCAATGTGGTGATTATAAAATTTTGGCATTTGTCTCGATACGGGTGGAGAGGATTGTTATTATTTACTTTGCCAAAGTGTCACTTCAGACGCCGAGACGTTGAATAGCAATGTGGTGATTATAAAATTTGGGCATAAGACAGAAAACCAGCCTGACACAGGTGGAGAGGATTGCAGAATTTGGGGCATGAGAGGGGATAGAGTGGAAGAATTGCGATTAACGAAACCTCCAGATTTTCGCCATACTTTCTGTTATTTGGCAGAGATGTGGTCCTGCCTGTGGATAACTTGTTGAAGCCCCAAAGAAAGTATATGGGGGAAGATCATCATCAGTTGGAAGAACAGCATAAAATATTTGTACAGGCCAGAAGAAGGATAAAGAGGGCACAGAAGTGAAGAAATGAGGGGGGGGGGTGAATGCTGAAAGGAAGGTAGTGGAATTGAAGGTTGGAGACCCTGTCTACTATAAAATTCACCAGAGAGAAGGGAAGCTGGACCAGAGATGGGAACCATACTACTGGATAGTAGAACAGATGGGTCCAGTATCATATGTAATATGGGATCAAGTGGCAGAACGGTCAAGGAGGGCCCATGCCAATGATCTGAAGAAAACTGAAATAGCTAATCTAGAAATGAGTGAGCCAAGGCCTAAGAAGGTAAGAACAAGGAAGGTAACTCTAGTTGAACCAGAAGAAATGGAGACGGAAGAGGATTCTGAAGATGGATCAACTTAGCCATCTGGACAAAACGATCCAAGTGACAGAGCTGGAACCTTTGGCAGGGACCAGCAGCGTTCAGTCGTCTCCTGAATTGGTGCAGAAGGGACTCTGTGATGTCACCGTCTTGCCCCCACTGCCAAAGAAAAGGAAGAGAAAAGCAAGGAAATCCAGTCAAGCAGTCAAGGGTTCTAAAGGGAAACACCCCAAACAAGAAGAAGAGCTCAGTGATTGGGAGGAGGAGGATCAGATACCCCTTTCCCAGCACAGAGAAAGGCTAAGAAACAAGGGAGACCTAGACATTGAATCAACAAGTAATGAAGAAGTCCAAAGTACAGACTCGAAGCAGAAGGAAGAATCAAGAGAGAAAGAAAAGGACAAAACACCTCCTGAAGAGGAATTGAACACTGAGAGAAGGTTAGTGGTCGAACAGGAACTACCTCTGAAGAGGAGATTGAGAGGGGTGGGGAAGCCCAAATCTCAGTAAAACAAAGAAGGCTGTGAAGAATAGAAGCATTCGGCGTTGAGAGATAATGACACTGGCTCATCCAAAAACCTACTTGCTGACTGTGGTGGATGTAGATGGAAGGGATGGAGGCATGGGTTGCACCTTACAAAGGACGGAAGAAGATTATTGGCATTGCTGACTAGCCAGCAGTAGTGTCATGAAGTTACAGCCTTTGGAGGGGGAGCCCCGCACGCCTGTCTGGACCAATCAATCTACTAAGAGTTAGAGGAGGGAAGAGCTGAAGGTTTACAAACTTACAAAAGAAATTAGTGAAGAATTGAACAAGACAGAATGGTTAAGAAGAATAAAAACAAGAGAATCTTGTTGCCTTGCAGGAATGACCAAAATGAAGTGATTGATGATAATGATGGTAGCCACACTGATGATGATGACGATAGGGATGGTGAAAGCTTGGAAGCACAGCCAAAATACCATACAAGTGAAGCAATAATAACCAGGTCAAAACGGTTGATCACATTCGTGATAGATTTAAATCCATATGAGTCGCTGTTAAATAAACTAAGAAATGAGCTAAGGCAGCTGGGTGCAGCCTGGTTGAAGGTAGGGCCAGATTATTCCAGGGAGAAAGGATATCTCAGATTATTATATTCCCTAGAATTGGAGGCCACTATGATAGAGGCTCAATGGAGGGACATGAAAAATTACCTGAAGGAAATAGAGCTATTGCAGATGAGAGAAAAGAGATCGGTAGTTCTGATTGTGGAAAAAGCGTTAAATGTCCTGTTTGGAACAGTGACTGAAGATGATGTTAAAATCATAAGGAGAAAACTGGGAGAAGTGGAAATAAGCCAGAGAACGCTAGCTCAGGTGGCAAGGGAGAGTGTGTCAATATTAAATGTGACAAGGTTAGAAGTGGCCAAGAATGGAGCCAGAATTAATTGGTTAATAAATAACCTAGCAGGGTTGAGACAAGAGGTAATTAATGATACAGAAACTGTAATGATGGAATTACAGGAAATCAGTGGATTTATGCAAAGATATTTCCAACTAATGACAATTACGAATAAGGTACAACAAACTAGTCAGTCGTTGACAACCTTGCTGGAACATGTGAGAGCGCAATTAGACATGTTGTCATTGCGACACCTGTCCCCAAGCATAGTAACCCTGGGTCACTTAAGGGAAGTGCTACTCAGAATACAAACCGAAGTACCCCATCATTTAAGGTTGCCAGTGGATCCCACCAAAGAATTGTGGAAATATTATAGTGTGCTGGGATGTGTGACCTTGTTGGAAAATAGAAAACTATTAGTTTTGATGTCTATTCCGTTGTTGGATAGAGAGAGTATATTCAAGATATACCAAGTTATAAATATACCTATTCCTTACCCCAGAGGAGATCAAGGTTTGGGAATGGTGGCAAGATACAAGGTGGAAACAGAATACATAGCTTTAAATTCCGGTAGAATAATGTTCATGTTGCTAACAGCAGAAGAAGCTAAAAAGTGTAGAAACGATGCTCTGGGAACTTGTACATCATTGAGCCCCATCTATATAGCTGATAATCACAAAATGTACATGCTAAAATTGTTTGAAGGGAAGAAAGAATTAAGAGAACTTGTCAAGTAGAGGTATTAGCAAACACGGCCTTACCACATACTATCAGTGTTTCAGACGGGGTGTGGGCAGTGGCCACACAGAAACCAATCAGCTTGTCTAGGGTATGTGGGGGGGGAGTCCACAAGTCCACTAAAAGTGAAACCACCATTATCCCTGTTAAAATTTCCCCTGGGATGTTCAGCATTTGGGATATCTATTTCTTTACCCCCATATTACCAGGTACAAGAAAAATACGAAGAGAGAGATTCAATTATAGGATTGATTGACAGAAGCTTAGTCAGTTGTACAGAGCTGTGGGAGCCAATAGTGAGGGGATTCCCCAATGTTACCTTGGATAAAATGCCGGTGCTAATGAAGCCGATAGAAAAGATTGATATGGATCAGTTGAGGGACAAGTTAAGTGTGTTGAGAAGGGAAGGTATGGCTTGGGGGGGATGATGAACAGATTGCGATAAATTGGTCAGCAATGATGGGTACGTTAATAATTATCGCCACAGGGGGAATGGCAGTATGGAAATTTAGAAGTAGGAGGGAATTAATTTGTGGTAATCAAATGAGCATGCAGCAACTCGAGAGGGAGATGCTGAGCAGTGTTCTTTACCCAGACAGAATCAAGGAGGAAATTGCATTGCAGGAAAGCCGACAGAAGAAGCTAAAGTGGAACCGATGCATACGGTGGAAAAACCTCCTGTAGCAGAGAGAAAAACATTGACCAAGAAAAACAAGCCATAATAGCCACACACATACACCCAGACACTTTAAATTGCATGAAAAGAAAACGAAATGAACATTACATTGCATGTAGAACAGAAGAAGAAGAAGAAAGACTGATCACGAAACATACCGTGAAAAGGAAAAGGAGAATGGAATTGCAAGAAACAGATGCATGATGCATGCTAAATAGTGTACTGGGATTTAGGTGTCATTTACGAGTAAATGACAAGGCAGGTAAGGGAGGATTGTGACACTATTTAGCTATGGTAATTGGTCCTTGAGGACAGATGGCACAGTGGATAAAGGCGTTGGTTAGATCCAGTGACAAGACCCAAAGAGTGTGAGTTCAATACCCGGTTAAGGCAGTGGAGAACATTCAAAGGGAAATTAACAGGAGATAACTGATAACTGACATCCATTAAACATGGCATGTGGAACTAGAACAGTCTACCCCAGTGAGCGAAATAAAGGGTTCAGTTCGACATTCCAACCACCTGAAGAAGGCCGGAGCGTACAACGGCCAAAACGTTGTGATAAACATGGCGACAAAGATGAGGACAACAGTCCGAATAATGTAAATAATGTACATAATACCTCCTCTCAGAAATATAGACAGATACTGTGAAGATAACTAATATAATTTATGGTCATTCAATAACTTTTAAATTCAGAATAATTTTTAAAAAATATTGGGTGCATTTTAATATTTTATGACATTGAACAGATAAGAAAATAATCAATTGATGCTTTTGAGTTTAATTCATTGCAATAAAAGCAATGAATTAAACTCAAAAGTATACTTCAACTAGTTTTAATTAATTTTTTATACTTCTAATGTAGTCTAGAAAAATAAAATTATTCATTCTATTAAGTTTCATAAAAGCATATAGAATAAAAAATATATTCTTAAACTATTGTTTATATAAGGTTAAATATAATTTATTTCTAAACATAAATACAAATTTCTTGATTATTACACAGCTGGTGTTTGATTTCTCTTTCATTTTAAAAAATATTTTTGTGTGCTTTTGAAGTCAGGTATTACAATAGAAAACTAGTGTTGTTGACCCATGACATCACTGGCTACAGTGCATAAATGAACACTATTTTTATTATATTTTAAGTAAAAGTATTACTTTTACAAACCCAATTATTTAATCTTTAAATTAACTACTTTGAAACACATCTCTAGGAAAAATATTGGATTTTAAAGAGATTTTCAAATTTGTTGTTTACATTTTTGTCTATAATGGTGGTTTGATGAGTTGATGTGTGAATGCACCAATGTTCAAAAAAATGCCTAAAAACTTTATTTACCTCTGAAAATTTATTTTTCTTTTCATAGATTAGCTTTAGGCCATTATCTTTCAAATAAAAGTAAAATTTAACTTCAAAGAAGACATTTAAATTATTTAAAATGCATTTTTCAGTTTTTTTTTAAAGTTTGTAGCAGTACCTAGAAAACTGCACCTGATAAAATAAAAGTATATTTTAACATTAAATAAAATTATATGCCCATGATGAACACTCACAACTATTAACACTTTTTAGAATGGTTTCTAGGTTAAATAATATTAGCTTATATATTTCATCTCATGTATTATGCGTTTATAGGAGATATATTATTCAACTGGTTCATACTGCAACAAACTAATTTTCAATACATTTAGAGAAAAAACGAAAGTTATTGTGTTTACAATAAAATATATTTCCATTTCAAATTGCTATAAACTTCAATTCCACTCTGAAGACAGCTCATGTGAGCCAAAAGCTTAGATCAAGGACCAACTTAATAAAAAAATATCCAAATGTTGGACAATTTTTGTCTTTATCTTCACCCAAAATTAAAGCAAACATATGAACATTAGAATGGCTCATGATCAGACATATATATATTTGTGTGTGTATGTGTGATGGAAAATTTATTCAAACATGGGTATTGGACTCCAATAAAACTGCATAATTTATGTAGAGTTGTGGTGAGTACAAAATAATAATAACTCCCCTTAACCACTCACTTCAAATTCAAGTGAACTGAGGAAAAAGACAGAAAGAAATTTGCAAGTCTGTAGTGAAATTTTATTTGGACCAATGAAAACCTTATCTTCACAGAAATTAGCTGTTTAGCCAAGAAAAAAAAAGAAAAGAAAATAGAGAGCTTATGTAAAATTCCATTTGATATAAAATTAGGAGAAAAATTAAAAAGTGAAGACAGTTTGAAGTCATGTGAAAGGTTTTGTTTCTATTCACTGCATCCAGCATTGAAGTTTTCACCAGTGTAAAATTACTTGCCAATTATATTATTAGCTTCTAACTAAGCATGCAGCACTTCAAAAAAAAATTTTCTCAACAATCCAAGAAAGCTAAATGTTTCAAACTATCTTTCTTCATCTACTTTTGAAAGTATGCAACTATATATCCCTTTGGTGAGCAACAAACTCCTTTACCTTTATTTTAAACATCTTTGAATATTATTTTGTGTCAGATCATTTAATCTGTTGTATGAACATCTCCTCTTCAGGACAATTCAGTAAAACTATGAACATTAAAAATTTATTATTTATTTTCCTGAAACAAGCTACTGACATAACTTCAAGCATGTAAATTCATAAATAAATTCCTTATTTTGTTTTATTAAAATTATCCATGAGTTTCCTTGTCATTGTCAGCCTCTATTCATCTTCTTAGCATGGTTAAATCAACTGTTCATTTTAACCCCAAAGTCCCATGCCACTAAATAGTATAATGAGTGAAAGCAAAGGAAACTGACTCCAACATTCTATGGTGATGTTGATTGGTCTTAGAAATTAAAACTTAATCTTGTGAATTTTTTTAGTCTTCAAACTTCAAACATGGGCACTGGACTCCAATAAAAGTGCACATTTTTATGTAGAGTTGTGGTGAGTATGAAATATAATAATAACTGCCTTTATCCTTTAAATTTGAGTGAGCTGAGAAAAAAGACAGAAAGAAATTTGTTAGCCTATGTGAAATTTTCTTTGGACCAATAAAAACCTTTATTATGCGGTAAGCTAAGAAAAACTTACAATCATAATCATTAAATTTGTTGTAACTGTTCACAGAAGTATGCCATTCACATACAACATTATATGTATTTTCAAAATGAATGACTAGAATTCTTGTAAATCTGAGATAATGTCCTGCAAAATTGACAAATTATGGAAGATTCATAAGTTGTATCTTTTATAACATCTAAAATAATCAAGATGAGAAAAATAGTTTGAATAAATTAAAGTATTTTGACAATTCCTCATCTCAGAAATGAAATAGAAAATTATCAGAATCAGTACAAACCTACTATAGTAAGTAAATATCAAAACCATCTGATATAAAATGCTCCAAAACATACATTATTGATGTCATTCAGGATGGTGGCATAGTGGATAAAGGTGTAGATAAATGTGTTTTACTGCTATCTAGTGGTTTGTCAGTTTAATCCCTGAATCAGATAGTGAAATAATATACACTGGTTCAACAGGAATGAACAAGAACTGAAATACTTTAAGTATCAGAATGTGTTCAAATTATTCTGTTTTTAATCTATTATATTGTATTTGTCTTATGTATTCAAGTTTGGTCAAACAAAATGTATTTTTATAACATTAATTTTTCTTGCCTTATTTTTTTAGATTCATCATTTGTGGTAGAAGTAAACAAATACTGTGGTGGTAAATATTACCTCACTTTTGGCTGAGAAAATCATATCTTTAAATTTTATTATTTAAAAACTCTTCAAATTATATAGAAATATGAGTGAAGGCAAAAAAACATAAAATAAAATTTGTTAGTTACAAAATGCATATATAAGGATTGCCAAAGCTAAGATTATTTTAAAAAAAATGTAAATACTTTGAAATGTACATATTACATTTTGTATCAAGTAAATTGTTTTATTGAAAACAGCACAGAACATCTCTTTAAAAATGTATTTATAAAAACAAGGGAAAAGTTGATAAAACAGTGAATTAAAAATAAATTTCAGAATTAAAATGTTGATATTCAAAATATGTAGTAAATAGTAAATCTGTAAAAAGAGATTATGAAGGAACATTTGTTTTAATATTGCTCAAAAAGCAATCCCTTCGTGTAACATCATTTCTAGGATAATCTGAATCACAGCAACCAAATGCAAACCTATGACTTGACAGCCAAATTTATAGAATAAGGAATTAGGAATTTCACACTATGGCTAGAAGGATCTCTCAGATCAGTGATTCTCAAAATGGGCAGTAATGCCTCCTTGGAGGTGCTATGAACTCTCAAGTGGACAGTAATTGTTATGGGTTTGTTATAATTTTAACAGAGCAATAAGATGATTTAAGCTTTTGAACCCTGATTCAGACAAATCACAGCATGTTATATATGCATTTATCAATTTGTCTATGCATTTACATTTTTAGATGTATTTTAAACATTTAGCTGTAAATTCAATATGCATATAGAAGAAAAGCCTGCAACTTAAAGTCTGGCTTCTATCATTTAACCCAATGATTAGCCATTCCTGCCACAGCTTCACTACCAGTGATTGGTTCTGCTATAATGCAACAAAGCACAAATGTGTGAATTTAACTGCATTGCACCAATTAATATCCATATACTAGTACGATTTGAATGTAAGAGGCACACAGTCCCCCGAATAAATATATGAGAAGGGGCATTGGAGAAGAAAACTAAGAATGATGGTCTTAGGTCCTTGACATCCTGGTTGCCACTGCCAAATGTCACATCATATATTGTGTGTCTTCTCATGGTAACGTCAGAGTTTGGATTCTTGCTTAAGACACCAAATGTAACGGTATGCTATAGGTAACAAAACAGATTCAAGTTCCATTCACTGTTTTGATGACATTCTGGACACTAAGCTCCTCTACCAGATTGTGTTTAGAAAATCTGAAACTCAAACTTATGTTGTTGTAAGCCTCAGTCCACCATGTGTCATAAAAAACTAAAGTTGACATATTCCTGACACTGACAGGATCTTGGAATAAGAACAAAAATCAGAATACCTTTAACAAGATAATAACAAGAAATTAATACGACATAAGTAATAATTTATAATTAATAAGACAAAATCTATTTGCTTATTTATGTCTTATATTAATAAAACATAATTTATTCTGGTTGTTGAATATATAGGTGTTTCAAACTAGAGTCTTCCTGTCTTCAATTCTAATGTTTAACTCATCTAATTTCTCTAAACTAATTAATTTTTTAAATTCTGTGCAGAAAAATGATCAAAGTTTGCAGGAATTTGAATTTTGTCAGTTATTTTTTTAACCAATCAGAAAAGAAAAATACCAGTATTTAATCATCAAACATTAAAATTCTTTTTTGAGCCAACCTGCATTCAGAAATAGTTCAAATGTGCTTTTAACATTTAGTTTCATTTGAGATAACACTGCATACATTTGAACTTTTGTATCACCTTTTTCAAAAGATTTTACTGAAATGAGTATTCACCTCAACAGTGATTTATAGTATATATAAGTATAACCTTTTCTGCCTTCAATCAGCATGGTTGATGCTAACCTCCACAAGAGTGACTCATTTGTGCCTTCTCAGACAATTTTTCTCACCAGTACCTATATTACACATTTATAAGTCTACTATTCATTTATGTATTGAATATTGCTGCCACATCTGGTCTGGTCTGGTCTGGTTTGGTGTTTCTGCTATGTATTTAACATTTTTTGATAGAATACAAATAATAATCTGCAATATCATTGGTCCTGACCTGGCATCTTGGCTTCAGTCACTTTCCCACTAATATAGCCTCCCTGTGCCTTTTCTGATGAGCTTTTGGTACTTAGACTTTATGAATTTAAACACAGTACTAGATTAGCAGCAAGTTCTCATCATTTTACAGTTGAAATGGCTAAATCTGTTAGCATAGAAATTACAGCTAGATCTATAGCCATAATTTCTATGCTAACAGTTTCTTCTATTGCACTTGTGGAACTCTCTACTGGCTTCTTGCTTTCCAGTCAACTTTGATCTTCATAAATTTAAATGCAAAGTCAATCATTAGATTCTGTTTTCTTAATTCCTGTTAATTTACATTGTTTGGACTGTTGTCCTCATCAGACTGTTGCCATATTCACAATGTGTCGGCCTTCTTCAGGTGATTTTAAGTTCACCCATTTCTCAAAATGTTTTTGTTCACCTGTAGCCTGGTATTGAACTCACGACTCATGTCACTGGATTCAACCAATGCTTTGATCCACTAAGTCATGCGCCCGTGAGGACATCAGTGTATGAATTTTTGGGACTTATAAATCTAATGTCTCAGTAACAATTTTTTACCAGAGCTCATATTGCAATTTTGTTGTTGTTAATTTTTTCTCTAGCACGCCGTATTACTGGTTCCTCTATTGTATTCATTTCTATACCTGGCCAGCTTAGATGTTGTGGTCTAGCATAGGCACTGATTCCTTAAGTTTTTGTATTTTCCAGTGATGTTCTCTATTACTTCAACCTCATACAACAGAAGGTGGTGATCTCCCTTTTCCCTCCCTATGTAGTCAGCTACACATAATTTTTCTATTTCACCTTGTGTTACAGCTTTATGGTGTTTCTGCAGTCTTATCTTAAAGGGGGCGGCCTGTTTCTTCCTTTATATTTCTTACCACAGCTGCATGGGATGGTGTACACACAGTCCTTAATCATGTTCTCCTCTATGGGTAGTCTTACTTAGAAGAGGTGTCTGTGAAGTGTTGAACCACTTTTGTAGGTCATCCTAATGTTATATGGACCACAGATTGTTTGTATTTTTTCCAGTAATCTAGACCTGTTCTTTTATGGTTCACTATCCTTAATAATGTTTTCTTTTTTTCATATTTTCTTACTCAGTAACCTCTTGCATCTTAGTGGCTTTATTGCCTTGCTTGGAGTGAAATGATAAAATAAACAACATATAATTGTTGCGGCGAATAAGGTAAGAAAGAACCAGTAATGAAGTAGGTACTGGCATGAGATTGCTGGAAAAATGAGCATAGCATGATAAAAACGGCCTTAAACTTTATGAAAATAATTTTTTGTTGTCTAAATGTTTATGTTATTATAAAGAGGAAAGATCAAAGTATTTTTTGATTATTTTTTTACATTTTTTAGTCATTCCTAGCGCGGCCAAAATTATCGTTTAAAATCATGTTTTTTTAAGTCCGGAAAAATTGATCGTCAGTCATTTTTTTTCAATTTTGTAAACAAAAGTTAATTTTTTTTTTCGTCAAGTTTAAGGCCGTTATTATCATGCTATTTTTCAGCAATGTCACGCCAGTTCCTAATTAGAAGTCATAAAATAAATTCAGAGAAGACTCTTGAAAGAT
>OZ038487.1:74675329-74790329 GCA_964036315.1 Acanthosepion esculentum | reverse complement strand
TTTTTTTTTTTTTTTTTCATTTTTACTTTTGGGAAATTTTATTTTTCCCATTTTTATAGTATTTTTATGTGAAAATTGCAATACAATATGCTATAATTATTATTAAAACTAAAAACAAAAACATAATTCAAAGTTTTATTGCATATAAAGAAATAGAAAATATCTGTAAATCATTTTTTAATGTTAAAATCCAAGTCCCAAAATAAATATGTAAAAATAATGTAACATTAGACAATAAAACAATGGCATGTTACAGTGAATAATTATCTTTGAGATACAACTTTTAATCAGAACTTTATTTTTTAAGAACACGTTCAAATTGTTTTGTTTTTTTTTTAAGTAAAAGTATTTAGATTGATTTATAATTATTGATTCATAATATAAAAATCACATTTAAAGTATCAACAGCAAATAACTTGAATCTCAGTAATAAATATTTGAATAAAGTCAAATATTTTGACTAAAATTTTACAAAACCATAATTAAACCATCATAACTGAATCTTTGTAACAAAATATCAAAATGCAAATTAGACATATTAATTCAAAATTTAAATAAAACAACTTATCCCAAATTGAAATACTGCTCAAATTAAAAATTGCTAACTTCTTACTTTGGGAAAAATCTAATCTTCAAATCTCTTCTCTAAATCTCCATTGTAACATAACATTGAGTTGCTTTCACATTGAGTAAATTTTTATTGAGAAAATGAATGTTCAGCATCTATGCTGGTAACAGGCATCCGTATGACCTTATTGGCAATCTTTTCCAGAAGAGGAAATCTGCTCTTATTTGCATCCCAAAATGATGGCATATTAAAAGGATTTGGTAAATCATCTTGGTAATTCACATACATTTGGAATTCTTCAAGAAGATCAGTAGAAGGACATTGTGAGTCCGTGGTGGCTACAAAACTGTCTCTAAATTATGGTCTATACAGGGTAGCTGTCTAGGATCAAACAGGTGAGATGCTTATGTTAGATATTTGGTTGCATTAGACCAGGAATTACATCTAGTTGCCACTGGTACATGGGGTAGTTTCACTTATTCCTTAGGCAAGGAATCTTCAAGCCATTTTAAGTGTTTCCAACTAGGCTTTTTAAAAAATGGCTGACTTGATGAAAGTAGTGAGCTGGGTAACTAAAAAAAATTCTGGCCACTGTGCAAATACTTCAGGAAGATTTAAAATATATGCTAAGTACAACACATGGCAACTGTTAACAAAAACATTTGACAACACTTCCTCATGATCTTTTTGCAATAGGCTGCAAAGGCAATAATATCCTCAAATGCAATATCCACATAAGTTACAGCTCAGATGCATGCCTGACTTATAGTTTGATGATTGCATTTTCACAACAATGAGAAATAACTCCCCATGAATGCTTGCAATTACATTCAAAATGCTGTGGTTACGACAGTTGCTTCGTCTGTTATGATCCTAAGTGATTGATTAGCAAGCTTGGCTTTGAAGTTGCCTAACACAATTGATACTTGGAATATCATCACCTTTATTTTTACAATATTTTAATATGAATGGCCTCATTTTGACACTATGGAGACAGAATTTGCAAAATAATATTTTCTTCTGCATAAGTCATCAGGAAATTGCTCTACTCTGGCTTTAGAGGTTGATTCGTTATAATGACTTGCTTGATTCAGTCATCTTGGCAATTTGTTCCTTCTTCATACAACTGGTTTAGATTACAAAATATAAATAAAATATGAAAAAATAATCATTGTTAAGGATTTTTTTTGTTTTTCCATGTTTGTTTACAATGGTGAAGCACTGAAGATGATGCACCTGGGAGAATCACTGTGTGATGGTAAGCTTTGGAGTAGACAAGCCAGTTGTTTCATAGAATGGTGTTTTTGGAGAATTGTTTTTTTTTTTTTTTTTGAAAGCTTTCCTTGTATTTAGTATACTTGCTTAAATAACTTAAAAATAAAAACAATTTTAAATTACTAGAAAAACACTAAAAGATTTTTATGAAAATGTTTTTGTAAATTTTTGGTTTTATTTTCACTTTACATATACATTGGGTTAGAACAAGAGTTGGTTGAATTTTTCAATAAGTGGCATTTGAACATGTGATTTCATATCACTGAAATTTATGGCATATATTCTGGAAGATGACATTTCATTGTGTCTTTATATGTGATTTGTATGTGGATTATGAATTTTATGTTTGTATGTTGAAAATGAAAATGGAGGAAAATATGCATTTTAGTTATTTGATGCTCTTTTTATTAACAGAAAGAAGAAAATTCCATAAAAACAGTAAAGAAAGATAACTATGGACATAGTGCTATAGCTAAAACTACTGGACATAAGTAGTTTGCTAGGTTCAGAAGTGGAAATGGTGATGAGAAATGGATTGTTTACAAAAAAGATCATTGTGAAAATAAAATGAGCCAGCATTAATCATTTCCAAAGTTGGTCTTACTCCAAAGAAACTGATACTGTGTATCTTGTAGAATTGAAAGTGCATTGTATATTGCAAGCTCCTTCCACAAAACAAAATGTTGAATTCAGAAAAATACCACCTCAATCGGATTGTTGAATGCATTGATAAGTGTCCAGAATAAGTCAACTTAAATGATGTCATCTTTCATCAGCACAACTCCAGACTTCACATTTCTTTGCAGACTGAGTGCTCGATTCATAGATGAGCATTGCATTATCTTCAGCAGTAGCAGTCACTGATTACAAATTCACACTTTCTGTCTAAAGTGTTCGACCAAAATTTTTTTGTGTGTGTATATATATATATATATATATATATATATATATATATAGATAGTTGGTTGGTTTGGCAACTTGTTTCAGTATCAGTTTCTGGTTTTTATTCCTTGATTCAATGGTTTTCGATTTGGTTTATCAGTTTTTAATTTTAATATTTTTACTTTCTAAGGAAGCCATTCATTTTCTTGTGTAATGATAGCATTTCCAGTCAATATCTTTGTTTGAGATTGATAAATTTGCAACTTAGTCCATTCAACTCGCAATTTCTCATCTTAAAAATATTCATATGGCTGGAAAGAAAAGAAAATAATCTTTCTAAATGTGTATTTTGTATGTGCTTTTATTCATTGAATTGTTTTTTTACAGCGAGTTAAAACGGTATTTTGCTTTGAACAGCCGAAAATGCGGAATATGATTCCCCACCCTGAGACTAAATTTTACACATTACTTACTTTGGTCACTTTGATTTTGTGAAACAATCGTTATCAATATTCTTGAAATTGTACACTCAATTAGAAGACACCTTAAACTACAACCAGGAAGATGTTCATCTGACCCGAAGAAGCAAATTCCTTCAAAAATTATAAAGTAAAGCAAAAAAAAACAAAAAAAAAAACAATTCTTTTCTGGTACACCAGTCAACTATTTTTGCAAATAAATTTCTTCTAAACAAGGAAGATTAGTGAGTTATTTTTTTCCCCCCTAAATAAATTTTTTTATCTAGTGAATACACCTAAAATTAAATATTAAAAATAATTAAAAGCTTTTAATTTGATTTTTAGAATTTGTAGATTTCCAAATCTGCACGTATCACCTGTTCTTTTTTAGATATACATTTTAAAACTGAAATTAAAAACTATTTTAATCATTTTAATATAATTTTAAGTGTATTATTTGCCAGATAAAACCATAAAGATGTTTGTAAAAATGAATTAATTTTCCTTGTTTAAAAGAATTTTATAAGCAGAACAGTAACAAACACCCACTGAATACTAGTGCCTAAAAAGAATTTTTACTTTGGGTCTTTAAAAAATGACTTGCAATTTTGAAAATATACACATTTTAAAAATGAGATTAAAACTTTATTTTTTTAATAATTTTAGGTGTAGAAACATAATTTTAAAACAATTTTACTACACTAGAGATTTGCATATCTGGAAATATACACATTTTATAAGTGAAATTAAGAACTATTTTAAGTATTCTTAATATCTAATTTAGGTGCATTCCCTAGATAAACAAATTTATAAAAAAAAATTCTTCATTCATTTTTAACTGAAACAAATATATTTCAGACATCATGTCATACATATTTTCCTTTTTTTTTTTTTTCTTTTCTTTTGTAAACAAATAGATTTATTTATTTCCTAAAACTAGTCAATTAATTGTTTTTAACATGTTTGTTCAATCTTTTTCTCTTACAATGGTATAAAAGTAGTTAATTTAATTAACATCTAAAAGTCTTTTTCAATAGTGTTTCTTTGGATATGGTCACTCAGTAGCACTAAACAGAATGATTTTGGTTTCATAAATTTTGATGCAGTTTCACAGTGAAGATGAAACCGAAAAAGTTGGTTTTTCGGTTAAACTGCCCATCTCTAATATATATATCATAAAATTATACAACTGTTACAAACTAATTACTAACTGTTGGTTCTTCCGTTTTCATTAAAATTTCTACAAGTGTTTGGCTTACCAATGGGGTTTCTAATAAGCAAGTATTCTTGCTTGTATGTTCTTGGAATTTTTAGTCTGGCCCAATGTAACACCTCATACCTAAAAACTACACTTACTGCAGATACATAGATGATGTCCTAATATGTCCTCACAATGAAAATCTACTAAACATCATAAAGAGACTTAATAATCTAGAACCGAACTATCAAATTCACACACAAACACATAAGTACACAAATCTCTACTTTTACTAGACATCTTATTAATACAAAATAACAAATTGGTCTTTAAAATTTACCACAAACTCACAAACAAAAATGATTTAATCAATTTCTGTTCCCACCAGGGTCAAAAAAAAAAAAAAAGTCCGGGCTAATCATAGTTTCATACTTCTGAGCCCTTAGAATATGTAGCCCAAAATACTTAGATAAAGAAGAGAAATACATTGGAAAGATGTTTACACTTTTTCACTGCATGCATTTCATCCTCATCACTAGAAAACGAGTATACAAAATCCATAATCCAAAAAAGTAAGCACTGCCACTGACAAAAATTGGCACTCTTAACAAAAACACAAAATTCATAAACCTCCCCTCCCCCAACACTCTATCAACAAAATTTGAAAACAAACTAGTTATCTCCAACCCTAAGATCTTTACCACTGCCTCCAAAACAGATGTAGTTAGGAAGAATAAAATAGTTCCAACACTACATCAAGAGCTGGGATTTATGACGTAAAATTCCTGCAATGTTAAAGCCCATTTCTATGAACACAAGAGATACCTGTATACACAACCCTTTAAACTTGCTTGTGACACACAAACAAAACTGGCCATAACTTTTCTTTCTTTTTATTATTAGAAAAGAATATAATTCATTGCATCGAAAATACATGGTTCTGATAAATATTTTGCCATCCATAAATACATTCTTTCTTACATCAATTTTTATAAAGCTCATACAAAGATACCGACAACACTACCACAACAGCTTAAATTCTTTTTCACTCACTCACTCACAATCTGCTTAACCAATGTAAAACAAACACAAAAATAAAATACTAAAATTTTCTTTTCATTTCTGGGAAAACTTTAATAAATGCATATTTGTCCCATATGTGTTATTTGTTTTTATTTCTTTATATATACACACATGTGTGTGACTTTACATTGTTCAGAGTTTATTGCTGTATACACAATGTTTCTGCCTTCTTTAGGTGATATTGCTTAGAATTTCAAACTTAACCGTTTTAGTCCACTGGTAAATTGTTCTCATTCCACATCCCTCAGTTTTAGTTAATTCCCCTTGATAACTCAATTCTCTAAGTTTTATTCCCTCTACTTTGGCCATATTGAACTCAGCTCACAACTCTGGGTCAGTCAAACAATGCTTTTATCCACTGGGCCTTGGGGACATTGGTGAGTGAATTTTTGGTACTTATAAACCTTATGTCTACATGGACAATTTCATCAGATCAGTGCCAATGCAGGGTTTTTGTTTGTATTTTTTCTTCTCTATCCTCAAACAATTTCTAGTGTCCATTTAAGGAGGAGAAATAAAAATATCAAGCATGGCTGACCATATATGGAGGTAAAGGGAGATTGTCACCCTGTGTGGGATGAAGTTGAAATAAGACATCACTGGGAAATACAGAAATTTAAGGAATCAGCACATATGCTAGATTACAAAAATCTCTTAAGCCAGCCAAAACAGATATGAATACAATATGGGAACCAGTAATAGCGAGGTAGAGAAAAACAATAACAAAAAATTGTAATGCGTGTTCTGGTACATAGTAAAATGTTGGTTTATCGAAACATTGTAATTATGGCAATAAAGCTAACAAGAGTCCAAACAGTGTAAATACTTACAATACCTCATCTCAGAAATATAGACAGATATGACACACAACAAACTTTGTCATCTTTCCTCCAAAACTATTCTTGATATATAAAATTTATATATTATCACATGTAACTAATATATAATGCACTTTCTTATCGATCAAGGCAATGTTTTAGGTTCTGGCAAGTTGTCCATTGTTTCCAGCAACATTTTTTTTTTTTTTTTGTAATACACACACACACACACACACACACACATTCCATTTAGATGTTATTTTTATAGAGATAATTTATTTAACTAAATTTTCCTTTTTTTTTTTCATCTTTTAATTGAACAGTATTAATGTATTAACAGTATTACTGAGTAAAAGTCATAAATCGCAACCCAGAGATATTAGATAAAGAATTGGTCAGTATAAGTAGTACCCTACAACGCAACAACTACCCTGGGTACATGGTAGCAGCCCCCCAAAAATGGCATAGTTGGGTACAAGAGGAAGACAACGTTCAGAAAAGTCTGTCTGCCTTATGTGAAGGGGTTATCAGAGAAAATACAAAGGATCTGCGGTCCATATAACATCAGGACAACCTTCAAAAGTTGGGCGACACTTCGCAGATATCTCTCCCGAGTAAGAGCCCCCATAGAGGAGAACATGACTAAAGACTGTGTGTATGCTATCCCGTGCAGCTGCAAAAAGAAATATAAAGGGGAGACAGGTAAGACTTCAAGAACACCAGAAAGATATAACAAAAAAAATCAGGCGTGGCTGACCACATATGGAGAGAAAAGGGAGATCACTGCCCTCTGTGAGATCATAGACAAAGAACACCATTGGAAAATTCATAAACCTAAGGAATCAGCACATATGCTAGGCTACAAAAATATCCTGAGCTGACCAAGCATAGAAATAAATACAATATGGGAACCAGTAATAAGGAGTGCCAGAGAAAGGCAATAACAACGACAAAAAAAATTGCAATATGAGCTCTGGTAAAAACATAACAGTGAAAATTGCAATATCAGCACTGGTGAAAAATGGTTATTGAAGACATTAGATTTATAATACACAGATGGACACATGGCAGAGTGGATAAAGGCATCAATTAAATCCAGTACAGGATAGCGTACAGTGACAGGACCCAAAGAGTGTGAGTTCAATACCTGGTTAAGGTGGTGGAGAACTTGGAGAGGAAATTAAGCAGGAGATAACTGATAACTGACATCCATTAGACATGGCATGAGGAACTAGAACAGTCTACCCCAGTGAGCGAAATAAAGGGTTCAGTTCAACATTCCAACCATCTGAAGAAGATCTGAGCGTACAATGGCCGAAACATAATAAATATGGCAACAAAGATGAGGACAATAGTCCAAATGATGTAAATACTGTACATAACTCCTCTCAGAAATATGGACAGATAGAAAAGTGTAGTTTGAAAGTTTTCTAAGATTTCTACTGAATCAAAGTAAAGCAATATGTCAACTGTAGCTAGGTAATTAAGTGACATATGTAAAAAACATTTCTCTTTATTGTTTAAACTCTTATGTAAGTTTTTAAATAAAAAGGATATTTAACTTTATATCATAAGCTTTTGCATTCATTTTTGTACTGAATGTTTTATTTATAAATGAAACTTTATTCATTAAGTTTCCCAAACTAACTGTAGGGCCTGAAAATAATTAATTTTAAGTAGGTATCAGAATCAGAAATTTAGAGCAGTATCAGGAATTGTATCAGAATTGGTAAAAATATTGGTGTCATCCCATCACACACACGCGCATATATATATATATATATATATATATATATATATATATATATATTCAAAAATTATAATATGTTATAAAATCACTGCAGCCATTTTGTTTCAACACTTCTATTCTACATTCAACACCCTCACTTGATAAGACATCAGAAGTGTTGAGACAAAATAGCTATTTTTGTAGTGATTTTATAACATATTCATGTTATAATTTTCAAATAAATTATATTTGCTCTACACTCATTTAAGAATAGTATTTTTTGGTTATTGGAATTTATTCTATATACACCAATAACATTATATTAGGCAGCATATATTTTATATTATAAAGAGATAATCATACATTGAATCAATTAGCAATATTAATGCAAGTAATGGCAAAATCTCTTCGCTAATAGACTTAATAGATATATATTAAGTCTATTAGCGAAGAGATTTTGCCATTAATTTCATTAATATTGCTAATTGATTCAATATATGAATATCTCTTTATAGTGTGTGTGTGTATATATATATATATATATATATATATATATATATATATATATATATATATAATTGGTGTATAAAGAATAAATTCCAATAACCAACAAATACTATTCTTAAGAGTGCTCAATACAGAGTAGAAAACATTTGATAAACAATATTTTATATACCTTAATGTTTTTAATTTTAATGAGTCCCTTGTCATTCTATAATCTTAACCAATATTTCACCTATTGATTTTACATTCTTTCAACCTTAATATTATTTGCAGCAGTTTTTATTTCTACTCAAGGATCTTAGCTTGAATATTGTTTCATTATAGTATATATCCCTTTTAATGCTAGATCACATTTTTATTTGAATTATATCTCAATAATCTGGGATATCTATTCGATTCATTAATTTATCTTTGATACTTTATTCGTTAAGGTGGTCAGTAGTCAACTTTGCAGAATGTGAAGCATTGTCTTGCATGAATATATAATTTAGCTTAAAATATTTTGGTTGTAAACTGTACTCAAATATTTGTCTGAGAACTTATAATTCTCAACATTTATCTTTGAAGTAACCTATAATTTTATTGCTGATAGCATACACCCAAAACATTGTTCTAACTCCCCTCTCTTGTTTTATAAGCTTTAAGTCCTGAAAGTTTAATTAAAATACAAGATTTGTGATTTTTGCAAGAATTTCCAAATTAGGGTTAAATCTGGAAATTTTGGCTTAAAAATCTTGTTTTTTCTAACAGGAGATTTGAGTGTCTTTTTGCATGAAAAACACATTGATTTGGAAATTATTGCAAAAATCAGATAATTCTGATATTTTAATGAAACATTCAGGACTTATTCAGAAATGAATTCAATTATTTTTTAAATATGTTTTAAAAAATCTTTTTAAAAAAATTTTTTTTTTTAATTGCGCGCGCCCATATGTAATATTTCTGAACATGGACATTGAAAAAGAACTTTTTTTCATCCTCCTGTTTCTTTTTACACCTGTATTTTTTGACTAATATATGCTGTCACTTTGACATTTTGTTGTATATTTGCTATTGGCATTTTATTTCTATTTATTTCCATAGCACATTTAAAATTGTTCTCAATATAAATGTTTATATAATGGTAATCTCTACATACTATATAAATCATGAAATTTTCACCTAATCTTTATAAAAATACAACATCAAATTGAAATAGGAAAATTAGGAATAACTAATGTGGGACAGTGAAAGATATACCAATTACAATATTATAATTATCTTGGAATGATTCAATTGTAAAGTTATAACCCATCCATTTTATAGGCATAACGGAAGCAGTTTGGGTTTGTTTGTTTTTTTTTTTTTGTGGGATGGGGGTATTATTCTCAAATAATCTTTATATAGATTTTGATCGAAAATTACCATAGTTAACTGTAAAGTATTCTAATTTAAAAAAAATGTCACACAGTTGTTTTAAATGTGTTGAATTTATATAAATTTTCACAAAATTAGAAACCTACCATGCTAATAAGTACTTTTAGGCATTCCTCAATAAGAAATATAAAATTTGTGATGAGATTATGGTATTTATGATGAAAATGAATTTTTTTTTTTTTTTTCTTTTAGATATATGTACATTAGTATCAGTTATTTTTAAAAATTTTATTCAAGGCAGTGTTACTTTCTATTTATATTTCTAAAAGTTTACTTTTAAACATTATCACAAAATAAATTTTCAGTTTCTATAAAACATTATTTATTTTTCAGAACCAAATGCCTGAATGAAAAACGTAGAAGAGAACAGGAGAATACATATATCGAAGAACTTGCGGAGTTAATCTCAGCAAGTGTCACCGATATGAGCTCATTCTCGGTCAAGCCTGATAAGTGTGCAATACTGCAAGAAACAGTTAACCAAATCAAGCAGATCAAGAACGGTAAGTAGAATAAATAATTTATGATACTAATTTTATTAATGGCTTGACCTGGTTTTATTTAAATGATTAATCAGAAATAACATTCCAAGAAATTAAAGATTCATACTTTTAATCTTAGCTGAAAATATTGCTAAAATGCAGTTTTAAAGTATCCTTTATTTATTAAAATTGTAATTGCCAGTAATATAAAATTATTCTCAAAAGTATTTTCAGATCAGATTGAAAAAATTCAATTAGGAAAATTATTTTCTCAAAGATGTTTTATTTTTTTCCTACCCACTAATTGAATAATCATACAGATACTTTTTTTTTTTTTTTTTTTTTTTTTTTATAGCATTTTGGACATTTTCCAAGATTAAAAATGCTTGAAATTTATTTGTTATTTGTGTGGTTGTACATACAAAAGTACTTCCACCTCATCAGTGAAATTGTTTTAACAAAAGTGTATATTGGTTTGAAACATCTGCATAAATAACTTAACAATCTGATCACTAACTTTACTCATTTTTAGACACGTTTTACACTTATCTTTTATATGATTTCATGGTATTTTTTTACTTATTTTGACTGATTTCAGCAATGTGCAAAACAGTAATTCTGTGCTTTTTTTTTTTTCTCCTAATACTATTTATAATACTTCTGTTGCTTTACTTGTACATGTTTGTATTTCTTAAAATAAAAAATTTGATTATCATTGCATAAAGAGTTCCAAGCCCACCAAATATAAACTTGAATAAAATATTTTTAACTAATTGAAATTGTGTTAAAATTACTTTACATAGTAATAAAATAAGTAGCTTCATTTTGAGTGTTGAGTTTGTTCTTTTGTAAATATTGATATAGAGTATATAATTGTTTTGTTATTTGGACCAACATGCTCATCCTGGTTGTTATGACTCTAAGACTGGGACACCCACATAGAAGCTAATTGTGTGAGATTTTATTTTAATCTCGAGTGTTTCGTTTTATAAATCTGAGATATGGTCTTCAAAGCAAGTCACCCACTTGACCAAAATTGAATAGAATAAATAAATGAAAACTTCTAGGGTCAAGCAACAACGAATCAGACATTTTTGCCTGTGGGTCTATACTGGGATTGAACTGAGTTCTGAACTGACCTTTCACATAGACAGGCTATCCCTTGGGCAGTTCCAATACCACTTGTTCAAGTTTCCAGTTGCACATCATAATGTTGGTATTAGTGGAGAGTTGGTAGGTGGAATAGTTGAATGGAAGAGCTTATATTATAGACTAATATGGCAGATGTCGTCCATGTAAGATGGGCAAGGGCCACATTGTTTACAGTTTATACATATGTTTTGGTCAATGAGCCATCTGAACATCTTCAGGTATTTATCTTCATATTCAATAAACTTCTTAAACTTTTAAACCAAACCCTTTATTCAATCATAAAACACTCTACCTCTATGGACCAAATAAAGGCTTTGGTTCAAAATTCCAAGGAGATTACCAAGTACAAAGATACAACCAAAGAAGACTGGAACTTGTAATGACAACTTTGTGAGCATAACAGCCAAAGTAAGAATGTTGGTTTAAATAACAAAGCTTAAATAACTTTCTCATCTTAAAAAGTTCCATCAAAAATAATGTTGCTAAATATGAAAAGTCAACATTAACTTCAAGAAGCATTTATTTCCACCAATTTTAAAATATTTTTATATCTTCAATACCTAGCCACCTATTAAGAACATATATTTAATTTTAAGAGAATGTGTACACATATTTTTTAATTTCACATATCAACTTTGAAATGCTTGAAATCTAATTTAGCACTTATTTTTATGGTATTTGTTTATTTTTTATCTTTTAATTAGCTAACAGCAGACAAGGCTACCACTGGATTGTCTGCAATTGTTACTAATATTTAATTTTGGGCAACTTTTTTTTTTTTTTTCTCTCTTTTCTCAAGGGTAGTTGATATAAACAGTTAATACAACATATTGTCAATAAGCATTTAAATGTAGGTCGGAACAATCTATGGAAAAACTTTGCTGTTTTCATGGAGAACAGCTCAAAATTCAAATTAAGATTTTTTTTTTTTTAAAAGCACTTTGCCTAATACCAAACCATGTTGTTTGTGAAATAATTCAAAATGATCTGCAGCTACCATTCCAAATTTTTTTGTGACACCAAAAACGTTTTCATCAGCAGACAAATAGAAGACCCAACTTCCATAACTCATCTGTGTTAACAATTGCTATTAATATTCAATTTTCGTTAGCAGCTTTTTTGTTGTTGTTGACGCATGAAATTTTGATTGCACATTTCCAGTGAAGTTCATACTAACATTGTAAGAGCTATGCTAATACTTCTTGCTTTCCACTCAATTTTGCATTTAATTTTTTTCATTATATTCTGAATTCTTAATTCCTATTTTATTCTCTCACATTCAGTACCCTCACACCTTGTGTCTTACTGGCTTTATTGCCTTTCTTGGGGTGAGTTATATATAGAATAAAACCGTATTGATTACTTTAGAGTTAGTTTACTGAGTTGCTACCAACATGGATATTACAAGTAACAGCACTGAATATTACTGTTATATTTTGTTTGTTCTGCTGTCAATTCTAACAATGTTTCAAGCACCAACATTTTTGTTTATAGAGAATGTAAACTCTGCTAACAATAGAATATATTCATCTGATTAAAAATAGTATTCATTTAGGATGTATTTTTAAAAAGACATTTTCCAGATTTTATCATTCATTTTTTATAACTTAAGAAAAAATCTCATCCTTGCCTCTCTCATCTTTATTTTTTCCTCCTCTCCATTCTGTTGGATATTTTCATTTTATCCAGTTTAAAAATATTCAATTATAAATTATATAATCAAATTCAAAAGTAATTCAAATAACTACATATTTCAAACTATAACCAGGGCTGTGGAGTTGGAGTCAGAAACAATAAAACTATACTGACTCTATCTCCAGTTGAATTTATGCTTCATGTAAAAAGTCTTACATTATAGAATTTTTGTTATTATTTCTTCTATTGTATATTTACTATTTCCTTTAAAAAACAGTTAAGATAAATTTCTTTAAAGTCATTTTATTTTTTTTGTAGTTATTTTGTATTTACAAAACTATATATGTAAAAAAAAAATCTTATAGAATTTTTATTTTTGTTATCTTTTAAATCCTGTAAAAGATTATAATTCAACTTCTGTTATAAAGTAGTTTTATTTTTGTTCTTACTTATTGCTTATTTACAAATAGAGATATATATATATATATATATATATATATATATATATGTGTGTAAAAAATCTTATAGCATTTTTATTGTTATTTCTTCTATATTCTTTCAAAGATGTTGTCTCTAATTCTGTTAGAAAATATTGAAGAATGAATAGGTATGATATAAAGGCCACAATATCTTTATTCTTTGATATAAACCAGTTATAATAATGTAGGCCTACTCAACTTAGGTGTGTATGCATAGGCTTTATGAGATTTGTAAGCCATAATCACTTAATTACATAAAGAGGAGTCTGAGGTTTTGTGTTCCAACTCCACAGCCCTGACAATAGCATCAGTTTATAAATTAAATAGCTTCATGTTAGCCTCGAAGTATGAAAGGAACACATTGCATTCAGTTTAACAATGTTAATGAGATTTTTTTTAAATAGATTTTGTTGGCATCAATGTTTTCTCCAAAGTTTTCTAACATGATTTTCACTTTTTTTTTTTTTTTTTTTTTTTTTTTTTAGAAAAATTAAAAGAATATCATTTTAAAGGAAAATGATACATATTCTTTTAAACAGCATTGTTTAATATGCAAATTCTTTTTCTTTAATACTTCTAGAGAGTGAAACAAGTGACGCTGTTCAGCAAAGCCAAGTGTCCTCCAGTAAACCATCCATTGTGTCCATTGGAAGTGATATTGGCCCACTGATACTGGAAGTAAGTTTATCTAGTATAACTCTTTAAACTTAACATAAGAGGGTACTTAAGGACAATGAAAGTTTTTTCTCATAAGATTTGAAAATACTTTATAACTTTTTTTAATTTTTAAAACGAGCAAAAAAAATTTTTATTTTTTATTTTATTTTTTTATTTTATTTTTTTATTAGATCAACTGGCATATTTGTTAATGATTTTGATGTTTTGAAAATCTGAAAATATTTTAAAACTCTTGTAGACTTTTCAAATGTATCTTTTACAGGATGCAACAGAAATACCACCCACATAATAAGACATTGGTGACAATGGTGTTTTCATCTAGTTAATATCTTTCTGCCACACTCTATATCTTTGTATGTTAAAAAATGCTATGGATAAAATTAGGTTAGAACAAAAGTGCATAACTTTTTTTTTTTAATTTCAAAGATAATACATATTTGTACATACATGTATTCAACCATATATGTGCAACTGTTGTTCCTCTTTACCATTTTGAGTCAGATTCATGATTCTATCCTCCAAGAACTTTCATTTTTCTGGTTGATGAGCTGGTCTAAGCATGTTTTACAGGCTTCCAAAAAAAATCAAAGTTCTTTTCATTAAGTGACTTTTGCAAGGATTGAAATAAGTGGTAATTTAATGGTTCATGATTAGGTGAGTACGGTGAGTGTAGTAAGACATTACAGCTAAGCTGTATCAATTTCTGTTGAGTCTTCAAAGAGATGCGAGTTCTGGCATTGTCTTGATGGAAGACATTATTCTACTCAGCTAATTCTGGACAATTTTCATCAATTGCTGCCTTTTAATTGGTCCAATTGGAAACACTATGTCCAGAATTTCTGGAAGTCAGAAAAATCAGATTTTTAAAAATCTTTTTCTAAAATGATTGACTTTTGCAGTGTTGCCCATGATGCTCATAAATTAATTTGAGCCTTTATTGTTGTGCATTAAGTAATGATATACATGAAATGAGATGATCTCTAATTTTGTAGAATCTGGTACTGACCCCCTGAACATTGAATAACCTTTTTTGCATAGTCTGATACTAGTTCAGTGAACTGTAGAATACAATATTGAATCTCTGAACTGATTCATTGATTGCAACTCTATGGGGTCAATGTTCTTCATCTGAACTTTGTTGTTAATTCTGATATTGCTCATAGTTATAATCAAAGAGAATATCTTTAAGCTAAGTTTTCTCACTTCCTCAGAATAACCTTATAGTAGGTACCTTCATGAGATCGCTGAAAAAAGAGCATAGCATGACAAACTTGACAAAAACAAAACTTTGTTACCTAAATGTTATTTTTAAGAGGAAAGATCAAAGTATTTTGGGGGTATTTTTTTTTACATTTTTTATTTGTTCCTAGCACGTCCAAAATTTTCATTAAAAATTTCATTTTTTTTTTTTTTTTTTTTTTTTTTTTTAGTCAGAAAAACTGACAGATAATAAAGCATGTCAACCATTTTTTTCTATTTAAAAAAAAATGAAAATCTCAGTTTGAAATTCCTTTAAAAATCAATTATAATGTTTATTTAAAATATTTTGAAACAAGCTTAACTTAGTTTCTGCGCCAAAAAGATGTAATTTTAAAATAAAACAAAGCAGGTCATAACATTTTGCGTCAGTTGACAGGTGATGAAAGACATTTTCATGACGTATTGATAGCTTACGTGAGGATAATTTATTCTACAGGTGAGAAGTGAAATTATTTAGATTTAAGTGAACAAATTATTTACCTTGTTGTTTTTAAGGAAAACTTTCAATGCTTTATTTTTTTATTTTTTTGTACTTAGCTTTTACATTTATGATGCTTTATGGAAAATATATTATAAAGAAATTAAAATAAGACTGTTGAGAGTGAGATTAAATTTCATAAAATTAAAATAAGACGACTCACTGAAAACTGTAAAACAACTTCACAAAATTGACATTGCAATGAAATATGTAAATGAAATGAATGGTACTTTTAAAAATGTAGTAATGTTGCTGCTGAAAATGGTTTAGGATGGTGTTCAACTTTTTTTAATTAGTAAAAATACTAATTCAAAATGTTCAACATGTGTTTTGCACAAAGAATTTGCAATAATGAAATGAATGTTCAGCGGAGAATGGTTACACTCAAGCCACGTGACATTTTATTGCTTGTGGCCTTCCATACTTTTTAATTACAGCCATTTTTAACGACTTTTATGAATACAAAATTACATTTCTTTATTACTGTGGGTCTTCTGATTGGACGAAGCGATACAATTTACAAAGCGCTAAAAAATGATCTTATCTCATAAGGACATTTACAAAAGTGAATGCGGCTTTCAACTAATTTTATAATATTTTAACGACTTAAATGTAAAAATCTAAAATAATCAAAGAAATAACAAATAATTGTATTGAAAATTCATTTTTCATTGAAAAAAGTTTTTGCTTTCAGAAAATAATGTCCATATTCATAAAAACCAATAAAAGCATTTAAAATTAAATATCTTTGTTTTATTGAGTTTTGTATATTACAATTCAGGGCTGATTTTCAGGTAGGCAAGGGTTCAATTAAAAAAAAACAGGATTTGCTTTCCTCAAAGCCTTGTGCTTTTAACTAATATAATCACTAAACTGAATGTGACCGAATTAGTTAGTGGAGGTGTATTAAATATTAAAAAAAATATTTCTGCCATGACTAATAAAAAAAAAAAAAAGATTTTTATCATAATTTCCATCATCTGTTAATAGTTTCTGAAAGTTTCATTAACATCCGACAATTATTTTTATTTTTGCAAGATTTTCCGAATTAATGTGTGTCATACAAAAAAAAAATGCTAAAAATTGTATATGTTGTTTTACTAGTTCTGGTGATACAAAGAGGAACAAGGTTTTTTCAATCAAAATTTAGAATGTTCTAAAAAGATGGAAAAAAATTTTAAAAATAATTTTTAAAAATGACAAACTTTGGTCTTTCCTCTTAATAATAACATGAACATTTAAACAATGTTTTTGTCAAGTTTGGCATCTTTTTCATCATGTTATGCTCTTTTTCTAGCAATCTTATGAAGGTACCTACCTTATAGCCATCATTGATGATGGACAATTTACCATTATCATTTGGCATATTTCCCAGTCAGAAATTTTTTGTTGGAATATTGAGTAGCTTCTTTGATGTGCCTGATTTTGCAGAAGGAGCTTGTAATACAAAATACCTTTACAATTCCACCAGATACATATCATCACTTTCTTCAGACTGGCTTTTGAAGTGGTTAATGCTGGCTCATTTTGTTTTCCCTGAGGCCTTTTACACTCCACATTGTTGTAAACAATCCGTTTTTCATTATCTGTTATTCTTTTCAAAAATGTGTGTTTTTTGTTGTGTTTGGGCATGGAATTGCAGATGGATTAAATTTTTTTCTGTTAAATGTAAGGGAAGCCCAAAACCTCATAATTCATGTATTCAGGTACTTTACAGTGCTCATGAGAGATGTGACCTGGGTTAATTTTAATTAATTTCAATATGGTCATTAACCACTGCAGGCCCATTGGTCTTCTAGATTAAAATTTCCACTTAACAAAGAGAACCATTTACAAACAGTACTATTAGCTCTGGTGCTCTCTCTTTTTTGCTGTTCATTGTTTTCTTTTCTGGATATAATCTTATTTTCCTTCATTTTTCACTTTTAATGTAAAAACATTTAAAATTCACTCATGAATCAAAAGTGAATAGACACATCTCACCTTTCAGGAGATGTATATATGCCATAAATTTCAGTCAAGTGTGAAATGAAATCATGTGTTCAAAGCCATATTGAAAAATGCTATGAACATTTGCTTCAACCTAATACTAATATTTTAATAACATTACATGGGCTATGCACTAAAAATACTTACATATTAAAGTTTATAGTGTATTGCTGTTTTATTTTTTAGATTTTAGAAACTCCTGTTCACTGAAATAATAAACTATAAATATACAAACTTTCACAGATTTTGTAAGTGTATAAATCAACTTGATGATACATATCCATGCTAGTTTTATATCTATACTAGAAAAAGCTATGTTTATTACTACATATATTATTTACTCAGACTTTTTTTCTATCTACAGAGATAGATTGTTCTGTTCAAGTCTTGGGATATCTCAATCTTGTTCTTTTTAGTACTGTCCAGTTATTGCTAGTCTCATTTCTTCTGAGTTTGTATAAGCTAGCTCAGGGATTGAACTCATGCTACCAATTTCACAAACTAACACTATAATCCTCTGAGCTGTTGTCCTGTTGGGCAATCCTGAAGCTAGAACTTTAAGCCTTAAACCTAATGTAGGTGGACCAATTTTCCACAATGAATCCACAATGAATGCAATCACAAATCTGAAATGGAATCTGGCTTTTCACATTTCTTTCAATTTTCATTTTTTCATATTCTTTAAAACTTAACTCTCTTTGTAATGTTATTAAAAAATTTAACATGCTTTAATAAATATACAAGCATAGTTATATTAAAATTTATTATTTCAAGGTAAGAAAAAGGTTGACTAATGATTTTACATTTTTAAAATAAATGTTGTTGATTTTCAGAGAACAATTTTGGTTAACTCTGTCCAGATCTATTTTTAAATATTTTTGTAATTTTCAAAAATACTGAATAACTTTGTAGTTTATTGCTTAAGTCGAGTTTTTTTTTTTAATCTGTACTTGAGGGAGAGAGATCCATATTGATATCTGCTCAGTTTCATATCCAAAATTGTAAACAAAGAAATTTCATTTCTCAAGAAATAATGGATTTATTTTTAATCCAACGTATATATATATATATATATATATATATATATATATATATATATATATAAGAGAGAGAGAGAGTGAGCAAACAAGGAAGGTGATGCTATCAAAGTGTTAGTTTATGTAACTGACAGAATGCAGCCCTGTGAGTCAAGCATGAACTCAAATATCATTTGTTGATATTGCATTTAAGGATATCATATTTGTATCAGATCTGGATAGCTGCTTTTAAATATTGTTTACATTTGTTAACAAATTTTCTTAGTATAGCATGTTTGGCAGGTCTATCAACAGTAAAAATGAAGCTTGTTAAAAATCTTCCAAAAATAAACAATCTGTCTTTGAAATTTATTTAGAAAATGTAGTTAATTTAATGATTGATAAGATTTTGACATTAATTTTTGCTTAAAATATAGTGAAAAATAAGGGGATCTGTTTGAATGTGAACTTAATGGTTTACATCTAAAAGTTAATAACAGTGACTGCTAATTTTGAGATTATTAGTTTATTATATGGAAGACCAAAAACATTTTCAAGCATCTGCAAATGTAACACAAATCCTCTACAATTTCAACAATTAGTACAGAGCATACGAAGAAAATTAAAAAATTTCTTTAATATCTTTTCATACATACTAAATGAAGAATGTAAGTACTTAATAATAACAAACAAAAAGTTAAATAAAGTTTCATTTTAAAACTATTTAATATTTCACTGTTTCATGTCCAAATAATAATTTTAAAATACTGTGTATACTTATGCCTAAACTGACTCCATATATAGTGTGAACCCTAAATGCTTTTGTTTGAATTTTAGCCCCCTCTAGAAAAGTGCAACCATTTACTGAAAATGCATGAGTTTTAAACTGCATTTTCAACTTTTAAAAAAAATTACCTGTGTATCCCTTTTTTTATTTTTTGACCAAAAACTGATCATAAAACGTCACATTATACTTTACTATATATGGTATTAAAAACTTTTTGAAATGGTCTAAAAGTTTGCCATATATTTTGATTAAAAAAAAATTTTTAAAACAAAACAAAAATTGAAAACATTCCAGACAAACTGTTTTATTTCAACTGCAGTTTCCAATTCATAAGGCTCTCACAAGTGTACAAATTGGTGAAAAATTAAGTGTTTTTGAAAATTATAAGCTGGCAAGGAAAATTGCAATATTCTGGGTTAGATATAGTAGCTAGTATTAGGAATTGTGACTACCTTGCTTTATACACACACTTCAACTTTTACTAATCTATTTGCTCAGCAAGCTGCAGAGAATATATTTATGACCAGTAGAAATATGTTATGCATTTTAACAATTTCACTTCAGCAGTAAGCAAGTTGAATTTACAGGATCAGCTAGGTGTTAATAAATTCAGGGTGTCTCCTGAATAGAATTCAAGGTTATACCTGATATTGGAGAGGTTTTGAGGCTCTTGCATTATAATTTAAGAGGATTGATATTTCATCTCTCTCAAAGTTTTGGGGTCGGGAAATATTTGAAAATGTACTATTATGAAAAGTATAGATGGCTTAAGTAGTTAAGTGAAAGTGACACGAGTCACAAGCTTTGCATTGGCAAGCAAGCAACTGTTACAAATTAGAATATGACCAAACAAGCTGATGCTGTCATTGTAGTTAACAGAAATTACTATTGCAAAACTCTGTGAAAGCTTTCAATTCATCTTCAAAAGGTTGGACCCAAATTCATTTTCTTTCTGAAACTGGTCTCAATACATCTATTCCTGAGCAAAAATTCACAAACCCTAACTACTCTCATTTAATTACCAAGCAAAACCCTTTGAATGGCCATGGGCTCTTGTCATCTACTTAAGGATGGGTTCCCATGTGGCAGAGATACTACAAATAAAGACCTTTTCACTGCATACAAACTGACCCAAATTATGGATGAGACTACTTGTGTTCCTGATATAGGTCACCATGCAAATCTACTAGACTTCTTCCTCATGACCTCCCTTGTTTTTCTATTATGCAATCTCAAATGTGATCCATACCACACACTGTATCAAAGATCAATGCCAAACCAAGAAAACCCTCTGGTGTCTCATTTTATCAATACTCCAGGGCTGACTGGGATAGCTTCAAATCTTTCATTATTGATAATTCTTGCAATTTAATGCATATTCAGGTGTGTATCAAGGCTGACTGTTCAGCTTTTACTGATACTTCTTCATAATTCTGGAAAGAGTTTCATGCCTTTTTAAGAAGTATCAATAAAAGTCAGCCTTAATACACACCTGAATGTGCTGTAAATAGAACTGAAATGCTCAATGATAGCTTTGTTACTAGAGATTGTCTTAGACATCTCAAAGGCTTTTGACAAGGTGTGGTATAGGAGTTTACCACACAAATTCTGCAGTTATGACATTTCACACGCTTTATGGAATCCTCTAATCTTTTCTCAGGTAGAAGGTTATTAATACAGGTTGTTATGAATGGCTAATCTTCTGACGTTCATTACCTCAGTGCAGGCATCCTTCAAGGTTCTCTCCTCAGTACTACTCTCTGCATTTGACTGTATTGAGATTGATGGGTACATTTGTGAAAAATAAACTGTAAAAATTTTGTGAGGAGTAATTTTTGTTTATTAGCATTCATTAGGCTTTCCTCAAGCCACAACATTTGTCAGAATCAAAAAAAATTCAGAAGTGGCAGGTGGGGAGTCCTGTTCATAATATAAATAATGTCAAATTGATCCCTGACTTTTTAAAGATTTATCTGTACTTAGCTCTTATTTACAAATGTCAAGTTTTAAACTGTGCTTATGTCATTGATATCAACATTCAGCTGAAGTTGAATGGGATAAGGAGATAATTATTTATCTTAAAGGAAGGACACATTGATTGATATATACATCTAATCTATTTGAAAGTTAAATTTCTCTCCTCTAATACTAAGTAGTCATCAGAAATAATAATTTTGTCCCTAAGAGTATCAATTTTCATTGCAGCATTTTTTGTATCTTTGTAGCATAAAGGACTCAAATGGAATTTCTGCGGGAGAAAAGAACATCATAATAAAATATCCCAAAATCTATTTTATTGAACTGTGCTAGAGAGAAGGAAAGCTAAATGTGGAAATAAACTTTTTTTTTTTTTCTTTTTCAAAAGGAGAGAGAAAAAATATCTCTAAAGAAGGATTGTTTTTGGAGAAAGTAGAATTTTTTTAAATAGACTTTATTTACATAGACTTTATTTTATTAACATAATTCTGGGGTATGTTCCACAAGGCTAATTATCAACCCCATTCAATTTGGCGGACCTTGCGTAGTGGTTCAAGTAGATGAATCTCATATTGCTAAAAGAAAATATAGATTCCTTTATGTCCAAGAACAAGGGGTACTTGGTACCCCAAACTTGGCTACCAGGAATCTTTGGGTAACTAGTCTGCAGATATACTTCTCTTGATAATAAAACAAAAAATAAAGCAAGGAAGCATCATCCATTCTAACAACTAGAAGGATAATTAAGGTACAAGTTCACTCTGTTTATATTTACCAAGAAATGAACCATAACCGAAACTTATGGATCTGACTACACTTGCACACACAAACCATGTGAAAAGTGTGTGGAAAATGCAGAGTAAGTTTAAATGCATGCATGAAGTGAATTCATTTGTTACCTTCCTGTTAGGATCAATTCATGTGATGTATGCAATATGCCATTATCCACAATGATGCCGTTAATATCTTGGACCATTTATCTGAAAAGTTCTACATCCTAAATTTCATAATGCAACAATTTTCTTGTTTTTAGTGTTTTCTTAAAGGGTTTTTTTTCTTTTTAACACAATTATTTAAAATATTTTCATAAAGTAAATCACATCAAAATATATACATCCATTTTTTTCTAAGAAAATAGCCAAGGATCTTCTATAAGAATCTCATTCAAAGCTATAATATCATGAATGTGAAGCACAGTTGGCCCAGATGGGCTAACTTTGGAAATAAAAAGTGGAATTTCTCAAAAATTGGGGGTTTGGGGTGGGATTTCCTTATTTGGGCATTGCCATTCCAAGGTACAAAAATGGCTCTAATTTCAGTTTGGATAAAGATTAGAGGTTGGTTGAGGGCTTGTTGGAAGCGTATGCTTAAGGCCAATTTAATTGTATGATAAGTTTCAATTGTATAAAAAATTGAATATTAGGGCTATATAACATCAAAAAAGACAGACATGGGTTCAGACAGAACAGGACATGGTCATGTTAAATAAAATCCAAACTTTCTTCAAAACAAAGATCCAAGAAACTACTATTCAACAAAACACCTGAAAACTCCTCTAAAAAATTTTATAGTATGAAGTCGTGGTAGTTTTGTGAGTTTCAAAATGACAATTTGTTGTACATATTTGTTATTAATCAAGAAATATATCTTCAACAAGGCTGGCATACCACTTCTTTGGCAAATTGAACAGCAGAGAATGTGAGCGTATGGTAAAATCTGTGGCACCACATTCGGTACAGTACTTTTTTGGCAGACACCGAGTTATAAGATTGGTTAAGACAGGGTCAGAACGTACAAGTAGTTTTGACATCAGTAAGCTGATCAACAGCAAATATTTTCCTGGATAAAAATTGCAAGTAATTTCTAATGTCCCTGTTGTTTCCCTCAAACCATCTTCAGTTTCACAAGACTGTAACCATCATTCAAACCAATCAGTTCTACAGTGGTGTAGAGTTCCATGCAAAGTATGATTAATTCTTAACCCTGGAAAGTTGTCACACAAATTGAAAGCAGTTGAGTCACAGAGATCTTTGAATTTTTTCAGCTCAACTTTGTGATGATACAACTAAAAGGATTGTAGATAATTGACGATGGAAAAGAAGGTGGTTATTTTTGTTTCTGATCAGCTAACTTTTCTATGGCTTCAATCACCTCTTCAGAGAAAAATTGCCTTCTTTGTGGTCCATTAGTTGAAGTCCCACCTTTCCCATCAGATGCATTGACTGTGAAAATAAAGTCCTGTTTCTGGTGAATGGTTTCAAGAACTCAATCCTTGGATTTATGAATGGGGTCCTCAAGTGGTCCAGTTTTTTTTCTCTATCCACTGCCAAAAGAACATTAACATTACAATAACTTTGCATGGAAATTCCCAAAGGAAATTAACATAAATGATTGACTTGAGGAAGGTTTTGAAAATTCTTAGTGTTTAACCAATACACCTTTGATATTGGTAAAGTGTGGTGTATGGATTTTAGCCATTTTTAGTGTATCTGATGAATTAGAGCAAGGAAATTGCTGCATTCTGAGTAAAATCTGACCAATTTTGGGTAAAAATCAGCAAATATAATGAAAAAATTTTATTTTCATTTATTTTGATGGTATTCTGAAGCAATTCATAGTTAATATCCTGTCTGTAACCTCAAAATACTAATATTACAACCATTTCCATCCATTTGGAGCCTAAATTTTAATTCTAGCATACACACAAAATTTACCAATTAGATAAATTTGCGGTCTCTGAAATAAACTTTGGCCTGGCATTAAAGATGAAAGGGCTAAGAGTCACATGGCAAGTTGAAAAGATTCTAAATGAGCTTAGTCTGAATTTTTTTAAAAATATGTACTTTGGTATGTGAATCTTAATTGTTTTTGATATATTTAATGTTTTGGACCAAAAAAATAGTGTAATTTTGGAAAATCGGACATATTCTTGACAAATTTTGTAGCAATTCTGATTTTACTTTGTCAAAATCATGAATCAATGATTTTTCCAATCAGAATTCAATTATATGGTATTCAAAGTTAGTATTTCCTCAGCTAACCATAACAGATTTTAGATCATTCATTTATCAGGGTGATGTAGCATTTAAAAATATGTGGTCAAGATATGACCAAGAAATAGCTAAGATTTTATTCAGATTTCCATAACATAAAATCAGTTCTAAATGTACTAGAGATTTTTTTTTTTTTTTTTTTTTCATAAATTTAATGTAGATTCATTTTATAAACAAAGATTCAAGTAAGAAATAACATGATTTTTTTACCAATTTCCGCCTTTGGGCTCAGTGTGTGAAGGAAGGGGACTATTGAGGAATGCAATCCCTGGCAAAAATTATGGAATTAGCTACACTTAGATGATGTTCACTTACTTTATTTGCTGCTAGATAAAAACTCTAACAATAGATAAGATGCAAAACATTTTTTAATAGTTGAACATTCTAAATACATAAAATATACCTTAAATGCACTAGATTAAAAAACTATATACAGAAAAGCTAAATGCTAACACACAAATAGAAGGAAATGAGGTTAAAGTGTATTAAAGAGAAACTATCATGGCATGTGGATGAAAGTGATATTCAGTGATGAATCAAAAATCTGCATTGGTCAAGGTAACTATGATGGAATTTCTGTCTGGTGTCATTCAAATGAAACATAAAAAATGACTGCTTGAAGAAAACAAGTAAATTTCCCATGTCATAGAATTGAATGTCATTTAAAGGAACAGGGATGGTAATTATTACCTCAAGGATGCATATGTGTACATTGAAATCCTGGATAATTTTCTTATTTCATCAATAAAAATTGGTTTGGCAATGAAGTCATTTTTCAGGGTGATAATGTATCTTGTAGCAGAGCAAAGGGGACTAAAGCTTTTCTTTAGGAAAAACATACAAAATCAGTGACACGTTCAGATCTAAATCCATTTGGGAATTTATGGTGAAATTTCTTTAAAAAAATGGTTCATGAGAAGGCTCAATCCACCAAAGATCTATTAACTGCCATTTGAGAATATTGAAACCATTCAATAAAGAATATTGCTTCAAATTAGTGAAATACATACTTGAATGAATTAAAGCTGTCATAGAAATATTGATTTTAATTTTTCTGTTGAAACTCCCCATCTTAATATTGAGTTATTCTATATTTTCCTTTGCATGACTCATAAAAAAAATTATACTATTAATTTAATTAATTTAATCTAGTTTGTTTAAGATATATTTTATGAATCCAGAAAATTCAGCTACTAAATAAATTAAAAAAAAAAAAAGCTGAACATCCTTTAAATATGCTAATTCTATAATTATTGCCAGAGGTTGTAGATTTTGGAATTTTGTGACTTTTGTGTTAATTTTGTCATGCTTTGTGTGCTTCTACTATTTAATCAGTTGTAATTTAAATAAATATGTCTAACTGACCCTTGTACATGTAATGAAATTTTAAGATAGCTTCCAAAAACAATTACTTTATTCAAATTAATTTCTTCTGCTTTACACTTACTGTTTTATGTGTCTGTTCTGTAATCATTTTTGAAACAGTAATAGAAGTTCAAGAGTATTTTAGAACAAGTGTGATAGTTTACCTATTCACCTTTTGATTTGAGCAAATACGAAATGTATTTTGATAGTGGAAGAAGCTTCCTTGCTATAGATTTCAATCACTGAATGTGTATTACTTTTTTAAAGCATATATTAGCAACAATTTAAAAAAGATCTATCACTACCAATTGATAGCAATTGCAAACAGTAGCAATTAATAATGCCTTGTGTGTGTTTATTTTTTTATATTAATCTTTAGCCAACATTGTTCTATGAAAGAGACCATTTCAAATTATTTTTGTAGTTGAATTTCGAACTGAACCTAAGACTTAATTTTTCCTATTGGAAAGAACAATTTTTCCAACATTAAGCAAATGCCTACTTCTTTCTTTTTTAAAAAGTGGCTATTTTAATTTGTACAAGTTCTTCTAAGGTAAAGGGGGAAAGTTCTCTATTCTAATGCAGTATTTTAATGACCAAACATCAGAAAACTGATTTTTGGTCAAAAACTTTTCTTTTATATATTATTTATATATTATTACATTATTGAAATACTTAGATTTTAATATCCAAATATTTATAGGAATTGTTTGACATTTTGTTTCTTTGTGAAACCAAATGTATTTGCTTGAATAAAGTTTTAAGTATTTTTATCTTGCAGGCTCTTGATGGTTTTGTGTTCTTAGTAAACTGCCAAGGTATTGTTGAACATGTATCTGAGAAGATTTCATTGTATCTCAAGTATACCCAGGTACATACACACACACACATATATATATATATATACATATATATATATATATATATTATTGCTATTTGTTTAAATTATTGAAATCTGTTCCTTAAAAAATTAGTTTACTTTATTTTTTAATTATTTATTTGATGATTATTCTTGCTAACTAAAGTTTAAATTTTACACATCTTAAACTTAAACATCTTTACAATTTGTAAATCCAGATTTAAGTTTTGTCAATGGCAGATACTCTTGTATCATTATTAATTTTTGTTTTATTTTCCAGGAAGAATTAATTGGAAAGAGTATTTACAACATTATTCATGTTGGAGACCATGCACAATTTAGCAGCAAGCTACTTCCTATGTCCTATGGCAGTAAGCTATTTCTATTTCTAGAATTGTCTATTGTAACAACTTAAACATTTACAGCTGTTAGCATTCTGGTATTACATTTGATTTTCCTGTTTTATAATTATTTTAGGCAAACATCAGTTAGAAAGTTAAAATGTGTACATTTACAAGAAATAGTCTTCATTGCATTACAACAACTGACTTGATAATATTACCTCTTCAGTAAAGATGACATCAGCACTTCCAACAGTTATACTTTTATTTAAGTTAAAATTTCTTGTCTTAATATCCCTTGTCCTCAAGTTTAGTGTTTACCTCCACGCATACATGCACAGTGGCAGCAGTTGAACAGTTAAAATTATATTGATCTAAAATTAAATTGTTGTGCTGATATCTTAAATAATATGAAAGAAACTTCAAAATAAGTTTATCCTTTGCTGTATCAGTTATGTTAAGCTTTTATTTAAATTTTAAAACAAAAATTAATTTAACAAACAGATCACAAGATTGGTTTCATAATGCTCATTCTGAATAGCAGTGTAATAACACAAAACATCCATAAAATAATTCATTAGAAATATGGTGGGTATTGCAGAGAATGATTGCTGGTAAAAGGGAGAATGAAAAATTTGTGAGAAACAAATTCTGACAAGTGAATATCTGGTTATTTTTCCAGTGAGATAACATGTCACATTATCTTCCTTCTGCCTTTCAATATTTACAAGATATTTCCAAAACGTTTTGCTTGTACAAGAACCACTGTCCTCTTTTTATATGATTAAATATTCAGAATGATAACTGTTCTGGCAAATTGGCTGTTGCTATATTTAATGTTTTAAATGAGTTCTAAAGTGACAATTACCTACTCCATTAAATACCTCTGTCTAGAAAGCAAAAAAAAGTTGGTTGTTTATAAATTATATAAGTTTATTTCTAATTGCCAGATTTTCTTGTAGGAAATAACTTTGTAGTACAAAGTGCAAAATATTTATTAGACATTTACAACTGGATATTAATTGAACACTGCAACCAAACCATGTACTATTTAGTTTTCATTCTTAAAGTTGTAAATGTTCAAAGCCGTATTAAAAGAAAGAAATTTTATCAAATCTTTTATTTTTAATAAAATTTGTAAAGCTTAACCTGACAAAAACACTCAAATTATTAATAGTGCAAATTTATTAAACACTAAAATCTTGAACCTATTTATATAGCTATTGTTATACTCAGCCCAAAAACTGAAAGACTATATCAGTGATTAGAGAGTGTATAATTCCTTTTATCAGAAATATATATTTTCAGTGTAAACTATAGATTACAAACTGATGAAAAAATCTGGAATATTCTTTATACAAAACTGACGTTATTTTTGTTATCTTGCTCACATTGGCTTACAATTTTATATTGTCCATTGAGCTCTTTTCTGCATAAAAGACACAATAGTGTTCTTGCAAAAAACAAAACAAAAAAACAAAAACAAATTGAGTGTGGGATATGTTTGGGGTTGACAAAACCAGCAAAATGTAATGTTTACACTGTTATATTTTGTGAGGTAATAAACAATGAAAGGAAAATGTTGTAATGAAAAAAGTTGACAATCAACTTTATATGAGTTTTGTTTGAGCAATTTCAATTCATAAGGTTTCTCTAAAGCCTGATAAATTTAGTCTATTTATACCAAATGTTATGCCATTTATAAAAATATGGAGTCACTTGTCATCCTATAAAACTTCATGACACCTCCCACCCACCAATCTTGATATCCTTAAGATGTTAAATTCAACAACAGTAATGTGTGTTTTTGGTGGCTCTTCTAGGATTATGAAATTCAAATTCAGTTCTTGTACACCGGCATGGTATTTTTTTAGGTTTGCTTTGTCGACTAACATAACCTGAATCTTGTTTTTTTATTGGCCCTCTTCCAGTCTATGCAAGTCATTTCCAAGTGGAACAGATCCTGATATCCATGCTTCTTGAGTGATAAGCTTTGGTAGGAATGGTAGTTAGTTATCTGGGAATCTTCTGGATTCATAATAGTTCTTTGACTGTCTAGTAGTAGGTTAGTGTTTTTTTTTTAAATGTTCCAGCTGTTCATATTTCAAAGCTCATCCAAATAGAATTTCTTGAGGGACATGAGCAGAAGATGGTGCCAGTGTGTCCAGTTTTGTCTTCCATTTATGAAATCACTTGGTAAATATCTACTAAAGAGAGAGAGAGAGAGCTTAGTTGCTGCAGCCATAGCATTTGATCCTGAAAACTAACAATAATAATGATTTTAATTGTTAGAATAGGTAACTGTGTCCAGTGGACAAAGAATCTTTCAATGTTTTTAAGGCTGGAACTCTGCTGAACACCATTTTAGCTATCCTCTCTTTGCACAGAGTAGAACTTGAATGAAAACTGGATCTTTGCTTATATGCATTGTTTTTTTTTCTGGCAGGAACTAACAACTGATTGTGTGAATTACAAAGATAATATCCATATCTTCCCCCATTTCCTACTCATTGAGCTGAATGTTATTCTCAATAAAAAGTCTTTTGAGAGCCTGAGCATTGTGAAATTCCAGAATAATCATACTTGTTTAACATCAATTTCCTGAAAATATTCAGGTGCTGATTTAATTCCAAATGGTATGTATGGGTGTATAGTAATTGACTAGAGTTTTGGCCTTCTCTTATTTGAGAAGCCATACATCATTGAAGTGCCAAAAGAGTTGAAATGTGTCAATTACCAAAATCTTGATTATAACATCATATGCTTCATTCACAAATGAATGAAATATGCCAGAGTTTGTAGAGAATGAACAAAGACTCAAGCTGAAAGTTTTTTTTTTTTTTTTCAACTTTGAATAGCTTGGAAAATGTCTAACAAGTTGTTTGCAAGTTTTTTTACAGTGTATCCATTGATGTGATGATTTGAGTAAGTTGGCCCATTAAAGAGAGCATTGCTTGAAGTAGCCTGTAGCAAAGTTAGTTTATTATTATCCCAGTAGATTTAGTATTGACATTCTTGGGAAAAAATACTGTGTCTTTGGCAGTGGATTTCCATTTGCTAAATTGTACTGGTCCTTCTCTGTTTGTCCAACTTGATCTGTTTCTACTGGCTTCAATGTTGATTTCAAAGTTAACCTTATGTTTATTGATATCGATACCTAACTGCTTTGATTGTAGAAGAAAAACCTTGATGATATTTATCCTTACATAGGTGAATTTTGTTGTTGCTTGTGCTTAGATATATACATTGTTTGAAGATGTCCAATATTCTTAAAGAAACAGCAGACAATATTGATTAGGTTTTGCTTGTTCACTTAGGTGGTATTACTATTTTCTTCTAAGGATTATTTTTAGATTTGTAGTCAAAGATTCCTGAGGACTGGTTTGCTGAATGTCGACTTTGTTACCTGGATTACATATCTGAAAGTGAGCTTGTTGTCCTTGAAATTGAACAGGGCCTCTAGCGTGCTACCATTATCAACAAAGTAGATAAATCCAGTTGTTGTGGCCTCATGCATTGGTTCTTTGATTAACTAGAAGTCACATGTCACTGCATCCTAATTCTGGTTTCTCATGCCTTCTATTTGAGTTACATTAATCTGTTATTAACACCTTGCTATCTGCTATTATCAGCTGGTTGATGCCTTTGGGATAGGTCTGTTAAACTAACAAGTTACTGAGCATTTTGTAGATTGGTATGTCTGCTTGTGATGTAAATAAATTTGCAGTGAATCTTGTTAGATAATCTATTCTTAGCTTTGAAATAATATCAAATGGTTGTAAATTGTAGAATATCTGCCGTAACCCTTTTCTATAATGTAGTAAACCACTTATTCCTAATGGGTGGTTTATTGTTGAGGCATCACCATTTGTTCTTGATGTTGCTTGTTGAGTAGTTGAATCACTTGAGATGGAGCACTCATGTTGAATTCAGGTCCACTCTTATTTAACAGTTTTATTTAATTCTTGTTTTTCTTCTCCAGTAGTAATTTGAATCCCTCCTGGATCAAACCATGAAGAAGGAAGAAAAGAATATAACTGAGCCTTGCTGCCACTTTTGTTGTAACTCTTGATATCATACACAGAATCAAAGGGAAAAATGTTGTATTGGCACTTCATTTTATATAAGTTGTAAGTTCATGCAACATAAATATCTTTATTTTCCTTCTGTGATGACTAAGAAATCTAGTCTATTTTTCATCCACTCAAGAGAATAGTTCTTATATTTCAGTTGCAACCAAATGGTTGAATAGAGAAAAAGATTTTAGCAATTAAAATGATCCTTTGCTCCTAACTTTTTGGTTTTGACTACTACAAAAAATTACTTTCCTATGTCAACAACAAAGAAAGATGAAACTCATTAGTTACCAATTTTGAAAGAATCGATATTTTTTGATTCTGCAGTTCAACTGGAAATCATAAGTAAATTTTGGGGGTTATTTTCTGTATTCAAACATTCAAGAATTTTCCCAAACATAGATACATTTTTGGATGGTTCACTTTTTTTTTTTTTTCTTCAAGACTTTGCCATTATAATCTGAATGATCAACAAATCATATTAGCATAACCTATTTTCTGAAAATTACTAATTCACTTTATTCTAACATTTGAATCTGTACCTTGTTTTAGAATCTTTTCTAGAATGTCTTTTACTGGGGAATCAGGTAAATTCACTTTATAAACAATTTGTGCAGTAATTTGAAGAGGACAGAGATGCTACCTGAAAATCACCTGCATCACTTTCATGTCAGAAATGCCTGATGATATCATACTGAACTCTCTTCTGAAGATATTTTCTCAGAATATGAGCTATAAGACTATATGCAAGACTGACTGCATGTTTAAGTTTGTATATGTACATACACGCATACTAGTTTGACCATGTATATTTTGTACATTTTTTTTTAGACTCAAGTGTCTGGCCATCTGACAATGCTGTTGGTAAAGGGAAAACTTTCTTTTGTCGAATGCTGATCAAGCCTTCAGGTAAACTCCATTCATTTGTGTCTCTGTTAAGTTTTAAATGAACTGTTGAAAAAAAGATTATTTTTAGTGATTTGTAGTCAAAGAAGAAATAACAAAAACTTGTCATTTATTACCAACATGCACAACCATACTAATATCTTTGCCTGTGTTAAATGTTTCATTTTGGCATCATTTCTTAATTTTTTTTGTTTTTTGAGTTTATTGTACTACAGTTATTCTTATATCTTTAACCAATAGACAATGTTTATCTTTATAAAATATGTAATATAATTATTTCTGCATAGTCCTAACAATTTACAAAGTTCATAAAACTTAAAAAGTTATTTTAATTTTTATAGTTTGTTTTTCTTTAAGGGGATGATAGTGGTGATGATGCTCAGGTGGAGCATATGCAGATATCCACTGCAGTCCAGCCATGCATTGGGGAAAAATTTTCTGATTCTCAAGAGGATTCAGGTATGTTTTAATTTTTCAACTAAGGCTTCTTTAATCAGTGCAGTTTGACTTGATTTTTAATTTAACTGTGCAATTTGTCATGTTCTCTCAAAATATGATTTCCAAAATGCTAGGGAGAGAGATGTTGTTATATTTTAACTAGGATCATCAGAGGTTTCAAGTCTTTCAATGTCAAACTTCCTTCCCTGGTTGACCCAATCAAGGCTGATCAGATTTTTTGATTCACCTTCCACAAATGAATACTACTTGATACAGCTCGGTTTCCACGGTTTCATTTTGTGTAAGAAAAGTAATTGGGCAAAATTTAACATTTGTACCTGCAAATAATATGTCAATCAAAAGGACTGTTTTTCTTTTGACACCACTATTACTGTATATTCCCTCAGCAATTTTAGTAAACCTGCCTATATTTCTGAGATGAGGTATTATGTACACTATTTACATTATTCGGATTATCGTCCTCATCTTTGTCACCATATTTATTACAACGTTTCTGCCAGTGGTTGGAATGTCAAACTGAACCCTTTATTTCGCTCACTGGGGTAGATTGTTCTAGTTCCACGTGCCATGTCTAATGGATGTCAGTAATCTGACTCTACAAGTTCTCTGCCACCTTAACTCGGTATTGAACTCACTGTCACTGGATCTAACTAACACCTTTATCCACTGTGTATGAATTTCTGGGTATTATAAACCTAATGTCATCAGCAACATTTTTTTACCAGTGCTCATATTGCAATTTCTGCTGTTGTCATTGCATGTTTTTACCAGAGCTCATATTGCAATTTCGTTTTTTTTGTTATTGCTTTTCTCTGGCACTCCTTATTACTGGTTCCCATATTGTATTCATTTCTATGCTTGGTCAGCTCAGGAGATTTTTGTGGCCTAGCATATGTGCTGATTCCTTAAGTTTACGAATTTTCCAATGATGTTCTTTGTCTATGATCTCAACCTGATCCCACAGAGGGCGGTGATCACCATTTTCTCTCCATATGTGGTCAGCCATGCCTGATTTTTCCACCTCCCCCTCATGTTACAGCTTTCTGGTATTCTTGAAGCCTTACCTTAAGGGGGCAGCCTGTCTCCCCTTTATATTTCTTTCAACAGCTGCACGGGATGGCGCACACACAGTCTTTAGTTATGTTCTCCTCTATGGGGAGTTTTACTCGGGAGAGATATTTGTGAAGTGTCATCCAGCTTTTGAAGGTTGTCCTGATGTTATATGGACCGCAGATCCTTTGTATTTTCTCTGATAACCCCTTCACATAAGGTAGGCAGACTGTTTTCTGAGTGTTGTTGTCCTCCTCCTCCTCCTCTTGTGCTCGCCTATCCCAGTTTTTTGGGGCTGCTGCCATGTACCCAGGGTAGTTGTTGCATTGTAGGATACTACTTATACTGACCAATTCTTTATCTAATGTCTCTGGGTCGCCACTTATGACTTTTGCTCGGTATTGTAAGCAGCGGACTATCCCTTTCTTTACGATGTATGGATGGTGGGAGTTGAAATTGAGGTACTGTCCAGTGACATGGTACATGGAACTAGAACAGTCTACCCCAGTGAGCGAAATAAAGGGTTCAGTTCATCATTCCAACCACCTGAAGAAGGCCGGAGCGTACAACGGCCGAAATGTTGTAATAAATATGGCGACAAAGATGAGGACAGTAGTCCGAATAATGTAAATAGTGTAGTTTAATAAACCTATAATTTTGTTGTCCCTTCTAAAAAAAAAAAAAAAAAAAAAAGAGAGAATGCATAAATCCAGATTTATGTTATTAAAATTGTGAAAAGTATTTTTTTTTAAAAGAATAAAAATTGCTGAGGAAGTATACAGTAATTGCAATGTCAAGAGAAAAACTGTTCTTTTGATGCTTTTTTTTTTTTTTTTTTTTTTTTGCTGGTACATTTGTTAAACTCTGCTAGTTCAATTATTCAGGAATTTTTTTATTGTAAAATTTAAGTTAATATTTTAATCAGGAAATTGAATTTTTATTAACTTTAAAGTATGACAAAGATCTGGGTAATTGTTTTTCTTCAATTATTGAACACATCATTGCATTAACTTGAATCACTGAAAAAAATCTAACCCCATGAAAACTATTTAAAATGTTGTTCTCTTTTTCAGAGCGTCAGTCTTGCTTACTCTGTATAGCTAGGCGGGATAAAATGCATGATAAGTCAAATACGAACATGAAAAAATTTACTACAAAACTTGATTTACAAGGAAAAATACTTGCCTGTGACACTAGGTAAGCTTATGGTTTTCATTATCAAGGAAATTTGCTTTTGGGTTTTTATACTTTAAGCTAAATATTTTATGTCATTCTTTTACAAACAAAATTTTTTTCTCTCTCCTCAAAATCATTTAGGATCTTTTTGTATTTTTTTTCCTTCATTTTTACACTACATTTAATTTACTTCTATTAATTTTGTCAGAATCATTTTAAAATTTTAGAAAAATCTTTTCTTTCTATGTTTCCAAATTATTCATGCTTTTTTTACAGTTTGTAACATGATTCAGTTTATAAAAAAAAACATGAGTCTTTTAGCTTGAACATTGTTCCAGATATTCTTGCAACACTTTTAAATAAATACCCCATTCAGAATTTGCTCAGCATGATGTCATTTAATTTGTGATTTTTTTCTAGCATTTTTTAACTAAAGTTTTAATATATAATTAACTAATAAATCATGATTTCTTTCCAGCAATAATTGCTTATTGATTTCTTTCTAAAATTAGTTGGCATTTTCTCTCTAAATTTACAAGACCTTTTGTGTAAAAATGGATTATTTCTTTAATCCTTACAATTTTCCACAAAAATTTCAGTCTCCATTCTTTTAAATTATATTTTTTCTGCTAGATGAAATTTTTGAATATTTTATTTCAGCCAAATTTCTGGTAATCATAATAAATACTCAGACCTTATTGGACGTCGCCTCCAAGACTTATGTCACAGTAGTGATGTACCTAATGTAAACCAGCATTTACAAGATGGTAAGTACTTCATTACTATAACTTGAATGTCTCAAAAAAGGTTTCAAATTACCTTTTTCCTTTATTTTTGCAAATAAATTCAACATTTTTACCAGTGTTTGTAAGTATTTGCATATTCTTCATTACAGACATGAAAATATCATGGTTAGCCTGCTGACTAGTATTCTTTTTAGATGGAAGACACTAAATAGATTACTATTAACAGACAAAAAAGATCAAGACACGCTTCTCATGTGAGCTTAATCCTATGTCCTTATTCAATTTTTTTTTTATTCCTCTTCTAAAGTAATTTTAATATTCTTTTCAATTTTTCCTTGACAATTTTTAATTCTTTAATTATATAATCACAATATGATATATTCTATGGTGTCATTATTTTTAATGACTTAAAAAATTTTAACTTTTTTTTGTGTACATTTTCATTCCTTTTCGGTTGGGAATAGTTTTCTATAAATTATTTATTTTCAGGATTGCAATAACATTTATCAAATAATATTTGATTCCATTTTAAATATTAAAATAATGCAACTATTATGATGCATTTTCTCATTAGTTATTTCTTTAATTCCAGCAAAATTAATTTAATGAAGAATAACCATTTGATAGCTATTTTTTTATTGACCCAAGAAAGATTGTATATTGCTAGTTATAAACTTTTATACAGGTTTTATTGATCTAACCTTGTAAATTTTCAAATGATGTCACCTACTCTCTTCAGTATCTATCGTCTACATATTAAATGCAAATGTCAGTGTGTCACACTTTTTCAACTTTACTCCTAGAGGTCGTAGCCCTACATATACCATTTTGGAGTCAGGTCGACTCCGTGAGCAAATTAAAAACATTCAGGACCAGATCCAGAATCCTGAAATTTTGGATTCCCAAGTTTTCATTATCGCAATTGTTTTCAGATCCCACCATCTTGGCTTCTACTGATAAAACAATTAAAGAGACACAACTCTCTAACTTTCAATAGCTCATGTTCAAATGAAAAAAATTACTGTTCTCAAATTAGTGTTCAAAATAAAATTGTCCGTGTTTTCAACTTCACTCCTAGAGGCCATAGCCCAATATATCATACCATTTTGTAATCAGGCCGATTCCGTGAGCAAATTAAAAAATATTCCAACCTGGATCTGGACCTGCAATCTTGAAATTTTGCATTCCCAAGTTTTCATTACCGCTTTTTTTTTTTTTTTTTTTTTTTTTTTTTAACAATTTTTGTAACTCAGAAATAAATTTGGGAATAATCAAAATTATTTGTAAAATCCAGTGAAAATCAACCATGAAAAAATAAAAATAATTGTTGTTTGTGTGGGGAAATAAGGAACCTACATACATCAAATTGTCTTTAAATTAAATGGCAGCAGAAGAATTATTGTTGAACTTTTAAAAGGTAAAATGCAATGCTTAAATGCAGCGATCAATTTTGAATTCACCTGTAGTTTATTCTTGCTTATCGCATCTACTCCTCCCTACCTATTGTGATGAAGGCCCAATCAAGTGCCCTCTACAAGAGCTACCTTAAATGTCGCCCAATAGGGTGGCTTTTAAGCTAGTTATTTAATATATTTTTGTGTTTCTAAATCTATTGCTCTTTGTACAGTTTATACCTTTTCAGATCTTTATTGTAATCTGACTTGCCTTCTGGATTTTGATAGAATATATGTGGTATTGATGTACATCATTTTATAGTTCAGTAAATCTGTTTTTATTTATATTTTGCCACTCAGACCAGCAATTCACATCTTAGTTTTTATACTCACATTTCAACCAGTTTACTTTCCAACTTCCTTTGGATGTCTCTCTTCATACTCTGTGAACTTCTTGTAATTTCAGATTGAACTTTTTCTTCAATCTTTATGGAATCAGATTTTTCTTATTCCACTTTAACCATCAGGCAATCTAGTTTAAAATTCTGGAGTCTTTAAACTAATGTCTACCCAGGTGATATAACCAACACATGAAATCTCAATCCACTTTGAGATGTCTATCAGATGCTTTCAATCATACCAACCAGGTGGTGAGCTTAAATATTGAGAGCTTATTCACCAAGGTACCAATGATAAGGCTCTGTCAACAGATAGATACAACTTAGGATTGGGTCCTTTCTCTGAGATATAAGGAACTTGGTAGATACATTCTGTGTGCATACAACATATTCTAATTTCAATCCAGCATGAAGAATGATTAGCTATGAGATCACCATTATCTCCAGAATTGGCAAACATATAGATTACTTTTAAGAAATGTCTGTGGAAACTTCATCACAAAAACCATGTGACTAGGATAACTAGATGATACCTTCATATTCTGGCCTCAACAGTAAGTTGTGCAAATGCTGCTGGATCATGAAAACTAAAGAAAACCTTCCATACAGTTCACAATAGAAAAGGATGTAAATCAACTAGCCTTTCTGGTTCTAGTAATTTAAGATATCCGAAATCATATACCAACATTTCCAGACAATATCTAAACTTCAATTATTACTATCCTTATAGTGTAAAGTAAACGATTGTTTGCTGCTTGCAACATCAGGCCATAACTGAAAATGATCAGAATTAGGAACACTCTTCAGGGTAGTATTTACTCTACAAACATTAGCTTCAATGAACAGAGACTGAAGAGTGTCTCTTTACATTCCTTACCACATCTGGAAGGAAAAGGATGGTCATCAACTCTTTGAAGTCAAGATAATAAAAAACAATAGAGTAGAATTAGGCAACTGTAAGAATCAGCACACATGTTAGGTACTGGCAACCTCTTCAGTTGACCTAGTAAGAAATCAGAGCCAAGTTCAAATTCCAATCAGGTTTGTTACATTTACCTGTGTGCAAATACCTTTGGGAAAGGTATGAATCCATTTCCTCCCTCAGAGTTAAATAGTAGGACTTGTATCTGGTGGGAAAATCATTGTTATTCTCTAATAATCTTTTCATGTAATATCCACTCACAAATGAAAATTATTACAATTCAAAACCCACAAAGGGTTAATTAGCTGTAGAGAAACAAATCTATCTATCAATCAATCAATGACTAAATAAAAATAGTTGACCTAGTATGATTAAGAAAGGACACTTTAAAAGAAATAATTTCATCCTCTGGATAAGAAGACTTGTTTAGTTCTCTTGTTCTGATTTAGGAAGCTAGCTCCTTCTTTACCTCCTCTCTCCACCAAATGCACATATTAGGTCTAAGGCTTCGGAATTTCAGCACTAGATTGCCCAATAGATAGATGGCCTAGTGAATTAAAGCATTAGTCAAAAGACACATGTAGTTCTCTGATAGTTGTTAATTCAATCGCTGGGTCTGGAAGTCTTGAAGAACCAGACAAGTGACACAAAGATGAATAAGATAGGTGAATATTTGCTGATATGAAATCTGTCTTGCACATGAAAGGTAGAATGTGAACAGTATCTTTATGGATTAAATAAATTCCAAGAGTTATACCAAGTATAAAGACAAATTTCTCAGAAAGTTGGTGGGTACAACAACCAAAACATTGTAAAAAGAAAGATGAGTATGTTGGTCTGAATAGAAAAGCCTATAATTTTGAATATCAAAAATTCTGTTTTATATTTTTGTTCTTAATTGAAAATATCAACTATAATAAAAAACAAATGTTTAATCTAATATCACTTATTGAAGAGATGTTTTTTATTTAGCAAAACTAATAATCTTTAAATTTTATAAGTATTATATAAACGTTAAGAACTAAAAATTTAATTTGATACACAAATTTATCAACTGTATAGTGGAGTTCAAAATTATCCCTAAGGTATAATCAGTTTAATTTAAAATAAAAATAAAAAATGCTCAATAAATGTTCTCAGTTGTTACTATCCTAGAAAAAAATATACCTTTGTTCAAATGTCATTATTGTAAGGCTCAGTTGGAATTTGCACTTGCCTACTTAGAAAAAAATTGATTTCTGGAACTGTTTTATGGAGTGATGAGACTAAAATTGAATTGTTTAGGCACAGCTAGTGTGGAGGAAAAGAGAATGTGGGAACTCCGGAAACTCCATCCGTAATGTAAAACATGGTAGTAGCAATCTTATGCTTAGAGGGTGTTTTAGTAGAAATTGAACAGATTATAATAAATATAAGATTCTGCCAGGTGCCTTTTTGGAAGACATTTTACTTTTCAACATAATGATGATCCTAAATGCACAAGTACACTGAAAAATTGACTCAGTCAAGATTAATGACTTTGGCTTGCTTTGAGTTCAGACCTGAATCCAGTATAAATTTGTGGCAAGAACTTCATTCAAGACAACTTTCAAATTTAGAGTCAGAGCAGTTAGCTTTCAAAGGATAGCACAATATACTGAAAGAAATTAGTAGATTAGTTAGTATTTACAGAAAACAAAGTAAGGACCTCCACTAAATTTTCAATACCTATGGTTTAAAATGAATTTTTAAAAATAAAGCATTCTTGAAGCTTTATTTTTAGCTTTAATTGAAAGCTAAATGATTTAAATTTACTATTTTCAGTAAGCAGAATACTCTTGTATATTTCAAATAGAAATTATATTAATTGGAATCTTAACATTTTGGTTGCTTTCAGAAAATCGGTAAAAATTAATAAATATTGGCCATTTTGACACATTTGTAAATAAAAGTTAGTTCTCAGTTTTAAAAATCTTCCAAAAATAAAATATATATTTGTGACACATTATTTTAGCAAATTTAAAGTTAAATTAATCTGATTTGAAACAAATATTACTTATAGCATAAAACACAGTATACAAGCATTTCTTAACCATAAGGTCTTGTTTTTCTGACATGTTAATTGATTGATTGACATCCTAACACACTGAAAAGCTAGGTATGGTTGGCCAGTAATTGACATAAATTTACCAAATCTAAGTGAACACTTTGTTTTTGGTTTTTATTTAGTAATTTTTAAAAATTAACATTTTCAGGAAAGTTTAAAAGGACACACAAATTAAAAAAATAAGAACTTCAAATAGAAACTGAATAAGTAAAAATTAAGTTTTTTTTTTTGTTTTTTTGTTTTGTTTTTTTTTTTCAGTAGAATTATATTGGGTTTTATCTCCAGATTCTTTCTAAACTAAGTAAAAAAAATTTAAAAAAATACTTAATTGAAGTATGGCCCACACTAAAATAAATACTTAAAATAAAAATATCTAATGAAATTTTTTTAAAAAGTAAAAATTACTTTAAAATCTAAAGTTTAGAATTTTGAAAGGATGATTTGCAAAGCCTATTGAGATGTAAACATGATGAAAATGAGAAATGAATAATAAAAGAATTGCAGACAGCCAAATTTTTCAGGGAGGACAACTCTTAAAACCCGTGATAGGCTCCCATACTTAGGAAAATGGGAATGTTTCTACACTAAAACAAAAAAAATTAAAGATTGTTTTGTACCAAGATTTTTAAAATAACTTTTAAGCTTTCCAAATTTTGATTCATAAATATAGTTTTCACTTAACAATATCACCTAACTGGATTGAAGTAATGCAGAATTTTAAATGATTTAAATTATTATAATTAAAATTTTTAAAAAATGAAAAGAATTCTTGTAAAAAAAATTGTTTTCATGAATAATGTAATTCATCAAAACAATTTTTTTTTTTTTTTTTTTTTTTTTAAGACAATAATGTCCTTAATAAATCATATTTATAAAAGCAATTAAAAGCTTTTCTAATTAAATGATGTCATAGTTTTATTGCCTATTTCTCAAAATTTCATGAAATTAAGTGGTGGGTAGCATCTGTTAAAAAATTGCTAAAATAATTTAATTCATTTGTGAATAAGTCCTGGAAGTTTCATTAAAAAATACAATTATTTGATTTTTGCTAGAATTTCTGTCTTTCACCTAGGGTGGTTAAAACACTAATCATAAATATTACATCAACTGCTGACACAAAAAAAAAATTTTTAGCCAAAATTTTGAAAATTAAAAAATTTAATAAAATAATTTGATTTTTCAGCGACAAAGTGGAGGTGCCTAAATTAAAGTTATGAACCAGAAAGCTTGTGCTGTTCACTATTAGCTGAAGCATACAGGTCATCTTGTGGTAGCCTATTTTGTTTCTGTTATTTTCACAATTAAATTTTTGTTATGGAATAAAGTTTTTGAAATTTTTATGGGTATTTAACACCTTGCAATAGAATAGTCCATAAATCTTTTCTTTTATCCTTCACAACATATTTACATTTAGTTCTTATAAATTGTGCGAGTTTATTGAAATTCTTTTTGTATTCAAATAAAGCCTTTCTAAAGGTTATATGTTCTCATTTCAATTTATTCCACTACCAAAAGATAATTGTACAAGAGAGTTGGAGGCTTCAGTTTGTGGGTATAGATCCAAGTTCACCTATTACTACCAGAGAATATTAGCACTAACATACAGTTTTTACCAGTTTTATTCAAGAGTACCAGGTGTGTTGTTGAGCTGCATGAGCTCTTGAATCTTCAAATACATTAATGAATGTAAAGATTTTGACTGGATAATCTTTATGTAAAAACTCCTAATGAGGTCTTTGTCAAATATTTACTGGCTATCACTTAACAAAAGCCTAATGAATAAGTAGACAAGTTTTTTAAAGAACAGGGTAAACTGAAGAGGAAAATGTTACAGAAGTGTTGTGACAAGGCAATTCATAATGCTTTTATATCTTGCCTAGCCTCATCTCCAATACACTAGTGTCTCTTAGCGAACAAAACTCTGGAATTAGACTGTTTATAACCAGGCCTCTTCCTCAGAATTAGCACATCAGTCAGAATGTTATGTTCTTCATAGCCAGGTTAGTATGGCCACTGAAACTTTCAATGGCTTTAAGACTCTCCAAATAAAGTAGGGCATGTTAGTTTTGTGTTAGACAGGCACATCCTTGGTATTCCTGCTCTGCCAAAATGTCAAATGTCACAGATGCAAAAAGGTCACTTCTCAAAAGTCTGCAAGTCCACAGCTTTAACTAGAACAGTGATAACTCTTTTGCAACCACTCCTCTACTACTGGATAAGCACAAGTTTACTGCCCTAATTAACTGCGTAAATACAGATATTAATATATCTAAAAAGCACGTTTGGCTGTAACGGGGAAGTTACTGCCTCATTCTGAGAAAATATTCATAGATTTCAATAGCTCTGTACTCTTTTGTTCTTGGTTGTGTGAAGGTTAGCCTCCAGATGGAGTTGCAAGTTTCGCTTCCTATCTGGGTTTCCATCATAACTAACTTCTGCTGCCATAATAATAGATTGTTGTTTTAGGTCTGCATGACTCAAAATTCAATTTGAAGGGAATAAAGAAAACATGTTGAATGAATCCCATCACGTGTAATATTGCAAAAATTAGACATATCTTCTTTTTTTTTCTAATGTGGCTCCTATTTTGTTTCCCTGTTACTACATGATCTAATATAATTTGAGTCATTCCATGTCAAAGCAACAAGGGTCTGACCAACTACATATTTTTTTTCAAATTCAGTACACTTAGTTTCATGATATGAATTGAATGGTACATTTACATCTCTAGGTCAAAGGGTTCCAGAGCTATGTCTCTTTGACCTTTGACAAAAAGGTGAATTTTGGAAAATAGTCAGAAAGTTTAAATATTAATATCTCAGTTGTTTTTTCATCTCCAAAGCAAAATTATATATCATTTTAAAGTACTTGGATAGATCTCAAAGGTGATCAATTTATTTTGTTGTTTAAAGGTCAAATAAGATAATTTGACCTTTAAATTCTCAAAACATGTATCTTTAATTTTTTTAAATTCGACAACAAATTTGTCTGCTTCATGGCAAGATATGTACAAAATGTTGTGCTGGACTTGACTGTGGTCTTAGTTACAAGGGTTTTACTGAGTTGGGCCAAATTCAAAATGTCAGATTTTGGTATTTGCCACTATATACTAACATTTTCATATCTCCCAATATAGTCAGATTGTATATCTTTAGAAAGCACTTTGAATGCTGAGTCACATAAGAACTATGATCATAAAATCAACAGAATGTGTGTTATTTGTAGTTATATGTTGACCAATTTGGTGGAAAATAAACAACCTTATTTTTGGTTTTGTTTACATTTTTATTTTGCAACAAATATATTTTTATATGAAAAAGTGACAATGAAAATTATTATTTAAAAGAAGTATCATATCACAAGATAACAGTTTGTTGCATTATTTTCATATTATTTTAACTGTTAACAAATTCTTGTTGTCATTTAACATGGTACACTAAATAAGTCTAACAATATTGGTGGCTTTTCATAGTAGTTAGGATTCTTCATCAATACTGGAAAACCAAAGCAGTTGTAATAAGTAATTTTTAATTTCATATCCATTTTCTTTTCCAAATTATGTTGGTTTAAATCATCAATGGGTGAAAGTGATATCTTTTGAGACATTTTATAATTTTGGTTTTAATTCATACTACTGGTATAAATAATCACCAATTAAGTATCAAAAACTTTTAAAAAATCAAACCAGTTATGAGGGGGAAAATGTAGGAAAAATTAAAGGAGAAAATTAAGCAGATTTCAATTAAAATTTCTCAAGAATCAGTGAAGAACACAAAAGATCTGATGAAAGTGAAACATAAAAGAAAAGTTTGTAGTTTGTGGGAAGAGGTCCCAAAAAGTACAAATTTTGACAATACTTGCAAAAACCTGGAGTATCCAAAGAATTTAAATGAAATTTGATACCACAACATAGATGGCAAAACAAGCCAAAAAACTTGTAAATGAACAAGGAAAATACATGAAAATCTAGATTCTCACAAGAGACAGTTGATGAAATTGTGCTGTTTTTTAAGTAAAGAAATCAGCCTGGTAAAATGACTGAGACAGTTTTAAAGAAAGGTAGAAGACTTAAAGAACAAAAGTATCTTGTACTCTGTAACCTGAAAGAGGCTTACCAATTATTTAAAATCAAAAAATCCAAACAATTATTCAAAATTTGCTGAGCTCAGACAAAAAGAATGTATCCTAGTAGGTGGCACTGGAAAATACTGTCTGTTTACACAATACATCAAAATATGAATTTGATGATTGAGGAGGCTCATCTTGGTACACTGACTCAATATGAACAATATCATTTAACAGATTATCACCAATGCATAACTGCTGTTAAATGCAATTAAGCAACAACTGCTACTTGGCTGACTGCTCAAGTTGTAGAAATTTGATGAAAGATTTTGTTTTATACATAGAAAACCTAAATAAAAATTCAATACACGATTTTATCTACAAACAATGATAGAATTACACTGCAAATTCTATCACAATCTACAGAAAAATTCATTGCATTTTTTGTGCAGGGTTTCATGCTTTTTCAAGGTTTGAAGATCTTGAAAAAAGATGATTTCATTGTCAAAGAACAATCAAAATTTTGTTTGAATAAGAAAAGTTCTTTGATGGATGGTAAAGTCAAAGTTATTGCAGATTTTGCTAGGAATTTATTTTGCACAAGGCTTTCATCGGAATAATTCTCAAGCCACATTACATCCATTCGCCTGTTATTACAAAAATGACAGTGCTGGAGCATATTATATTAATATTGTAATTATATTAAATTGTCTCGAGGATCAGACAGTAGCTGTCAATTTGTTCCAAAGAAAACTTAGAGGTACTGAAAAAATCTTAATTTTAAAATAAAAAAATCTGATCTATTTCTCTGATGGTGCTGCTTCACATAAAATTTTATCAATTTGTGCAACCATAAGGCTGACTTTAGCATTGATGCAGAGTGGCATATGGCACTATTAAGAGATTAGCAGAAAAAGCAAGTCTGCAGCAACCCCATAATGAACAAATAATGACACCAAGACAGTTGTTTGATTATGCAAGAAAAAACATTTCAGACATAAATATTTTGTATTCCTCAAAAAATGAATGGACAAATGATGTAATCTTAGAAAATAGATTTAAAAATGCCTAAACAATTACAGGATCTCAAAAACCACATTCATGCGTCCTCCGTTTGTCTCAATTATCTCCCCTTAACTGAACACCGTTTTTGTTCACCACTGCAGTAGTCTGGTATCAAACTCACAAATCTTTGGGTCAAGTCACTGGATCCAACCAACGCTTTCATCTACTGGGCCATGTGTCCTTGAAATTTCAATCAACTGAAGAGGGCTGGATTGTACAACTGCTGAAACATTGTGAATATGGCAACAAGGATGAGGACAACAATCCGAACAATGTAAATAGTGTAAATAAATGATTGTTTTCTACATTTATTTAGTGTACTGTTAAATGTCAACAAAAATTTAACATCATTTGTTGCATATTTTCATATTATTGTATGTTATCTTAACATATTTTCATATTATTGTATGTTATCTTAATATATGACACTTATTTAAATAATTTTCATTATGTCACTTTTTCACATAAAAATGTATTTGTTGCCTAATAAAAATATAAACGAAACCAAAAATAAGGTTATTTTCCCACCAAATTGGTCAACAGATAACCACAAATGACACATATTCTGTTGTTTTTATAGTTTTTACATGAATATTAATCAGCATTCAAAGAGCTTTCTAAAGATATACAACCTGACTATATTGGGAGAAAGAAAATGTTAGCATATAGTGTCAAATACCAAAATCTGACATTTTGAATTTGGCCCAACTCAGTAAAACCCTTGTAAAATATTGTGCTGGACTTGACTGTGGCCTTGTAAGGCCACAGTCAAGTCCAGCACATTTTATACATATCTTGCCATTAGGCAGACAAATTTGTTGTCAAATTTTAAAAACATTAAAGATCACCTTGAGATCTATCCAAGTACTTTAATATGGTATATAACTTTTCTTTGGAGGTGAAAAAAAACATCCAAGATATTGATATTTAAACTTTCTGACTATTTTCCGAAATTCACCTTTTTGACAAAAGTCAGTGTCATATCTCTGGAACCCTCTGGCCTAGATATAGATATATAAGATAGGTACCATTCAATTCATATAAAAAGTTTACCAACTTTGAAAAAAATCTGTCAGTAGTGATGAAACTCTTGTTGATTTGACATTTTTTCTCTCTCTTGCCCTAACTCAAGTTTTATTGTGATAGATGTTGAATGCATGTTGACTATAAGAGTGACTGAACTTAGTAATTTCCTTTGGTGTTCGTGATTTCCAACCAGTGTCAAAAGAAAATGTAATTAACTGCAAACAAACAATTAACAAATTCACTTTTCTTGCCAGGTTGGATGATTTGGCTAATAAACTAAATACAAATCTTTTACCACCTTAGATTAAAGAATACTTACCATCCCTATCAGAGACTTAAATCATTTACTACTTTTAAGATCAATGATCATTTAACTTCAATGGGCCATGGATTGTTTTCTAAACTGAAAAGCATTTATGTTTATTTAGACAATATAACTGTGGCTACAGGGGTGGTGGTTCTTTTTCTTCTATTACTACAAGCAAGGCAATAAAGCCACTTAAACACAAGACTTACTGAGTGAAATAATCTGAGAGAAGATAATAAAATAACGGTTGGCGTTGCATTTAAATTTTTGAATGGAGGAGTTTCTTGAGTGATAGGTGCGAAAGAAGAAACTGTTAACATAGAGCTTAGTTTCATGTAGCAATTTCAACTGTAAAATGATGAACCCTAGCTATCGATCTTGTAGTACTATACTTTGTAAAGTTGAGGTACGAAATTGGAAAGCTCATCAGAACAGTTATGAAAATATTTATAGAAAAGCACATGGAAGCTGTTACAACAGTGGGGAAATGACCGAAACCGATATGCCAGGTCAGGATCAATAACATTGCAAATTCTTTGGATTTTATCATGAAACTCTAACTACATAGCAGAAGCACTTGACCAGATGTAGCGTTAATATTTAATGTATGGATGAATGGTAGATTTATAATGGTATAACATAAACAATTTTTCTGCCAGAATCTAACATGACACAGTGAACTAATTTTCTTAGCAGCAAATGGAGACATTCATACCAGTTTCAGACAGAAACAGGATGTCGGGTTTGGACACAAGAAGATTCTGTTCCATTTCTGGAAAGTTGGAACATAGACCCCTCACATTGGTGTAGGAGATAGCATACCTGGGGGTGTTCTTCTTTTTTCTTTCTTTTTTTCTTTCTTTTTCTTTAGGGAAGAGTGGGTTTGCTAATTTTGATCATTTTAATCTATTTCATGCGTGGATTGTATTTTGTTTTGTGGAAACTAGTAGGTAGTGAGACAAACAAACAGGAGATGCATGCATAAATAACCTGGATTGATTTGTCCATAGTAACAGCCATAACAGTACCCTTCATCATAGCATCAAGAGGCTCCACTTGTGACTACTGCACAGTTCAGATCCCGTTTGCAAAATGGCATTGATAGCCCCAATATTATATATCCGCTGATAGTATAGCCTCCTTCAAAGTTTGGCATAAATGATCTCAGAGGGTACTCAGATCATTTGTGAATATCTATGCCAATGATACAATATATGGGTTCACCTTGAAAACTTGATGACTGGAGATTGGCAGCTGATCTCTCATCCAATCTAGTTTTAACATCTTAGTGGGGGAAAATACTGTCCGGTTACCTTCAATGCCTCAAAAGCCAAACTAGTTACATTCCATCATCACTGATCAAACCCCAAACTACCACCAGTCACAATGAATGGATGTACCCTCAGGGAGGCCCTGTGCCTTGAGCAACTATTAGGCCTTAAACTCCACTCCACATACACACTTGACATCAAATGGAACTCTTACATACAATCCATTGCTAAAAATGCTTGGTTTCCTGTGTTGCTCCAGTAATACCTGACTCCTTGTGCTATCCTCTACCTTTGCAAGAGCTAGATCAATCCTACAAATTGAGTACTGCTGTTAAATTTGGGCAGTCCTCACTTTCTAGTCTAAAAGCATCTCCGTGTCCTCATGGGTGACAAATTATTTTCAACCCTGCAACCCCTATCTCACAAACAGGATGTGGCAAGCCTCTCACTGCTCTATAGTTACTTCTTTGGAAAGTGCTCAGACAAACTGCATTCTTTGTTTCTACCAGTTTTAACCTTCACAGTTAGAGCCCACCATGCCACTCACATTGTAGCAAACCACCCTCATTCCCTCCATATTCCATTGGTGAAAGAAGTTAGTTCCACTTGAGCAGCTTCTTCCCTCGAATCACTACTCTGCGGAACTGACCCCCAGGAGGATAATTTCCTGATCACTGCAATCTTAACCTGTTCAAGTCTAGAGTTAACTATTATCTTCCCCACCTACCTGCATAAACTATGCCTCTTACTCTGTGTGGCCCCTGGGCCTTGTACATGGTAAACCTTACTATAACAAAAAAGATCCACAATTATATCAAACCCATCACTAAAAGATTGCGTTTCTTGAAATAGTTCTCTGTAACTTGAAACACTGCTTCTTTTCCTCTCTCTCAATCTTATAATCAAATTGTTGAATTCTTTCCTTTGTTTTTTGTTTTGTAAGTACAATCACTTGTGCAGTCTAAAAAGTTTCCTCTTGGTGAGTAAGCAGTTTGATGCTTTCATGGTCTAAAGGAAGATATTGAGAAAGTGATCATGGCTGCTATCAATGAACCCCTGCTCTTGCCTATGGAAACTGATGCTTCTCTGTTTACTCGTGGCTGTGCTAACCTAAGTCTGAAGACGTGTGGCTTTCTTTTCCAAACATTTAACTCTTAGTGAATGCAAACATTCACCTGTGGGAAGGGAAACCTATGCAATAATAAAGACTATATCAATTTTTATTCCCACCACTGTAACAAGATTAAATCTGGAATAATTATAGTATTCTATTTAAGAGCACTAAGAATCTGCAGCCCCAATACATAGAAAACACTTTTAAAAACCTCCAATATTCTTATTTCATCCATGATGCTAAGAGAAAGGCATACAAAATATACAGCTGCAAAAAAAATAACATTATTAACAGCAATGTCAAACTAGAAAAAAACAAATACATAATACTGCCTACTAGCTTTGTAACATCCACTATCTAAAACAATTTCTCCAGTCTGAATATCAAAATAATTACAATCACATCCAAAACTATATGATCAGAACCAAAAATATCAATAATAATAATAATAATAATAATTCTGAAGCAGGTTCATATATATATATATATATATATATATATATATATATATATATATATATATATATATAATGAACTCTCCCATCGGTTTCGACGTATGAGGATCTGACAGCTTAATTGATTCAGTTATGAAATTTTGTGCGATAATCTTAAGTGGCACTTAAGACCCGCTAGTGATTTACAAAGGAGGCCACATATGGAGCAAGAGTGAGAATTGTGGGATGAGATCACTGTTAGAATGGCTGACCTTTTAGTTCTTGCTCTCGCTTCTTGAAGATGATTCAGACAAGCAGATTGAAAATATATAATAAATTGCCAAAACTGCTCCTCACAATATTTTGTGGAAACTTGCAAAAAATAAAATTTATCTATGAGTGCACAAGGCATCTTATACACAAAAATTTATCAAAAGCGTTATTTCTGCATAGAAACAAATTCAACGACAACTTTGATCTAAAAAAATGTCATACTTATCAAAAGAGAAAGTAACTTAGAAGGAAAAGAGTCCCGCTATCAATCTTATCAAAATATAAATCTGTGCCTTAGAATTTTTCAAATATCTCTATCCCTGAAAGAATTACTACTTTCATAAGTCAACATACATGACTAAAAATCTTAAAAGAAAACTATTAAATTCATAACTTCATATTATTTAAAATATATAACACATAAATTAATCCGAAACTAAAATAATATTTACAAGCATTCTTTAAATTTGAATTTTGAAAAACTAATATTTTCGCAATTGTCTGTAAATATTAGTTACAAAATAAAATCCTTGTGTTTGCCTTGATAAAATTCCTCTGATGACAAAACGTATTGGCTAAGATAAGTTTTCCTTATTGTTCTTTTACAGATATATTCTGTCTGAAATTTTTATGTACAATGTCGTGCAAAAAAATTTACTCAGTCAAATTCTTTTGGAAGAAATCTTGTTTTCCTTAATATTTCAGATAAAAAGTATTAAAAAAAATTGTGTATAAGTAAGGGAAACAATACATTGTCTGCAGTTTAGCAAAAAATTCTTAAGAAACAAACCTAAAGCATGTTATTTTTTGTTTTTACGGTAAATATTTACCATGCAAAAACAAGTGACTCACTTTTTATACTGTATTAATTATGTACAAAGTTAATCTAATATTTTCTTAAAAAATAAAATTTAGTAAAATAAAAACACAAAAGAATACTAATTTATTCTTCCACCTTTGTTCTTCAGAACTTTGACTCAGTCCACCATACTCTTAATGAGATTTTTGCAGATGCCATCTCCTCACAATCTGTTCCACTCCACAATAAAATTTTCAATCAAAGCTTCTTTGTTTTGAATGATTTTCTTCAAAAGTCTCAATTTTATTACGCTCCATAATTTCTCAATTGGGTTCATGTCAGGAATGTGTGTCTTGCATAAAAATGAGATTTGATTGATCAATCTCGAGTTTTTCAGCAGGTGGCAGCAAGCAATATTTTTGAGTATTGAGTGCTGTTCAGCGTTTTGTCTACTGGTTTGAAAAATCCAGGCCCATTGAATGAGAAACAACCCCAAACCATAAAATTGACAGGATGCTTCACAGTATTAACTGTCATTTTTAAAAGGTTTTCTTTGCTCTGTCTGATTTTTGTTCTTTTGTCTTTTGAAAACCTTTCAATTTTGTCTCATTGAAAAAAAGAACATTTTTCACAATCAGACTCTGTGAAGGACTTGTAAATGTTTGCCCATACTAAATGTTTAACCTTATGTGTTTTATTTAGCAGTGGCTTAAAAACTTTTGAATAGGCTTTGTAACTTTTATTCAAAAGCCATCAGCGTACAGTAGAGGAGTTGACACTTCAAGATCATTTTTCAAGGTAGCAGCAATTTCTGTACTGGTAATTGACTGGTTTTGGTTAATTTCTCTAATGATTTTGTGGCAGGGTCTCTCATCACTTGTGATTTCTACCTGTTTTCTACCTTGGCAAATGTTTCAGTGAAATTGAAGCTTCTCAAAATCCTCAAGACAGTTGATTGAGAAGTATTGACATAGAGTTAGGGAAACTCTTGCTACTTTAACAGATTGTGGTGTGTGCTTACAGCTTTTCATATCAAATCACTAATTATATTTTTGTTTTTTTATGTACTTTAAAATAATTCTAGAATTTTCTGGAATAAAATTATGGAAATAAAATTACAAGGTGTTTTTAAAATAGTGACACTTTTTTTTTCTTTTCTTTTTTTTTTTTAATGAGTCACTTTTTTATCCACAGTAGAAAACTTGTTAAATACTCAAAAATGTTTGTATTTTTTGGGGGTATTTTTTAAAAAATAAAAGTTCCAAATTATTTTTTAATTTTACTAATATGTATATTTTTAATTGAAAAAGTTAAAAAATTTTGTAATTAAAGTTAAAAATAATTTAAAAAATTATTGCTAAGTCACTTTTTTTCTTTTGCACAGTACATTGTGTGGCATAAATGCTGTTACAAAATTTCAAATTAATTCTTCCTCTAAATTTTTCTGCATGACATTGTTGTCTGTAGCTTGATACTCATCCATCAGCATATGCTATGTTTTTTTCCAAAGTGTTTTAGTATTTACTGGCAACAACGTCTAGAGAAATTAAAGGAAAGAATATAATTGAGCAACATGAAAACAGACTTACTTCACCTGAGATTTTTAAAACTTGAAAACAATAGAATGTTTATCAAAAGGAGTCGATAGATACAAGACTTCCTCCATCAAAAATAAACCAAGACCAGGATGTCTTTGCACCTCTGGAATGCCAAAACTCATTAAATGTGTGTGGAAAAAAATAGGCATAATCCAAGATAGTGGGGAAAATTGGCTGATGAGGCATTGGAGAGAATCATGTGGAAGATATATTAAAATGATCTAGGTATCTTACCCTACAAGAGATAGCGTCTTTCAGTAGCCACAATGTAAAAGAGGCTTCGGAGAAGTAAATTTACTGAAATGGATTCATGACAGAATGCTAAAAAAACATCATCTTCAGTTCACTATTGAAGAGACTTTTAATCGTCAAAATGATCATATTCTTTCAACGTCATCAGTCAGTTCCTGCCACCTTAGGAAAAATGCCTCAGAATCCAGAAATTAGCATCAGTTATGGTTTGGACAGCTATTTCAGAAAGAGAAAAGTTTTGTTTTTGTGCCGCAAGGGGTAAAGATCAACAAGGAAGTTTATATCCAAAGAGGATATCTTGGAAGGTGTTCAAGTGGTGGTGCAATGCTACTTATGGTAATGAACATTAAACACTTCAACAAGGCAGAGCAATGAGCCATGTTGCTCATGCAACACAGCACTTGTACAGAGACAGTTGTCTTGGCTTCATCATCAAATATCAACACTCTTGACTGTTGTTTGTAGGCAGTTCTTGAGACTGAGGCCTGTTCTACTCTGCACCACAATATTGAAGCTCTGAAGGCAAAATTGAAGAGCATGTGATAAAATATCTGGAAATGGAAACTACGTGCTGCCATCAATTGCTTTCTCGAAAGACTTCAATGTCTGATGAAGACTAATGGAAATCAATTTGAATGAGATTTTCTGGTGTTATTTAGCAGGTTAATACTTTTTGTTAAAATTATATGCTGTTATAATTTTTTTCAGGGGTTATGAGCTTTTTCTTTTGCAGCAGTATTTATTCTGCTGTGTGTGTGTATATATATATATAATGTGTAGGTAAAAAGTGAAATTGTTAGTCTGTACAAAAACTTGCTGTATAGAGAAAATAAAATTTAGAAAAACACCTAATATTTATATGTATGTGTATGTAATATTTATAATACATGTATTTTTACAGAGAAATATTACAATTGTTTTACTTACATGTGGGTTTTCAGAAAAAATGGTTTTATTTTAACTGGTTTCGCTTTTAGCTTTTCAAAAAGTTTGTAAATGTTTATATTCCCACATGTTGATGTTTATGCCTTGAAGAAATGAAAAATATCAACAGGCATAACTGGTTTTATATGTTGCTTATGCAAAAAAAAAAATGATAGAATCTATTTTCAGGGACGTGCCTCTGGTTCATGCAATGAATTGAGTATTGATATAAACTTGCTGATAAATAAATGTTTCTTTTTTTAATATACTTTTGTTCAATGGTTTTGTAATCACATTGGTAGAATGTGAAGATATTAAAATTTGACAGATTTTGTCCTCTATATGTTGGCTATTTTTCTGGTGTGGGGATTCCTAGTTTGTTGGTTATGAACTGTCATCCTTTGTTGGAGTGTTTGGCCAATGTTATGTTTGTGGTAACCTCTCTCTAAAGATAACTGTAACACTAGATCATTTTTAATGTGAGGGCTCAACATGCATATATGTGGATCATGGCAAGAATTGCTCAATCTTTGCAGTTTCTGGATGACTCCAATCTCCTCTTTTCATGCAGTTAGAAAATAGTGTCCCAATGTTGGACTCTCCATTTTTGTGACCCGAAGACAAGCAGCAGAGGTTGTGTGTTGCAGAAAATTTGGAGGGAAATATTTTCATTATTTACATGCAGTCATCATTGTCCATATTGTCCTCATTTTATTGCTGTTATCACAGCATTTTGGTTGTTATGCCCTAATCAGGTATTTCTTGATCTTGTTAACCTTCATGAAATTTCGAACAGAAGCCTTTAATCTACAGTAGTAAATTGTTCTTGTTCCACTGATTGTGTCTAGGAATGTTTCTAGTTTTTATTTAGTACTGCTCTGTTTCAACTGAGTTTGTCTGGACTGCCTAGATCAGCAATTGAACTCCTAACTACTATCTCACCAAATTTATAAATCAACACTTTGTTTTGTGGGATAATCCTGAGTGTAGAATTTGGAACCTTAAACCTAATCAGTCTGCAGTTGCTGTTTGTCATACTTGACTGCACTCACCAAGCTGCTGCTGTCATTTTTTTTCTCTCTCTTTTCTTTTTTTTTTTTAAACTAACAGTTGCTATATCCTCTTTATTTCTTTGCTAAGCCTACTAAGGTTTTTCTTATCGCCTTGCATATGTTCTGATTCTTTCAGATATCTGATTCTCCAATGTTGTTCTCTATCTAGTATTTTAACTTCATTCCAAAGGTGTTGGTGTCTATCAATTTTCCTCCATACATGATCAACCATGTCTAATTTCATTGTCTTTTCCCTAATTATGGCTTTTCAACATTCCTTTGGCCTTACTTTCAGGGGGCAGCTTTTTTTCACCTTTATATTCTTTGCCACAATTGCACACAGTTCTTTACCTTTATATTCTTTGCATATAGTTCTTGGTCATATTCTCCTTTGTCTTAAGCTCGAATTGGCAGAGATTTTTCTATAGGGTCAAGCTGCTTCTGAATATTGTTCTGATGTCACATGAAATGCAAAGCTTCTAAATCTTTTCTGATAAGACCTTGACCTAAGGCAAATAAACCATGATGATTTTCTTGTCCTTCTCTTTGACTTTTCTGTTTCTACCTGCAAAAAATATTATTTTGTTGCAGGGTAGTCATTATTCTAAATGGTATGTTTGATTCTGATTATCTGTTTGTATGTGTTTGAGTTGCCACTTATTTTTGCATGGTGCTGTAGGCTTCAGGTGAATCAATGATGAAAATTGAAAATATTTTCAGTGTATAAATTCAAAACATTTACATTGAAGAGATCAAATGACATTGTGTTTTTGTAGTGCATCATTAATGCATAACATTTGGTTTGGAAAGGTGGTTGAGAAAAGTTTGATTTAGGAAGTTACAATAACATTCTGGATATCAGTATTTAGGAGTGGTAAACAAGTCAATTTTGAATTAGCTATATAATAAACTGTGTAACATTTCTGTTTCTTTGGGGTTTTTTTCTATCCTTAATAAACATGCTCATAGGTTAATATTTAGAAATCCACTCTTGCTATTGAATGAGAGAATCTGTTATGGTAACTCAATGTATGCTCCACACCATCAAAGCAAGCATCATATTACCATAACAAAAAACGGTTCATATTTAAAGATTAATAAAATTATAAAATTCCTTAGTTATAACACCAGGTGTGCCCAGTGCAACAGCATATAAACTTATTGTTTATTTCTTAAATAAAAAAAATAAAAAAATGAAATTTAAATATTACTTTTGATAAAATTCATTTATAACTACACCTTTTCAACTTGAAATTCATTTGGGGCTGATGGGGGTGGGGGGTCAGGCAGCGTCTTTATTTTCATACTATACCACTATCATATACACATCTTAGGAATGAGTTTTAGTATAAGTATGTTACTTCACTAAATTAAACAGAATAACTTTTCATTCATAGTAGTGGAGTTCTAATCTATTCTTACCCTCTTTTTCACTCTCAAACTGTTGGACCACAAAAGAGATTAACTTTGGAACAAAATCAAAGGGTTAATACTAACGTCAGTACTAGCAGAACGGTGTAATTTGTCTGCTCTGATTTTTTTTTTTTTTTCCTCTACAAAACTGTTTCAAAGCACAAAGATAAATGTGAGAAAAAAATCTGTTTTAGCAAACTCTTGGCATATGATTAAGAAGCTACTTTGAAATAAGGAAATAATTTAAATAATATTTCTCCATGACCCTGAAACAAAACATCAAATAGGGTAGCTGGATTGACACAAAACCAAGTTAATGTAAATTATTTTACATCAAAATTCAAATAAATTTACTTCTTAAAGAGCAGAGCCAATTTACCCTACTACTAGCTCAAAAAATGTAAGCTTGATTGAATGGTTGGACTCTGGGTATAGTCGGTAACCGGATAATTTGTAGTGGATGGGTTTGGTTATCAGTTTTATTTCGGTGAACAGACTTTTTACAAGAATTGTTTGCATTTTTCTTTTCATTTTTTTCTTTTCATTTTAAAAAATGTTTTAAAATTCTTTCATGCAGAGTATGGGGTCGGTTATTAAGTTTTTAAGTGAAGACTATATTTACTAAGTGAAAATTAAAAGCTTAATACAAATAATGCTGCCAAAACTTTTTTACAATAATTAAAAAGATTTTTTCTTGTGCGTCAAATTTTTTTTTTTTTTTTTTTTACACAAGGTAACCAAAAAAGTTCTGTCCGTCTTTTTGATTAGTCATTGAATGAAGTTTAAATATATACGAAATGCGTGTAGCAATTGTTTTGAAATTTGGACAGCCAGAAGTAGGAACATCAGACGTTATAAAAAAAACACGTGCACCGTGCCCGGCCATAAGTTATAAGCCAAACAGCTGTGAGAAGGATGGAAATGTCTAGAAATCTTGTTCGGGGCTGTTTGCTTTACGACTTCAAAGTGGGCTTATCAGCAGCTGCATCAAGTCACTGCATATGTCAAGCATTTGGGAATAGTGCTGTGGATGAACGTACTGCAAGGCGTTGGTTTTGAAAATTCAAGTCAGGAGATTTGTCTCACCATGATGAGCCTCGCAGTGGACGACCACAAGTCTTGAATGACGGAGTCCTGAAGGCGGCCATTGAAGAGGACAGTAGTCTAATGTGTGGTGAACTTGCAAGACAGTTCAACATTTCCGCTGAAACAGACTTCACCTGCACCGCCTAGGTAAGGCATACAAACTGAGCAAGTGGGTTCCGCAAACGCTGTTGGAGGTCCACAAGGGACGAGTGGCAGCTTGTGTATCGCTGCTTTCTCTCCACCGTACCGCATCCTTATTCAATCGAGTGCTTACTAGTGATGAAAAGTGGGTTCTGTACGAAACTCCCAAGCGTTCCAGACATTGGTTGTCTCCTCAGGATGCTGTCCCTCACACCACAAGACCGCCTATGCACCCACGCAAGATTATGCTTTGTGTCTGGTGGACAGGTCATCAAGTGGTTCATTATGAACTGCTACCAATGGGCCAAACGGTCACTGAAGACCTATACTCGCAGCATTTGAAATGTGTGCAACAGGCATTGCGCCAGAAGGAGCCAGCACTGGTGAACCGCAAAGACCCCCCCCCCCCCAAAAAAAAACGCCAGGCTGCATGCCGCGCGAGTGGTCAGAGATACCATACAGCAACTTGGGTGGGAGACTTTTTGTCATCCACCTTATTCACCTGACCTTGCGCCATCCAATTACCACCTCTTCCACTCCCTGGATAAACATCTTCGTGGGAAATCCTTCACCAATGAAGCAGACTTGCGCAAAGCCCTCATGGACTTCTTTGCGTCACACGGGAGTTCTACCGCAAGGGCATTGAACTGCTGGAGACATGTTGGCAGAAGGTGCTGGATGCCGATGTCGATTACTTCGAAGATTAAATATAGGTTACACATACTGTGAAGTGTTTTCTTTTTTCCTTTAAAAACGGACAGAACTTTTTTGGTTACCTTGTAGTATGATATTTCATGAAGTGACATTATGGTTAAAACGTCATGTGTTTTAAAGCTTGTCTCCTCCTTGGGCAAAGCCCTTTGACATGTAACGGTCTTATCTCACTCTCAGTTATTAAATTAAAAATTGAGATAATTTTATTATCTCATTTATCAATTTAAACAATAACTCAGTGAGATATTTTAATTATTAATATAATAATAATTTTATTAGTTATTGCAGTTATTGAATTAAAAAGGTAATAACTTAATGTAATATTAATATAATTAGTTATTATCTTAGCTATTAAATAATGAAAGAGATAGAAGTAACTCAATAACGTAAGAAATTTCTATAGTATTTTAAATTATTATAAGAAACAAAAAACACTGTTATGTCACTTTTGATGCACCGTACTAAACCTGTCAACACATTCAGTCATCAAATTATCAATGGAGATGTGAAAATAACAAGACCCCGAGGTCAAGAAATGTTTGTCTAGAAAATTTTATGCTATAAGTGCTTTTTGTTTCAGAACAGATTAATTTAACTTTAAATTTGCTAATTTTACGAAAGTAACATTTCAGAAATGTATATCTTATTTTAGTGGGAATTTTAAAACTGAAAAATAAGTTTTACATTTCACTAAAAAAAAATGTTAAAAATGGCCGTTCTGATTTTTTTTTTTTTTTTTTCTCTCTCGGAAGCATCGACCAAAAATCATTCAAATTTCTATTTGAAATACTCTACAGTATTTTTTTCTTTCTGGAATTAGAAAATTTAGTCCTTTACCTTTCAAGTGAAATGGTTGGAAAGCTTCAAAAAGGATTTTTCCTTTATGAAAAATCCATTTAAACCATAGGTATATCGAATTTTTGGAGGTACCTACTTTTGTATTAAATGTAGCCAGAGATATTGTCACCGCTAACAATCTTTCTGATACAATAAAGTCAATATTTATTTAGAAAGAGACAAATTGGTATATCAGAATCATCAGGGTTTTGACAATCATGTGAAACAATAAAAAAAAACACACAAACAACAATAACAGAATTTATAAATATATATATATATATATATATATATATATATATATATATATATATATATATATTGTAAATAATTATTTTTACAATGAAAGATTCACAGACAGAGGTAACTTGTTTTCTTTTAGTCTTTTTAAAATGAATTTGTTTTTAACAAGTTTTTGTGCTCACAAAGATTTATATTTCAGATCTGCAGGACTATATTCCATTTTTAAAGTCCTTTTTCTTTCACTTTCTTTTTTTTTTTTTTTTTTTTTTTTTCCTGAACTCATTTGCAAAACAAAAAGCACAAGGACCAGTGACAGGGCGTCGTAAATCAAAATGGTGCTAATTGTGTAGCATTTTATTAGGGTGGTGGAATATGACTGATAATTTGTTTATTGCTGTGATGCCAAGCCGTTGGCCCGTGGTCAACTCCCAGTTGCGGCACGAAGCTGTAAGGTTTCTTCTACCGGCGTTTTGGGGTTGACTCTTTGTCGCCGCCATCAGCCTGTGTTCCAGTCGTTCGGTGGTCGTCGCTACTCGGCGAAATATCCTGGTCAGGATACCAATATGTGACACTCAGCCGTCCAGGGACAAATCCAGTGGTCAAGGTACCAATATGTGGCACCAGGGTCGAATTCTGGTCATCGATGTTAACGGCTTCAGCAGCTGTCTCAGTTCTCTGACAACTCTATCGTTCCCAGCTCACTTGCAACATCTGGTTACTGGAGTAACTGCTTCGATCTCAAGTCTAACCTTCATCATTCGTGAGGGAAGGTCGGAAGAGAGCTATCCTCCTAGACTCTTTCTCTCTCACATTGCTATCTCATACCAATCCCTTCAGTGGGCATTAACATCTTCTCTGCCTTTCTCATCCATTCACCTCCACCTATCACCATGCTACCATACAACCAATGATCTCTCGGGGACTGCTAAAAGTTTACAATTGCCACATTGCCATTCGACACCTTAGCGTCTGTTGGGCAAGTAAATAACAGTCTTCTCACATATATTGAGACAATGCCAAAATTTTATAATTGCCACATTGCTTCTCTTTGCCTGTATTCAAGAAAAGAAATTAAACAATATTTTGGAAAGATAATTAACATTGAATCTTCCTGCCTGTATCGGCACATGTTTTGGCCGATAATTCTATATTTGCCTTTCTTTCTATCTCCCTTGCCGATGGCTTGGCTTGACTGCACACGTGGCTTCTTTGCCGTTTTTTTTTTTTTTTTTGTAAACAAATTAAAATCTTTGTTTTAACGTCGATCAGTCTATCTTTCATTATAGCTCTTTTTTTTTTTTTTTTGCTTTAAGAATGTCTATTTTCTGTTTTAATTTCTATGGTTAATTAGTTAGCCAATTACTATAGCTAAATAGTGTCACATTGCCTACAGCCCTTTAATTTGTTCTCAGAGTTGTCACATTAACTATCATATATTTTATGCTGTTAAAAACTAGTAGCCTTTTCCAGAGAACAAGTGATAGCAATTTTCTTCATTCAAATTCAATTCTTATTGCTATTATTATTATTATTTTATATGTATCTATATTTATATATTTTTGAACATAAATTTTGGGTCCCATAAATTCACTGATGGGTAATTCATTCACTAGGCCGACTACAAATGCCTGTTTGTACATTGACAAAATTACTACTTATAAAAATATTTTCGAGAAATTATTCCTAGTGGATTTATGTTGAGTGAAACATCACCGAAAAAAAATTCCATGCAGATTGAACAAAAAAATATCAATGCAGTTTAATTCTGCGATTATCGTGATGCATATCAAATTCATCAACAAAACATTCCAAGTCTATTCCTTCAGCTCACGAACTTTCAATCGATAGAAGTGCAAGGTTGTCATTCATTGAATTTCTCAAAAATGTTTTTAACTTTTTACCAGTTTCATTTTTGAGAAGCTTCTTTCACATGAAGCACTTGTAACTTGTCACTGATATCAACAATCGATTGTATAAACAATCGAGTGCATCTTTATAGCTGCACAAAAAAGAAAGGAATTTTACAATAGATTTTGTTTCAGTAATAACTTCCTTACAGGAGGAATTTCATGTTGTAAATCACCTGCATTGAGTGACTAAACGGCCACATAATCTTTCAAAATCAAATAAATAAAAATGTGTGCCCTATGAGACAAAGAGCTAAAATGCCACAAAAAATGTCCGAAGACTCATTAGAGAAACGGTTGTCCAATTCATTAATTAAACAGTCTAAAATTGGGTAAAAATATTAATATAAATATCACTTGAAGATGTTGTTTACCTTTGACCGGTGAATTCTAAAACATAAATTCTTCGAGCTGTTTAAGTTTTCTTCGCTTGCATGAAATTGCAAGTGAAATGTTGCATTTCTTGCAGAGTTCAGTAATCGAATCAGAATAAAGTTCAATCAAGTTTGAATTCCGGATATTAACGAGATTTTCATAGGGCGAAGAAATCAGTTGCGCACCTTTTCCTAAATCTGTTTGTCCTGTAGCTGCAGTGATACTTTGACTTTCCCAAGAATATACAAAAGAAACAGGAGATGAACAAATTCTGCATCTATCTGCAAATGTAATCCTCTTACTGATATAGCACAAGTTCCTGTTTCATTTGCAGATGTCTCCTCCAAGAGTCTTATGATGGCTTCCAACCGCAACAGAGCATTTTCGCACGATGTAGCCCGACACCACTATCATGTATCACCGAGATGTTTCAGCTCTCGGACTTGTTCGTTGGAAAATATTTCTCATTGTATTCCAAGAAATTTTTCATGGATAACAGGCTTACTTATGAAAATATACAAATTCTCGAGTAGGCCAGCCAAAATGGAGGTGGGGAGTGGGGACATTGGCAGTTTGGAGTTCTAATTAGTTTTCTGGGTTGAAATGTTGCCAGCCATATGTTACATAACTGATGGATTCCAGAGATTGACTTAAGTCTTGGAGTAATAAACAAGAAGACCCTAAGAAGATTTTAACAAAACATTGTTTATTTTAGTTCTGACTTCCAATTTTTTTTCAAACAAGCATCTTTCTCCAATTCTAATGCATGATGGCAATATGCAAGAATCTGACCTTTGACTATCTCATTCATAATAATGATGATGATAGAACAATAGTTATATCTGCTTCCTCATTCATTTGCTTTTCAAAAGCTGAAGTGGTAATCTGTTAATCATTCTGATAGCTGCTGTTATGATCATTTGCATGTCGACTCTGGCAGCCTAGCTGGAACCAGAAGTACATTCTGTACATAAAATTTAGTCTGCTGATTTCTCGCCAACAATTGGACCATTAATTTACATTTTCTAAGGGTTTCTTTTCTTCTAAAAAGATCATGACCAGGTAACTATTTGACCAAGCTCAAATAACCTATTTAAAAAAAAAACTATTTTTCCTATATTTTTATATATGACCACCAACAAGTATGTCTTTATATAAACAACCATTGATTGGCTGTGGCTAACTTTTTCAGTAAGCCTTTTTCTCTGAAATTATTCTGCCAAAGAAATTACATTAATCTGATGGATAGCTTTTTTATGTAAACAAGATTTTTTTATTTAGTCCAAGGAAGTAATTTTTACCCAACTCTATGCATGTAGCAGGTGGGTACAGGGCTGTACATTTTTACTCTAAGTTACTAAGGCTTTGAAAGTTTTGTTTTGTTGTTGGTTTTTTTTTTTGTTTTGTTTTGTTTTTGTTTTGTTTTGTTTTTGTTTTTTCAACCAAGGAAGATATTTACTATTTGTTATAATTTTTACCTGATTCTATGAGTGTAGCAAGCGAGTACAAAACTGCTGCATTTGCTGTAACGTTCAAATTTATATTTGGGTTTGATTACTTAAAACTCTTCAGCCCATCTAATTTCTTGAAATTAACATTTTTTAATTTGTTCTTTTCTTGCATTTCATTACAATAATCTTTGAATACAGTCAAGACTTTTTCAACTTTTTTTTCCAGTTCCATATCATAAAACTAGGCCTTTCTACATTTAACTCTGTCAAACCTCCTTGGGGTTCTATTTGCCCTGCACATCTATCTCGTGCATCAATATTGAAAAAAAGATGTAATTCTTTTTCCTAACTCAGACTAACTAATCAGCTGTCTCACAAATTGGTTCATGATAATTTCTGATGATGGCAAAAAAATCTCTTCTTTCTGTGTATTTTTATGTAAGACCATTCAATTTTAAATTTATTCATTTAATGTGATTTCATTTTACATTTAGTTTGGTGAAATCTAAGTTGATAAAGTCACAGTATTGAATCACCAAAAAATACCTTCCTACTATACAAATATTTTCTTTGAATTTTTGAACTGAGTGACTGGTTCTATAAAAAGAAAACTACAGCACATATCAATTCAGCATTTATCCGCATCATTTTCATTGATGGAAGCCTTCCTGGAACTCCTTTTTTGGGATAGCAAACAGCTGCTTTGTTGCATTCTCTTTGGTTTTGACATCTTGAAATCTTGTTCCATTCAAGTTGTATTGATTTTTAAAAATAAAAACAAGTTACAAAGGATGAAACCTGGGGAATTTTTGTATTTGGCTAAAAAATAATAAAAATTTGGTTCGCTGAATGGACATGTCTGTTATCATAGTGTAATTGCCACTCACCGGATGCATGTAATTATATCCTTTTTTGACAAACAGCATGCCACAAATACTGCAACATGTCACAGTAGTACTCCTTGTTTACTGCTTGACTATGTGCTGCATACTCATGATGAACAATGCCCTTGTAGTCAAAAGAAACTGTCAAGTCTTTTCACATTGCTTTGACTCATTTGTGCTTTCTTTGATCTCTGAGAGGTTGAGTTCTTCCGCTGCAAAGACTAAGCCTATAGCCATAGACCCAGAATTTGTCACCTGTTTTGACAGTTTTCAAGAAGTTTTTGTTTTCCTCAACACAAGGAGATCCTATACAGCTGAAACACAATTTTCATTTTAGTCAACTGAAAGCAGTTTTGGCACACGTCTCATACCCAAAACTTCAGCGAGAATGGACTGAATTGAACTGCAACTAATGTTCACATCTGTCTATATTTCTGAGATGAGGTATTATGTACTGAATTTACATTATTCGGACTATTGTCCTTATTTTTGTCACCATGTTTATCACAACGTTTCTGCCGTTGTACACTCCGGCCTTCTTCAGGTGGTCGGAATGTCGAACTGAACCCTTTATTTCACTCACTGGGGTAGACTGTTCTAGTTCCACGTGCCATGTTTAATGGATGTCAGTTATCTCCTGTTAAAATTGCAATATGAGCATTGGTAAAAATGGTTGCTGAAAACATTAGGTTTATAATACCCAGAAATTCATACACAGATGTCCTTGTGGACACATGGCACAGTGGATAGAGGCGTTGGTTAGATCCAGTGACAGGACCCAAAGAGTGTGAGTTCAATACCCGGTTAAGAACTTTCAGAGGGAAATTAACAGGAGATAACTGACGTGGAACTAGAACAGTCTACCAACCACCTGAAGAAGGCCAGAGCGTACAACGGCCGAAACGTTGTGATAAACATGGCAACAAGGATGAGGACAATGGTCCGAATAATGTAATGTTCACATCCTCCAGCAGCTCTCACACATTGATTTGACAGTATTTCTAATCAGCTGCATGCACATCTGCAATGTTTTCATTAGTTCTGCTGGTTACATCAGCTATCTTGGAAACATTTGAACCTCTCATACATTCTTTTCCATACACTTTCTGCAAATTTGGGTAGGTTTCTGTGCTGATATAACCAAGATTTTGGCAAAATTTGATGCAGATTCTCTCTTCAATTTTCTCTGCTATGGAACATATGTAGTGTGTTGAGACAACCACACTCTACACACTTTCCTCCCAAGTACTGCTATAAACAATGAAAGTGAACAAGAACGTTGTAATTGTGTGTGCTTGCATGACACGTTCAGTCAATATGTGTTATTTGGCTTCACTCGGCATACTATTACCATAGCAATAGACCTGATACTTTTTGATCAGACCTAGAATTTTTTTACTCAACAAAATGTTTCCATCATGTGCAAATTATTGCTATAAGTATTCTCTGTTGTAAAATGAAGATAGAAGTAATTAAAGTTTACAGTAATAATTGGTGAAACACTAACAGTTTCTGTTTGATGATTTGTTGAAAATATTCAACACTATGCACAAAAATTAAAAGGTGATTATCTCTAATAAACATTTGTATTTTCTTGTTACTTGGATTTTTGCATTGTTGAATGTTAATATAACGAAGTATCCCAAACTGACCTAGTTTACAGTGTGAACATGTCAAAGTAGTGCAATTTCCTTCCACTTCAACTGCTAACATCTCTTTTATTTTCGAGTCTATTTTGAGAAAATTTGTATTAATATTTTCTCTTTCTAAAGATAAAATTCTTTTCATGTGTGATGATTAATTTTTATTCCATGTCTTTTTAAATTGTCACTATTTCAATTTTTTTTTCTTCCTCCTCCATATTTTCAAAGTTGACCATTTCATAATGGTGTTGTGTTTTGTTTCTTGTTGTGTTTTCTTTCTTGTTGTGTTTTCTTTCTTGTTGTGTTTTCTTTCTTGTTGTGTTTTCTTTCTTGTTGTGTTTTCTTTCTTGTTGTGTTTTCTTTCTTGTTGTGTTTTCTTTCTTGTTGTGTTTTCTTTCTTGTTGTGTTTTCTTTCTTGTTGTGTTTTCTTTTCTTGTTGTGTTTTCTTTTCTTGTTGTGTTTTCTTTTCTTGTTGTGTTTTCTTTTCTTGTTGTGTTTTCTTTTCTTCTTTTCTTTTCTTCTTTTCTTTTCTTTTCTTCTTTTCTTTTCTTCTTTTCTTTTCTTCTTTTCTTTTCTTCTTTTCTTTTCTTCTTTTCTTTTCTTTTCTTCTTTTCTTTTCTTTTCTTCTTTTCTTTTCTTTTCTTCTTTTCTTTTCTTTTCTTCTTTTCTTTTCTTTTCTTCTTTTCTTTTCTTTTCTTTTCTTTTCTTTTCTTCTTTTCTTTTCTTTTCTTCTTTTCTTTTCTTTTCTTCTTTTCTTTTCTTTTCTTCTTTTCTTTTCTTTTCTTCTTTTCTTTTCTTTTCTTCTTTTCTTTTCTTCTTTTCTTTTCTTCTTTTCTTTTCTTTTCTTCTTTTCTTTTCTTTTCTTTTCTTTTCTTCTTTTCTTTTCTTTTCTTCTTTTCTTTTTTCTTCTTTTCTTTTCTTTTCTTCTTTTCTTTTCTTCTTTTCTTTTCTTTTCTTTTCTTTTCTTTTCTTCTTTTCTTTTCTTTTCTTCTTTTCTTCTTTTCTTTTCTTCTTTTCTTTTCTTTTCTTCTTTTCTTTTCTTCTTTTCTTTTCTTTTCTTCTTTTCTTTTCTTTTCTTCTTTTCTTTTCTTTTCTTCTTTTCTTTTCTTTTCTTCTTTTCTTTTCTTCTTTTCTTTTCTTTTCTTCTTTTCTTTTCTTTTCTTCTTTTCTTTTCTTCTTTTCTTTTCTTTTCTTCTTTTCTTTTCTTCTTTTCTTTTCTTCTCTTTTCTTGTTTCCTTTTCTTGTTTTCTTTTCTTGTTTTGTTTTTGTCGTTTTTGTTTTGTTTTTGTCGTTTTTGTTTTGTTTTTGTCGTTTTTGTTTTGTTTTTGTCGTTTTTGTTTTGTAATTAGTTGTGCTCAAAGTTGTCTACTTACAGATCAAAATAGTTCCATCTTAAAGAAAAAAAAGATTCATCCCCAAACCATAAGGTTCGAAGTTGTCTTTCACAAAAATTTCTAATTTGAAATATTGGAGAAATTCAACACTTCAAAAAAAAAATTAAATTTACCCCTCCTTGTAGAGCAGTCTTGCATATTTAATAGTGGTTTCATGTCATTGTGATCATTTTGTGCAAATCATTTCGGTCTGATGCATTGAAATTTGTATTGCTGACTAAATGAATGAACATTGCCAGCTGAATCCAATTTTAAATCGGACTTGTTTCTTTGATGGATATTACAGTTTAAATCTTTTTCTTTAATGATGTATGGTCCTGTTGCTGCATGCTTCACTGAATGCTACTTTTACTTTGGCCCATCACAGCAAGTTCGCTCTGTACCAATCCTGCGCTCTCACATTGTGTTTCAGTATACACAGGAATATGTGAAGATCAGGCTTGACTCCTCTCTGTCCTGGCAATTCTTGAAACTTAATTAACTCCAACAGCACTCATTAACAAGTATAAAAATAACAACTTTTATTTATGGTACTATGATTAAGATCATGAATACATAAACAAAAGGGATTTGAAGAAGTTCACCTGTATAAGGAATTCTTAAGCTGGGAGAAAGCAGTTACGGTTATGGCTAAACAGCCAAGAGTCATTCAACTATTTAAATGAAAACAGTTGATTTGAGGGAGTTCAAAAAGCAGTGCAGAGAATAGGTCTTTAGCTGACTGAGGCACCACAGTCATCCGACAGGGAGAGTGTTCCTCTACTAACAGTGAGACCAGTTCGACCTTACTTTTGCTTTTTTGGCAACTTCTTTTATGGGGGTGCAAACCCCAATTCCACTGCTCTGATTGGTTGGCCAATAATAATGCTTTATCAATGCTATTGGCTTGACAATAATAATGCTTTATCAATAGTATTGGCTAGACAATAACTCTTGGTCAATAGTCTTGTGTCATAAGCCTCAATGGGAAGGAAGGGAAGCTTCCAAAAACCCAATATGATTGGTGGTCCAATCAAGATAATGGTCCTTTATCATATTGGAGGGGAGATGGGAAGCTCTATTCCAGCCCTTCTCTCACTGGAATCAAAATTGTGGCCTTGCATCACTCATTTCCACCTACAGTGGAACATTTTCCAAGTTCTGGAATCTCCCCCTCATCTGACCTGATTATCAACAGGTGTCATTGTCAATTCTATCTGAAAGTATGTTATATCCCCAATCAAAACAAACCTGACCTGTAAAGATTTGCTTTGTGTCACTCATTCTAATGAACAATTCCTTTATCAAATGAAAACAACACTTAAGTTAAACAGACCTAAGGCCGTACCTAATGACCAGTCTTGCCCAAGCTTACAATTTCACCTCTCACACTTATACTCCATAAGTGACACAAATCAGAGAATTTATGGTATCACATTGTTTCAATATGAAAAATATTTTTCTTTATTTAGAAATATAAATTAAATCGCTAGTCAACCTTTGACACTATGTTTGGTGTCATAGATGCATTTTAAAACTGTATAAAATATATTTTATTTTGTCCAAACTATCAACTCTGTGGCCTCAATTTTCTTTATAAAAACAATAAACTGCATATATTTTTAGTTCCATAAATTTGGCTTATTCTCATTTGTCTATAAAAAAATTAAAATAGAACTTCTAATGGTCATTTTAAAGTATTAATACGGACTTAGTGAAGAAAATTTTAAAATGCATTTTGAATAATTTAAATGTCTCATTTAAAGTTAAATTTTGTTTTGATTTGAAAGATAACAGCCTAAAGTTAATTTGTTAAAAAAAAAAAATTAAAATTTTTTACCTATTTAAATAAGACATTTTTTAAAACATTGCTATAGTCACACTGAATCTAAATTAGTGATGGCAAATGAAAATAAATTTTTAAATATCTTAAAAATTCAGTATTTGTCTTTTATTTCAAAGTAAATTAGTAAAATTAAGGAATAACTGATTGGATTTTATAAAAATACTTATTTTGAGTTTGACGTTATTTTTTGGTAAGGTTCATGATGAATTTTCAATATGTTTATAGTTGAATTTGAATATATGTTTTTATTCAAGTAACATATTCAGTGATTTTTCAGTTATATAAGTAAAAATATTTTATCAAACACTCAAAATGTAAATGTTTTAATAATATTTGAAAGTTGAGGTGGAACTGACCAAAAAAAACATGCATCACTTCATTGATCAACCTCAGACATGCTCAAGCACAACCAAACTATAACTTGGCTGGAAGCAAAATCAGCAACTGTGAGTGGCAATCAGTTCTTGGCATTTCAAGAAAGCGTACAAAATATCTGTGCCAAAGACAAAAGCAACAAGTAGTACTTTTGAAACTTCATGTACAGGAAAGGATTACTAAAAAAAGAGACAAAAGAAGGAAAAAGAGTGTCAAACTGCTGCTGAGAAATAGAATCATTAACTCGGTCATCAAGCATTGTGGTCCTATGAAGTCTATTAAAGCTGTGATTTGAAAACGCTAAAAAATCAACTTGATGGTTCTCTTTTGTATGAAGATCAACACCAGTAGAAGTAAATCTCAGCTTGAAGCTGCTCTTTGCTACTGTTTGATGACAGGAAAATCAGTTGATTCATCTCAACCTCTAAGACAAAAGAAAAGACACTCAATGACTCTGAATATTTAAATAACTCTAACAGTTGTGATGAAAAAGAACCCCCTCAGATAAACTTCAGATACAATCGACACAGCCAATGGATTGCAGTATATTATGACTACAACTTTTACATTGGCCAACTCTCTGTTCAGTTTTGTGATAGTTTTTCGCTCCAACAAAGAGCAGAATTAATTGTCAGATGATATTGCACAAGTGGAATCAACATTTGTCTTCAGATGGGGCTTTGATGTAATGTCTAGATATGGAGTGTTCCAAAAATATTAGCCATATCAGAGGCTTATAAATTCAATCAGCAAATCACAATGAGAGGAAGTGCAGGAGAACCATTCACAATGTTTAGAAAGTCTTATCTGTCAGTTTAAAAGTACTATTATAAAGTATTTATTTTCCATTTATAAAACAAATTTCTAAGTTTTGTACCTATTACTGTTCTGCTTTTGATGAGTTGAAAATTGCATAATTTCATAAAGTTTTCCAAAATAAGATACATACATTACAAAAAGTATTAATATTACTGAGAAAAGAGCTCTTTTGTTGAATAACCAGTCAATCAACCAAAATTAAAGTGGATACATTTTTATGGCAAGTTTGTTATGATATACTTTGTATCTGTTTTTGCATTATTGTCAAATTGCACTTCTGGCTGTTTTTATGTTGTGTAAATATAATTTTTTTTTTCATTTGGTTACTACTGAATAAAAATTAGTTCCATCTCTGTTGTGCTATAAATTATAGGAAGAGGTTGCAAGACTGTTGAAATGAAACGTATATGTTCAGTCAAATTTGCTCTTCTGTTATATTTTTACTATTTTGTTTTTGAGAATTAAATTTTCCCAATTTGATTTAAAAATTGATTTCATTAGCATTATCTTTCTTTTTACTTCAAGACTGCCTACATGTCATTACATTTATAATGCTTTTTAACTTGTTTGAAGCCAGCATCATGAGTTAAACACTGTTAAAATTGGCTTTTTGTTCAATAGTTGAAAATTTTCAGTTTTTATGAATTTTGAATGGTCACAACCTTATTGCTAATTGAGCTACAAAGATAAATTTGGTACTATTTTGTATGGTTTGTTAAGATCCCTATGCATGTATTACAAGTTTTTAGATGTTGAAAATAAAATTTTAGTTTAGGATACCTAATAGAATTTACTGTAATCTTCAGAATAAAAATATTGAACTGGATACTAAAATCTAATTTCTGTGGTAAGTTCATAATGACATCTGTTAAAATACTGCATGGCCATTCATGAAGGATAAATAAAACAATTCGAACTTGGTGCTAAACTGAACCTGAGAAAAACAGTAACTAAACATAACATTGTATAGGGTTTAAACTTAATCCTTTTAAATACAAACCTCAAATCCATCAAAATCAAAAAACCTATACCAGTTTTTTTATTGTTTTTCACTTTGTACAAAATTTCTAAATATACAAAACTAAAATTCTCAACAGAACCCCATGCACCCATTTATAATGAAATGGACATATTGTTCAGTGTTGAGAGATACTACACTTGAACTATTTCTTAAAGAAATCCAAGTCCAGGGTGTGTACACATCCTGGAAAATTGATGGCGTCTTTTCCAGGTCTTGAAAAGTCCTGGAAAAGCAGCAATAATCCAAAAGCTCCTTCCAAATTTGGCTGACCACACATCCTTTTTCTCAATTCATGAAAGTCAAAATGCCAATTCTCAGAAATTTGGCTTTTTTTATAAGCTAAAATTGTCCTTTAAGAAAAATTTTTTTTTTTCTCTCTCTCTGTCTGTAATATTCAGCAATTATTGTGAACGGTGGTTTGTTTCCTTGATTAGAATGAGTTTATGACCTCGTAGTTACTTCTGTATTTTCTCGTCTAGGTGATGAGAAAGAACATGAAGGTGTGTCTTCTATCTGCTACCCTCACTCCACAAGAAAAGAGGAAAAGGAAGGATAAAAGGTGTGAGATAAGTAAACATCTCCGTCAAAGATAAATTAATTCACACTCATTGAATTTGTAGTTGAAAGGAAAATAATAAATTATTTTACAGTAATAAAATCCATTTTTAGTAGAATTCTTGAAAAATTTATCAGTGTTTTATAAAATTTGAACAATTACAAAAATTTTATTCACATGTCAATTTTAAATGTAAAAAGTAACTCAACTACCGCTGACTAGAGATCCTTTTGATCTCTAGTCAGCGGTAGTTGAGTTTATGCTGAAAAAATTGATCACATTGACACAAGATTTGTCTAAATTGTTGCCAAAATAACAATTTTGAGAATCAAATTTGACTCAAAGAAAATGTAGACTAGAATGATAATAGAATAAAAAATGTGTCTGAGGATAAGTTAGAAAATGCGTCTTCGAAAAAATAAGAATGTTATTTTTAAAGTTTGCAGGCTAATAATGGCCTGTATCTTTTAGCTTTTATTGCTTGGCTTTATTAAAAGTTCAATCTAGCAACCCTGTCACTTTACTTTTGTATTTCTGCTATAGATGGCTAGAAAATGTACAAATTAACGACTCCTAGACATTTGGCTATATATCAGATTTGTGAACTTAATTAAAAAACAAAAACAAAAAAAAACACACACACAGAAAAATATCCCCAAATCAAGTTTTTTGCTGTGGTGCTACCAAATGTGAATAATGGTTTATTTCCAGTGGAACGGCAGTTTTTTGTTCCTGTTTTGAAAGACATTGATTGAACTGTTTCTGATAAAATATCAGAGCAATAAACCATTGCTTCCTTTCCTTGCAGATGTTCTTTTAGCATGATCATGAAACTCTTAAAATTTGTAAAGGAAGAGTACACTAAAAAGATAATTACATTTTCCAAACTGAATTAATTTGTAGGAATTTTGTCAAATATGTATAAAGATGCTGCAAAGATCAAATGTGGATTTCTGGCAGACAGGGTTATGCAAAATTTATCCAAAGCAGAAATGTGTCAACAAAATGTTTGTCTTTGTTGGAATTCTGCTTGCAATGTTCATCGCCATCATTGAGAAACTTTTGGTAAATTCTCTCCTTAGATACTATCTTGTAAGGTCACTTACATGACTGAACCTTGGTTCCATTTGTGAAAAAAAAAAATTGTCACAGAAGATAGTCTAAAAAGATGTTTTCTATCCATCATGTAGGAAAGACAAGTCAGCAAGTTTGATTGTGATGACATAGTACAAACATTTCGAGGAGGAAACTGCTAGAAATATTGATTTCAAGTATGAAGACCATCTGGACACTTTGTTCTACTCTTCTTTGTCTAACAACTAATAATATCAAAAACTGGAAAGTTCGCAGATTGCTGGTACTCTCTCATAGACAGACCTCAGTAGAGAGAGATTTCTCGGTTAAAAAGGAAATTTCCTCTGACAATATGAAACAAGAAGTCCATAGAGATATCAAAATTGGAGGAGGAGCTGAATGTTAACATCATTGTGTTCTTTGCCATGTGCAACAAAAGCCATGAGTAGTAGGAGTAGCTAAAATGTATAGTCTTTTTGTGAAAATTTGTATTTGTAATTTTGTTCATTAAAACCATTATACTTGACTTCACAGGAAATGTGCAACAATCAAGAAGTTTTGTGATGTTCACAAACCATAAGTAGTCTAGATAACTGAAATGTGTAGCAGTTAGAATTAAAGTATGTAATTTAAAATTTCTGTAGTGTACTCCAAACTGTATAGAATGCTGCACAAAATGTGTAACATAACCAGGTCTGCATTCAGTTGTGTTTTAGCCTTCAACACTTGTATTTCTTCACTGCTTTTAACTGATCTATTATGTGATATGAATTATTGGAACTGGCTATAGCATTTTTTTTTACATCTGATCTGTCAAACTAAAAGATAAATAACAAATTTTGAGTTTTTGAAATTAATGACCATTCACGTTCTGTGTGTGAGTGTGTGTGTGTGTGTGTGTGTGTGTGTTAAATGGCATATTCACATGTAAGAATTACACTATGACTCTAGGTATAAAATTATTTTAAGTTTTTGAGCTTATGAGTAGTCTATACCTGAAAAGTTTAATTTTCATTTGAAAATTTTAAAAAATAAAACCACTGATAGTGTTTAAAAAATAATTGCTGTATCAATTTTCTCCAAGTCATAAGTTTATGAAAATTGAATTATGCCAATTAAAGGTATTTTGGTCATGAGTGTCAATCTTGCAAAAGTACAAGATACTTACCCTTGCTACAGCAGAGTAAGCAGTATCAGATTGAATGAGAGGTTTATAAGCATGTCTGTGCTGTTATGGCAAAAGTAGACAATGATCTCATATTTATCATGTAGTTTTGGTAGGCTAGAAAGGAAAGTTTAATTTTAACAGAACAACTATTTATAATATTGATGTAATGAACACTTTTGTTATATATTGAATATGATGATTAACTATCATATAACATCTTAAAAACTATAATTATTATAGTTTTTGATATAGCAGATATTGTAAATACTAATATATATAATCTGACCAATTATTATAGTTCAAAAGAAACTGCTACTTTATCTATTCTCTAATAAAGGGCTTTCTTATGTATGTATGTATGCGTGTCTGTCTTATACTCCAAAGGTACAATATTTACCCCCCCCCCAATTTAAAAACTATATTAAGCATCAAAAAAATATTTTAAAAAAATGAAAGATTATTGGATTAAAATGAAAATATCTTTGTTTTATATAAAGAGTACAGAAATAAATTGTTTGTCAAAACCTTCCTTGGAACATGTTAGTTCAGAATATATATGGTTTTAAGGGCTTAAATATTGTAGTTTTGGAGTTTAAGCCAGGTACAATGCACATGAATGCATACAGATTTGGAACAGATCAATTCTTTTTATATATTAAATAGTGACAAAACAAATTTAAATTGTAGTGAATAATGTTATAATAAATTAAGTGACATTGTGTTTAAATATAAATATTATTGACATTGTTCATTATAAAGTTAAACATTACTAATTTGTTTTAATATACATGGGCAAAGCCATGTAACTTGTTATAGAACAAAAGTTTTGAATTTTGGTACTCACTATATGTTTTGTTTCCTACTATTTTACATTTTATGGCTTCAAATAATAGTGTAGCCTAGTACTCCATCAGTCTGAAAGATGAGTGGTGTATTAAATTTCATTGTAACTTTGTAAATATCAGCTAATTCTAGACACAAAATTTTATATAAATTTAATATTTTAATCTCATACTTAAATGTAGAGTCTTGTTTAACAATTTCATCTTGTAAAAAAAAATCTGTTAGAGATTAATTTAAATATTGTGTTTGCTATGTAATTCTTATCTCAAAAGTTCCAAATTTTAATTATTTTTTATTCTAATCTTTCATCACTTTTATCTGCTTTGTCTACTTTTTGCTAGTTACTTCAACAGTTTGTTTAAAGATTTTAAATCGGTACTTCCACAGAAAAAGCAATACCTAAGGTTGAAAATGAATTTTAAAAAAATGAAAAATCTAGTATAAATATGAAGAGGGTGGAATTTTAATTTCTCAAAATTTCATAAAATTAAGCAAGTGGGGATAATAGATGTTTAAAAAAAAAAAAAAAAGTACCAAGATTTTCTTTTAAAAAAAAAAATTTCTTCAGTTAAAAGATAATTTTATTCATTTGTAAATACTTCCTGAAAAAAATTAAATTAAAATCCAACTATTATTTGATTTTTGCAAGAATTTCCAAAACTACATTTTTTTTTTTTTTTTTTTTTTTTTACAGTAAAAAACAAAACGTCAGTAAATCTCCTATACTAATCTTTGGCACACTCACTGACACTAGGAAAACAAGATTTTTAACCAAAATTTTGAGTATGCTTGAATGGATTAAAAAATTTAACAAAATAATTAAAAATAAATACTTTGGTCTTTCCTCTAAGATAAACATTTTGACGCTAAAACTTTTTTTTTTATTAGGTTTGTGGCCTTTTACATAATGGTATGCTCTTTAAAACAAATTTTAAACAATTAGATGTCTTCTATCCTGTAAAGATATGCATTTGTATGAAAATGTCTACTCCTCATCAAAAGCACCAAACTTTGCCTGCTACCAAATTATCAATAAAGTTGAATCTTTTTATCATAAGTAGAAATTGCACCGAACTTAGTATCATTGACCTTAACACTCAATTTCTTTCTGTTGAATAAAAAAAAAAAATTCTATTTGCTAATTATTTGATAGTGCATAATTGATAAACACTCACAACAAATTTGAATTTTTTCAGAAGCCTGATTCCCCCCCCCTCCCGTTTCTAATATAGGGACCTCCACTAAATTTTCAATATCTAAGGTTTAAAATGAATTTTTAAAAATGAAAAAGCATTCTTGAAGCTATCATTTTAGCTTTAATTGAAAGCTAAATGATTAAATTTACTATTTCCAATAAGCAAAATACTCTGTATTTCAAATAGAAATTATATTGATTGGAATCTCAACTTTTTAGTCGCTTTCAGAAAATCGATAACAATTGATAAATATCAGCCATTTTGACAGATTTGCAAACAAAAGTTCTCTGTTTTAAAAATCTATCAAAAATAAAATATATGTTTGTGACACGTTATTTGAGCAAAATTACTAAATTTAAAGTTGAAACAAATATTACTTGCTTATAGCATAAAACGTAGAATACACGCATTTCTTAACCACGGGGACTTGTTTTCCTGATGTGCTAATTGATTGATTGACAGTCTAAGGTAGGTATGTCCAATATTTCGCTAAAAAGTGGTATACCTTGACGACAAAAGGTCCCCAAATTGATAAAACAATTTTTAACGTTTAAATATTTATGTTGTTATTAAAGAGGAAAGACCAAAGTATTTTCTGAATATTTTTTCAGATTTTTTAATCCTTCCTATAAATATTAAAAATTTTATTAAAAAATCTTTTTTTTTTTTTTCGAGTCAAAAAATTTCGTAAAATCGAACTTATCGACATTTTTGTCGGAAAGATCATAGTTTGTTAGTTAAAAAATCATGAAAAATCAATTACACCTTTTTCTTTTGTTATCTTAGGAAATTTAGAATGATTAAAGTATACTTAATGTAATTTGAAAGAAACATTACTTACATTTTTAGCAGAACATTTTTTAAGAGAGATATTTCCAACCAGGGTGGTCTATTTTGAGTCATTTTTGACAGGCGTTAATTGATGTACGTCAATATATTCACAACTTACGGCACGGAAATTTATTGGACGGTAGCGCCAAAGTGATATAATTCGTTCTAATTTTAAGTGAATCTGGTTAGTAGATTTTTTTTAAAAAATTCACTTTCAAATTTTCTTTTTTTTTTTTTTTACCTTACGTTTGAGGAAGAATTCTGCACTGAAAATAACATTTAAATTATGAAAGAAAATCAAATTTTACAAGTAAAAATAAAACAGTAAAAAAAAATACATTTTTTTAAATTGAGGTTTATTATTTCAGTCATGAAATATTTTTCTGAGAATATAAAAATTACATGAAACACCATTAATTGAAACGGGTTAACTTAATGAAATGAGATTTTATTTCTTTTTTATTAAGGCAGATTTTTTTCTATTTATTAATAATTATATGGCAGTAATATGAGTTTTATTTTATTTATTAATAAAATTAACATGCTATGTTGGTTTTGCTTTGACTCAACAAGTATTTTTTAGTTTGAGTAGTAGCGAGCTAACTCCAGAAAATTTAAACTCCAAAAATCGTTTTAATTGATAATTTGTCGTGTGGATAATAATTCCAAAGTAATGTACAATGAATTTATGCATTCGATTTCAAACTTGAAAATTTGGGTGGACTTCCAAGGGCGTTTTTTATTTTTGTAATTGTAAATAGTCGATATTTTCTTTTATCCCACTCTATTCGATTATATTTGAATAGAAAAAGAAAAAAATTGAAAATAATACGACGATATTCAGAAAACTTGACAAGCGTTGTTTTGTTGTTACTGAACGAATCAAAGCCATTTCTGAAGTAAAAAAAAAAACTTGCTTCTATCAAAGGAAACTACTCATGTGACATTATTTCAACAATGTGCATCCGTACTTTCGTTGTAGACGATTTTAAATACAATTTTGGAATATTAAAAATTATTTTTAAAATAATTATGGTTGTCAGATTTTAATAAGCTTTCAAATTTATGATCTTTAAAAAGTAGAGAACATAATATATCATTTCCATAAGGTTGCAGAAAGAACTTAATGTATAAATATATAACAACCTTTTGTCATATTGTGTATTTAAAATTGAAAAAAAAAAGAAAATTAATGTAAAAATTCATTGTTCATCAAAAAAAAATTTTTCTTTCAGATAATAATTACCTTCGTATATATTATTCAGAAAAGCCATTAAAAACTTTCTTAATTAAATATTGTCTTAGTTTTATTGGGTTTTGTATTTTTACAATTGAGGTAAAAGTTTGGACAATTTCGGACATTTTTTTAACAAAAAAATCGATGATTTAGATTTTTCAGAGTTTTGTGCATTTAATTAAAAAAAAAAATTCAGGTTGCAAATAAATTTTTTTTTGTGTTTTCATAATAAGTTCGAGGGGGGTAACAGATATAAAAAAAAAATATTTATACCATGACTTTCAAAGAGACAAACATTTCTAAAATAAGTTCATTCATTTCTGAATAAGTTCTGAGGTTTTCATTAAAATCCAACAAGTAGTTAATTTTTACAAGAATTTCGAAATTAATGTGTCTTTCAACTGACAAAAAAACAACTAAAAAAAAACGCTAAAATGGCCAAAATTGGACATAAATAGTCTAAGGTGTTGCAAAGCTAAGTGTGGTTGACCAGAAATTGACATAGATTTTGTAAATTTAAGTGAACGCTTTGTTTTTGGTTTTTAACTACCTAGCATTTTTTTTTTTAAATTAACATATTTGTAGCCATTATCTAATATTTTATTGAATTTTTGTTACTTATATTTATTTAGCCTTAAGGCCCTTACGTTTTTATCAAAATAACTCACAAAAAAATTGTAAAAAAAACTGCTAATAAAAAACAAAACATTTTTATGAAATAGTTCTGTTAAAGTAAAAATAATTTGAAAGGGAATTTCAAAATGACACGCAAATTAAAAAAAAATAGGGACTTCAAATAGAAATTGAATAAGAAAAATTTAATTTAAGTTTTAGAATTGGGTTTCGTCTCCAAAGTGAAACTAAAAAAATATTTATTGAAGTATGACCCACACTAAAATAAATACATAAAATAAAAATATTTAGTGAAATAGGAATTTAAAAAAGTAACAATTACTTTAAATTTTAAAGTTTGAAATTTTGAATGTGTGATTTTCAAAGCTCTATTGAGACATAAACACGATGAAACTTAGAAATGAAAATGAAAGAATTGCAGATAGTCAGATTTTTAGGGAGGACAACTCTTAAAACACGTAAGACATCAATATTTATGAATTTATGAAGTGGGAATGTTTCTACATTAGAAAAAAAATATTTTTTAAATATTGGGTGTAAGCCAAACGACTTAGATTTTTCAATTTTTGATTCGTAAATATAGTTTTCAGTTTTCATTTAATAACATTATCATCTAAAACCGGATTGAAATAATGCAGAATTTTAAATGACTTAAATTAAAAAAAATTTTAAAAGTGAAAACGATTCTTGTAAAAATTCATTATTCATCGAAAAAAACTTTTTCTTAGGACAATAGTGTCCTTATAAAAGCAAAAAGCTTTTAATTTCAGTTTTATAGCAGTTTTTATTTTACGATTCAGAGCAGATTTTCGTTAACTGGGAGTCCTTTTTGAGAGAAGGGGAAAAGAAAAATTTAAAAATAAAATTCTCCAAGGAATCCTGCTTTTAACTAATAAAACAAATTTTGAGATTGCAATTAAATTTTTCGAAATTTCATGAAATTAAGTAAGCATGGGTGTGGGGGTAAAAAAGAAGAAAAAGAAAAATTCAAAAAAATTGTCATTTATTTGTGAATAAGTCCTGAAAATTTCATTATCCGACAATTATTTGATTTTTGCAAGAATTTCCAAATCACTGGTTTTTTTTTGTTTTTTATCTGGAAAGAAAAAGGCAATAAAAACACTAATCATTAGTCATTACTAATCGTAAATAAATATGTAGCCCGCTGACGTAAAAAAAAAAACAAAAAAAAAAACTTTTTAATCAAAATTTCGAACGTGCTAGAAATGATTATAAAATTTATTAAAAAAAATTTTGTTCTTTCCTCTTAATAACAGCAACAAACATTTGACATTAAAATTTTTATTTTTAATTAGTTTGGGGCTGTTTCTTCAACGATCAAGTGGAGGTACCTCCAAAAGGGATGGTTTTTTTTTTTCTGAAATGAAAAGCAAAAAAACGCTACTTTCTGTTCTCAATAATTTACAAAAAAAAAATCAGGGAAATATCCGCGAAGTGTAATTTTCAGAATATATTGATGAATGAATTGTATAATACTACGTTACTAATACTAGGTTATTTTATTTGAAAAATTTGTAGAAATTTACCACAAAAAAAAAAAAAAAGATTTGCTATCAAATCAGAAAATCTTTAAAATTTGTTCTGAAACCTTACAAAATTTCAATAAAATTAAAAAGATTTCTCTTCTAAAGACTATAATGTTCGTAAAAAAAAAAAAAGCAATTAAGTTTTTTATCGAGTCAGAGCAGATTTTCTTTAACTAGAATAACTCCGAGGACTTGTCTTTAAGCAATCCAAAAAGAATTTTTCAAAATTTCATAAATTTAAATGAGTTGGGGAGGAGTAACAGATGTATAAAAAGAATTTTTTTAAATATAAATTACAAACATAATTTCATTGATTTGTGAATAAGTCCTGAAAGTTTTTTTTAAAATCTGACAATTATCGATTTTTGTAAGAATTTCCGAATCAGTGTTTTTCACCGTAAAAAAAGAAAGACGCTGAAATTTCCCGTACAAATTTACGGTCCGCGTAGACGACAGAAAAACAAGTTTGTTTTTTTGTTTTAAACCAAAATTTTCAAGGTTGAAAAGGATAAAAAATTACTTTGATCTAAAATAAATCTTAATAACACCACAAAAAGTTTTTTTTTAATTATTTCTTATGCTAACCCCCCCCCCTCCAGTCATGTATCCTCTCGTTTAGCGAATTTTTGGGGGTAAACTATATAGTTAAATTTTAGTTAGTTTCTTATTTTGTATTGTGGTCAGAGCTACACGCTAATATGGGCAAGAATACAACGATTGAACTGATATTTTGTGTGTGAGAGAATGATCCAATCGGTCGTGAGCTCTCCGTAACGCATGCGTATGTCCCACCACTACTAAAGTTCATGTATTTCCTCTGAGCTTTCGTATGTACTGCTTCCTCCTGCTCCCACAACCGTCGTCATCGCTACTGCTGCTTCTATAGCAAGTTGTCGCATTATTTTCGTGATTAGAGAAGTAATAATCTTAGGCTACCTATATATTTCCAATGTGAATTTAATCCGGATATTTTACAATTCAGATTTATTGCCCATTATTAACAGTTGTTGTTATTCTGTTGACTTGCAACTATCAGGTTAGCTACACACTGTTCTTTCTCACAATGCGAACTATTTACTTTTAAGTTTTCATTTTAAGATCTCGGCTATTGAATTGTAATGTGTTAATGTTGGATTTTTCAAGGAACTAGCTGCGTGAATCCATGCTCCTTTACCTTACGCAAGTTCGATCATTACTATCTACTACGACCGTTGCTAAAAAAAAATATCTGATGAATGGTCGATAATTTTCTCCTATCTTGCTGCTGTACAATTCATATCTTCATTTTTGGGACATTTATGCTGCAGTGACTTGACAATTGCATCCTATCAGCTTGTGATGATTAACGCAAAATAAATACATTCTACTACTTAGTCGTACCATAAGTAACTACTACTGTAGCATCAATTCATGCGAAAATGTTGACTGCACTTTAGCAGTGGCCTAGTGTTATGATTCTATCACCACTTAAAAAGGACGCGTCTTTATTATTTAGTGCTGTTTCCAAATTTATCTCGCTATCGTTTATTTTTGCATGTTTTTTTTTATAAATTCAAATTGATATGATCGGACTATTTTTATGTGTACCGATGTTATACTTGTGTGCCTATGGTTTTTATTCCAAAAAATGATCACCCACTTTCGCTTGTATAATTCCTTCAGCGTTTTATCTAGATATCCTATCACTTGGATGTTTGTTTTGTTTTTTTGCTTTTTAAGCAACTTTTCGAATTTCCTCAGTTGCAGCCACGTGTTACAATAAGATACTTACTTGCCTTTTCTCAATCTGCTATCGATTTTTGTCTTTGCAAAAGCCAATTGAATCATTGATCATTACAACAACTTGCCTCATGGTTGGTTGTAGTTTGCGCTCCTCACCGAACATATTCTGCCTTGCTTGCCTGCTACTATGCACATATACGCACATTTGCTTTTATAATTAGGATCAATACTACGATTTTCAAAATCTTTTTCAAATTCATATTATGATTGCCTTGTAGATTTAAATATTTTTAAATTAGTCCATATTAAATATGGGCAAAAATGACCTTTATTACAAACTCACGTGTACTTTTACTCGTTTTAGGGTTTCTTTTCCCATAGTATTTTTTCCATAGTTAAATGTCCTACACAGCTTTAGTTTCTTCTTGAAATAAAAATTTTGAGTGTACGTGTTTCTGTTTGTACATTTGATCTGTTGTCCTCTTGTACTAGTGTTTTCTGTTAGACCATCATTTTAAAATATTTTTTAAATTTTCAGCATTGCTGCTTCGGAACAAATAGAATTCTTATATTCTTTTTGATTTATTAATGAAATATACGAAAAAGACGGTATAGGTTTTCTTTTCTTTTTTTTTTTTGCTTAAAGTAATTTACAAAATAATCACAGGTTTAAAATTGTATTTTTTTATTTATTTAAATTAAAGAATTTTACAAAGATAATTATCTTTGTTGAATTGTTTCATTTTTATGGACTTGGCAAAAATTCATCTTCATGCTGTCACCCTTGTTGGTATTTTTTTTTTTTTTTAATTTTGTTTTAGAATTTAATCTGAATACTGAAAAAAAATCCACAACTCACTTTGGTAAATTTTATTTCTAAATTGATTGAGAACCCACTCAAAAACAAATGTTACAAAAAACTGTTAGTGTTACTGTTATGTAAACAGAATTGTTATCAATCTAAGACTGATTTGTGAAAACTATTTTAAACTTTACATTTAAAATTTAAAAATTATATATATTTAAAGGAATGATTATTTGTTAAAAATGTGCAGATTTTTTTAAAATCTCATTTGATCTGATCATCAAATTAGATTTTATCCAGTATATCTGATCGGTTTTCATTTTTGTTTTTAGAAGAGGTGCTGAAAAGTTCTCGGTCTGGCCCACTTCCCAGAAACTGAACAGTTTATGTTCTTCTATATTAAAAAATTTCTAATCTATAGGATTCTTCTGCATATTTCTAAATTCATTTCAGATCATTGACTGAATTTGGTTTTACTTCATACTTATGAAGTGACATGCCAACTCCAGTAGGGAGATTTTGAAATAAAAAATGCAGCATGATCTGGGAGTCTTTCAACAGTATTAGCTCCTAAAATTGTTGATCAACAAATTTCTGCCCCAAAATCGCCAAGATACTACAGATATCCAAGGAACATGTTGCATTTTAATGCAGATTATTACTTTTATTGCTAACATTGTAATTTTACCCTTATCTTCTGTATAAATGGCAATTCAACAAAAATATAGTGTATTGTAAAGCTATAGTGTTATAAAGCTTTGTGTTTTCTTTAAAAATGCAAAACTTTACTTTGCACAGAGTATTTAAAATAATTGTCAAAAATAGAGGCTATTTGATATGTTAAAACAAATAACTATAACCATTTGTTTTGTCAGATATTAAACAGTTTTTATTTAATCTTGTGGTGTATATAAAATACACTCACACCGTTAATATAGCTATGGTAAATTTATATCTTCTGCTGTAAAATGATGGATTTTCTACCAGGAAATCAGATTTTTATTACTTGAATTCTCTATGAATTTAAAATATAGAATTAACTGGCATTTAGCAGAAATTTGAAAACTAAAATATTGAAAATCTCAAGAACAATGATGACATCAAGATTTGCCAAATCGATAAAATATTGCTCTCAATTTCTAAAAGATTTTTGTAAAATTTGATTTTTTTTTTTTTTTAGTGAAGTATATATGGAGATGGGATTGGAACTGAATTCTGTATCTATAATGTGTATATTAAAATACTGATTTTTTTTTTTTTTTTTTCTTTTTCAGTATTGCAAAATGGCCAGTACAAAAGCAACGTGTTCAGATTCAAGTTGCAAGATAATCATTATGTCAACACTCAAACAACTAGTCATCCATTCACTAACCCCGTTAGTAAAGAGATAGAGTGTATAACTTCCACTCACATCATTCTTAGGTAAATAGTATTGCAACAAAGAAAAAAAAATCATTGTTATTATTCCTAACTGTATAATATATGACATATTGACAAAAAAATGTTTGATTTGAGAATGTTTCTTTGATTGGAATGAAAAGTACTTACATCATACCCACATTCTTTGATTCTCCATTTTAGATTTATACTACCTAGCTAATTTATTCATATCTTCTATAAAACTGCATTAATCATCAACTGACAAGTTTGATTTTGAATGTAAACTGATTATTTTCTCATCAAATGCTTCAGTTTTGTTTGCTCTTAATTTACAATTTCTAATTCTTTTAGTATTTTAAGTTTCTAGTCACTTGTCTTTCTTCACTCTCTGAAATGGTTTACATGTATTGAAATATTAAAGTTTTTCATAAACTGTCCAAAATTGACAGTTCTACCAAATTAAAACATTTTTGGATACAAATACATCAACAGCATAACATTTCTTGTGCATTGAAAGGTTGTAACAGATTGCACCAACATTTGAAGGTCAAATATTGAATATTTTGACTGGTCAAAGCCCCCTAAACTCCTCTTCGGCCTGTGAAATGCCAAAATTCGAAAATTATCCCAACTTTTGCTTTCAAATTGATATTTACATGGCATATATATATAATTTTTTTGTAAGTAAATTTCAAATTAATCACTCTTTATGAAAATGTTTAAATTTTTAGTCCTATACATTTACCATGAAAATTGTAATGAAAAATGCAAAGATTGAAGAAAAAGTTTTTTTTATATGTTATTTACATTCCTAAATATTGCTTTAAATAGTTTTCTTCCTATTGTCTAACTGTACTAAATAAGTCAAATTTTGAGAAGAAAGCAGGTTTCTTTTAGTCTGAAAGTATATAATAACTGTACAGTAAAGACATTTTTTTAGTAATTCTTTAATTATAGCTTCCAAACAACTTCACACTTTTCACTTGTGATAACTCTCTTCCAGCTTCTTGCTTTGCAGTCAGTTTTGGATCTTCAAAAATTTAAATACGTCAGGCGTTATCTTCTAATTCCCCCCTTTTATTTTCTTCTTTTTTTTCCCCCCTGCTTTGATAAAAAAAAAAATTTTCTTTTTTTTTTTCCCTAGTTTTTTTTTTTTTTTTCTCTCTCTCTCTCTCTCTCTCTCTCTCTCTCTCAAATTTTACCCCTTGTAGGTTTATTGCTTGGGATAAAATGATTAAAAATATATATATATATATATATATATACACAGCTTTAAAGATTATTCTACCTTCCAATAATGCAAACACACTAAGAATAAAGTACTATTATGTATTTCAGTATTGAATTTCTTTTCAAAGTTTGTATGTATGTATATGTGTATATATATATATATATATATATATATATATATATATATATATATATATATCATTACACTTTACATTAGCATTCTCTATGTTCTATACGTCCTTGGTATGACGATAAACTACGTCCGACAGCAGGGCCTCTGATAATACATTTTTGGAAAATAATGTTCCAAGCTGTACAATTTTTGAAAAATATTACCAGCTTTTTTCTTCTTTTTTTTTCTTTTTTTTTTTTTTGAAAGAGTAGCGTTGCAGGCTATACGTTTTTGAAAAAAATAACATTACCAGCTATACATTTTTGAGGAAAAAAGACGTTACCAGCTATACATTCTTGAAGAAAAAATATTACCAGAAATAAAAATTCTTTTTTAGCATTAAATGACCCATTGAGGTTGATATGCCGTAAAACAAACCAAACCAATCTATTCTATTCCTTTTTAATTGCTTCCTCGGCACTTTATTTTAAGCCTTCTGAATTTGTTATAATTTAAGATTCATAGTGGTAAACTTCTTTTTAATTAAACTCATCTACATCTCAGTTTTACTTCCAATTAGTTTTGTCACAGAAATGTTTTTCCCTTTCTCTGAATTTTGAGAACACAACAGATTAGCTTGTTTTTCTTTAATCCTCAACTTGTCATAAATAGATTTGATTTCTTGAAAGAATTCATTTTTATATTAGTATTTTTTTGTTTAAGAAATGCTCATTGGTTTCTAAACCTGATTATTTTTCTGTACACTTCTTTTCTATAAAATTTATAAAGTTGTATAATTAAACTAAATTTCACAATTGTTTACATAATCAAACAGTATATAAGGATTCTAGCAAATAGCGTGAATAAATATGAAAAGCTGCTAACATTGTCACACAAAAAATACAACAAAAAAAAGTTTTTCATAATGATATATTCTAAGTATTCATGCCCTCTCCATCCTATGAAATCATGGTTAGAACTTTGACTCAACCTCTTCCTCTTCTTGTATGACTATAAGGTTAAAACTTTGACTAAAAAATAATTTCTTCTCACTAGATCAATTTTGTTTTTAAGCATGTATCCATATTTAAGAATATGTTCTGCATTTTACCAGCCATAAATATTCATTAATTTTTAATTTTTTTTTTATATACAGAGAAAGTGATAATGAAAATGAACTGAAATCACTGGGAAATGCCTTGAAAAATAATAGTTCACAATATCAACAGTTTCAACAACAGGATCAGTCTAGTAGTGGCATGATGCCACCAGCACCAGCTCCCTATCCAGGAGAGACAGGATCTGGAGTAAACATTAACCCAGATGGTATGGACATGCATGTTGGGAGCAATCCTAATAGCCGAATTGGCTGGGAGATGTTCAACTCACATGCACAACCGTCCATGGATAACAATATATCAAATATGAACTATGGTTCTCCATCTGTGTCTTTGATTGCAATGGGTGGTTTCAATATAAGTAACACAGCACCCAACAATTGGAACAATGTATCCACACCTCGTAGTACTCAGAATTCTGAAATGATAAATGAAAATATGATTCTAGCTAGCTTGGTTGGTGGTGAGCCTGCCAGTTCAATGAATAAGCACTTATCCTCTTCAGGGAATTTTCAGCAGCAACAAGCTGCTTTTGATGGTGTACGAAATCCAAATTTTGCTGCTAGGGTGCCTGGTGTCAGTGCCAATAGACATAGAAACCTTGTACAACACATGGGAGGCCCAAGACCACTTAATGCTCCAGCCTATTCCCAGAGAAGTCCTAGTTCACAGATGCCTCAGGGAAGAAATCCCACTCTCTATCAATATCAAAGGAAAAATAACTTACCTGCAGTATCACCTACTGGTATGTATTCATATATCGTACATATTTGTTGTTGTTTTGTTTTTTTACCAAAGTATTTATTCACTAGGATTGTTCTAAAAGCTGTTCAATATAACTGTATAATTTGAATCTGATTATAAACAGTCAAATACAAAATTTGTGATATATCACCTTTGATAACTTGTGTGAAATTTTACTTTTAGCATTGTGGACTACTAGAGAATACCAAATATTACAAACCTTAAAAAAAAATGTTCAGTATGTTTTTTTGTTTTTTTTTTGTTTTTTTTACGTTTTATTGTGATGCATGTACTTGAGATATTTCTAGAAACTATTGTTCTGCAACCCAAAGAGTTTTAAAATAGCTTTTTTTTTTAAATTAAATTTCCTAGCCAAAGTTCTTTGTTGATTTACTTTATGGTTTATAATTGTTAATTCACTGCTGCATTGTTGTAGTATTGTTTTTTGGCCATGCTAGCCCATTTTGGGAAAAATTAGGAAATTGACATTTAATGAAAATAAATGACTATATTATAAAGACACTAACAACGATTTCTCATGGGAACTGTCATTTTGGTTTTGGATAATCTACAATACAGAATAGGCTAAACAACATTCTCAATGCACAATATAATAAAAAATGTTACAAAACTGCTTATAATGTACACTACTAGATCTCTTTAGTGGTTTGGAAATAACACAACACCAAACACTATATACTTTATAACACAAACATGACAACAGCAGATGCAAAGATGTGTAAATACATCCACAATAAGGGAAACCTTTAATTTTAACCTGAGATTTTTTATAAAGAATTTAATGACAAGCTCAGTGTGTGTGTGTGTGTTTTCCATAGTTTTGCAGCTCTGTGTGTGTGTGTGTATATATATATATATATATATATAGAGAGAGAGAGAGAGAGTACTGAATGGATGGATCTGTGGTAGCAAAGTACCAGTTCACAGTTTTAAGAAATTTGGGTAAATTTAGCAGACTAGAGTACTTAATGTTTTCTGATAATTAAATATCCTAAGATTGCTCTACCTTATTCATAGCATTAGCCAAGCTAATCTATTCACCCATCTTTTAACACTGCTCCTAAATCACATAGGATGGCTCTTATGTAAACAATCAAATTTCTGTAAACATACTTTGATATTTTTAAGTTCTCATTATCACGTTCAATCCTAGATAACCTTAGAATATTTGTGGTGTGTATCACAATTATCATTTTTGGTCAAATATTGTTTTTCTGTAATGAGAAAAATTTTTTTTAAATTGTTACATTGTATTGCAGTTTAATACAAGTGTTATCAAAGTGATACCACCTTATTTATAACCACTTTTTTCAGTAGATATCAAACATTTTCATTTCATATTTCTATGAATGTAAGAGAAAAGGAAACAATTCTGTCGTGTCATTTAAAAAAAATAATACTTAAATTCAGCTTTTGTAAGATATAAATTCATGTAAGTGCTACTTTTAAAACAATTGTTTTGCCAAGAAAATCTTCATCAGATAATGAATCTGGTTTTTAGGTATGGTTGTGAAACTTAAAATAGTTTTACCACTAACCTAATGTGCTGCAGCAGTACCTTATCTTACCAGGCTTTATTGAATGGTACAGAAAAAACAAATTGGTTGATGTCTTTTTTTATTCTGAAAGACAAAAGAACAGAAATATTACAATCAATAGTGACTTTTATAAAAATTGACTTTTTGCTATAAAGGAAATCTATTATAACTGATCCTAAATAATTTCTCAGAAATCGTTTTAAGATATGTCATCTTTAAAATGAAATTTAATAAATGAGGCTTATCACTGGCCATACCTATGTGTGTAATTATCTTTGGTGATTGTTTATGTATAAATAAAATCTAATATTCTTTGAAAAGTTTAACTTTTTTAAATACAGGTGCAATGACAAGCCAACAGTCTACCTGGAACCATCCTGCAGAATATTCCCCTATGACAACTGCAGTACCACATTGTGCAACCCAAACAAATACTTTCAACAGCCAAGCACAAAACCGTATGCGGCCTGATGCCAATTTTATGAACATTAAAACTGAAGCACAATGTATTGGTGACAAGAAAGCCAATCAACGTCCACCAAAATTATGCCAATTGCTCACTCAAAACACTTCTACTTCAGATCAGAGTCCTGCAACAAAGACTGAAAACTCTCGAGGTGATGAACTGTGTGTGGGAGAGAATAATAAATCTAGTGTCAAATCTCCTGGTGGCAGTATTGATCAGTCACCGCAGCCGGGACCTGGTCAGTCACCTCAGGAAAAGCCACAGAGTACTTCAGGAAATGATGAAATGGATCATATGAATACTGGAGGAGGTAATGGTGTTTCAGGCCAAAATGATTCTAAACGTCCTGATATGATTCTGAAAAAGTTACTCAGTAGAGATGAAGATGAAACAAACTCCAAACGACACGAAGAAGATATACGTTCACCAAATGAAGACAGTGCAATGGAAGTTGATAAAAATGAAGCTGAGCCCAAAAAATCTACAAATAATGATGAATTATTAAAAGTAAGTATTAAATATTTGAAACATATTTGTTTATACAATTTTTTGTCGACAGTATAGCTTGTCTGCATTTCAATGATTGAACTATAAATTCAGTGAAATACATATGCAACAGTAGATTGAAAAATTTTGTTGCTCACTAAAAAGAAAATATATAGCAGTAAAAATCTACAAAGCTGTAAAAATGCTTGCCAGTAACCTCCATTAACTATTTTTCTTTTCTTAACCCAAAGTAGTGGTGTCACATAAATCTATTTTTAATTTTGTTTATATTTCATTTGGTATCATCTAATAAAAACTATCAATCCAACTACTTAATCTTAAGACATGACTATTGTTTTGGTTTATTTGGAATCCAGCATTTCATATTACCTGTTACATGTTTTAACTTTTTAATTTGCAGCAACTTCTTAGTGATGACCATCAAGCAACATCTGAAGTTGGAAAGGTAGATAAAAATAATCACAAAGATTTACTCCAAAAATTATTACAAGAAGATGAAGAGGAGGAGATAAAGGCCACTGTTCCAGCCGTATGTGATAATTGCTTACTATAATTTTTTAAAATGTTTATCTTAATACTTTATTTATAACATAATTTGTCATTTTTAATTTACAAGTTTAATTCAACTATTTAGTACAGTAGCAGGCTCTAAGTATAATAGTCTAAATGTATTTTTTGGCCATTTGTTTCCCCAAAGTAAAGCTCAGTAAGAAATTTGATTTTATCAAAAACAGAAGTGTATAATTAATAAAATTTAAAAGGTTTGTTGATAATGCGTTGCTTTATTTCAATATGAATTTTAAAAAATAAACAAAACATCTAAAATATCTTGTTGCACAATCAAACTTCCAAGTTTTCTGAATGCTATATATCATGAAGGTATAATTTAAAAAAAAAACAAAAAAAAAAGCACAAACCTGTAGACTAAAACTAAAATGTTTGATTTATTTACAGCAAAGTACTAGTCAAGATCAAGATAGCTCTCGTCATCGTCATGTATCAGGACCTCAGTTTCCGACCACCACTCACACAGGGCTACCAGAGTCTACTTCCAGTGTCCCCCATCGGACTAGTTTTGATGACTCAATGCTCAAACCGTCCGAATTAATAAAGTCACCTGAGAACGTACCTCCTGATTTCCACAATTTTTTCTCTTATTGGGATAAGGATAATTCAAATAAAATGAAGAATGAAGGTCGATCAAAAAGCATAAAACGAAAAGCTTCATTTGATGCTGATTCAAATGACATGCTAGACAGTGAGCCTACTACTTCAACTGATCCACCTAGCAAAGTGCTACAGCGTAATGTTCTTCTTGCTCAGCTCCTTTCCAGAAAAACAAATCGTGAGATTGTTGTTAATACTCAAATTACAGCAAATCCAACTGCACTACCAACACCACGAACACCAAAAGATAAAGTTCTTCCACTCAAACCACTTGATAAAAAAAGTAATAATGATGTTTCTTCAACAGAATGTGAAAAAGAATGTAGTGCAGGCTCAAATCTCCATGAGCCTTCTCGGTCATCATCAGAAGGTAATTTTCATAATTCAGTAGATTCTAGTAAAACAATGTCTACTGAAAATAATGTTTATCCTAACAAGCAAGTCTTTACAAGTGTTGCAACAAGCTATTCTTGTATTACTGCATCAAGTACATCTGACCAGTTTAATTCGACAGCTGGTCAACCTCAAATGGCACGACAAATACCTTCAAACTCTACCAGTAACAATAAACCAAATGGAGAAAGCAGCTCTAAAAAAGACTCTAAAGATGCTCTTTTAGCTCATATTCTCCAACAAGCGGTTGATCTCCAAAATGATCTGGATAATGGTCAGTTGAATACCAGTAATCCAGGGATTCCAGGCATGCCAACAGGTGGAGTGGTCAACTCCATGTCACAGCCCGTAAGAACTGGTTCTTCTGACCTTAATCAGGATGACACATTTCTATCTCAACTAGAACATGACTTTACTGACACAAATTTACAGTTAATGGAATTAGAATCAAATTTGTTTAATTCTTCAAACCAAACTGGAAGTAACAGCAACTTGGACCTTCAGGAGAAGAAAGCCATTGAAGCTATTCAGAAGCAGCTGATGAGTTTAGAACCAATGGCAGGTGTGTAACTTTTCCTTGGTACCTTTATTTCATTGATTAGAATCAAAACATTGTATACAATATTGAGTGTGATTTACATTAACATTTTTTGCCATAATCAGAATATTTCATACAAATTCATGTGCGTACAAAAGGATTTTTGCAATTTGATAATTAAGTTCTTGTAATTCACACAGTTGTGTTTTAAGTTTTATGTTCTTTGTAATATTTCAGGGTTTTTTTTTTATAGGTATATGAGAATTTTGCATATTCTTATAAATAGATTAGCTATACTCAATATCTCAAACTGCACTGTTTTTTATTTTTTTTACTGTGAAATGGTTTAAAATAGTTAAACTGGTGAAATCTCACTTATTTTCAGGGTCTTTTTGATAAAAATTAGTATGTAAACAAAATTTAATCATTCTCTTTATAAAAATATAATTCCTTCTCTTGTGTAATGATTAGTTTTTATTCCACATCTCTTTAAATTATATTTCAATGGTGGGTGCTTTTTTTTCTGCATTTTGCAAGCTGAGAATTTCATGTTTGTGGTTTTCAAACTTGCAGCGCTCAGAGTTGTCTGTCCCTACACATATCAAAGTAGTCCCATCTTAAAAACTATGTGGGCGTGACCCTTTGAAGACAGAGCCTCATTTGGAGTTTCACTGCCAAGAAGATGGAGCCCTTTTACAAGCTCTCACTTAGGACACAAAACAAAAATTATATGAAATCACAGAACATAACAAACCATCATAGAAACCACCATTGAAATTCCCAGATGTGCAAGAAATGTGAGAAACAATCTGATTGGCTGATATGAAGACCAACCAGCTAATCTTGAGACTTGTATTATTGGGCTGATAGATCAGCATTTGACTTTTCAGCCAATATATCGACCCTGACGTCTACTAAGTGTTAAAATAGTTTAGATAAATCTTTCCAAAAGATTTCTAAATTGAGGACTTCTATGGAAGAAATACCAGAGAAAAGAAAAAAAAAACATTAAACTGAATTCATGTTAATGAATAAAATAAATATACTGGGTATATTCTTAGTTTAACTTTTGCACACTCGCTTTTGTTCATAAAACCCTTAAAAAAATGTATCCTGTTTTCCTTTTAATTATCATTTGGGGATTAATTTGAAAATTTATTAAATTTTCTTTTCTTTTTTTTTTTTTAAAAAAAAGGAGAGAGAGAGAGAAACTGGATATCTAATTTTAAAAATGTAATTATCTTTCTTTTTTTCATTTATTTCAAATATTCATTTATTTACTAATTCTCAGGATTAGCTTCCATTTTAGAGGTTACATTGAGAAAAATTTTCATTTTCTTAAAATAAACTGGAATATATTTTATTAAAAAGAATAATGAATATGTTTTTTGGGAGGGGGGGATACACTTTTTTTAGTGCTTTCCATGCTCAAGACTCTTACCCAGGGTTTAATTAAAATTTGCATTTAATCTTCTGGCATTAACACACTTGCCCAGTAATCTGAATAGAGTTGTGACATTGGTCCTGGTCCTGACAGCAACAAGTAAGATCTTGTCTATTTTGATGGTTTTAAGGACCATGGAGAAATGATGGGAATTACTTAGATATGTGAGCACACAAAGGTTTAGGCAACAATAAAAATAAAAATTGTTCCACAAAATCTCTCACTGTTAAAAAATACTTTTTGTTAAAATCTCTTTTGCCTGTTATACAAGAATTGTACATCTTTACTTACAGGTTTTTGCTTGATTCTGCAAATACTTTCCTGGTACCAATATGAATCAGTCAAAATTTAAGAAACTAGTTCAACAAATATTAAAATCTGGTGTCAGGCAATGACTTGGATGCATTGAATGATTAAATGAGATATCTGATGGTTCTCTTAAAATCAACTCTAATGGAAGTAAAATTCATCTAGAAACTACTCTCTGCAACTTTTTGACAACAGAAAAAAATCAGTCAATTCATTTCCACTTCTAAAGTAATAAGGGAAGGAAGGCACTTAGTGAATCAGTGTTAAAACAACTGTAGCAGTTTTATGAAGACCTAGCACCTCATGTGACCTTCAATTACAAACACCATGGGATGACACCAACTTTTACATTGGCCATGTCATTGATATTACATTTCTGTCCAGTGCTGTAATCAATTTTTTTAACTCTAACCAAAGGCAGAAATGATTACTCCTGATAGCCTTTGTCAAATATATTGCAGAAATTTGTCTTTAGATGGGATTTTGATGTAATATCAATTTCAGGCTATGATAGGATATGATGTGTTCCAGGAATATTGGTTATAGTAAAAGTTTATAAACAAATTCAGACTGAAAATCACTGTTAGGAAAGGAAATGCAAGAGGATCGTTCAAGCCTTTTTTATCAGTTCCAATAAATGTATTTTTATTCATTCCTGCTTTTTAGATTGAAAATAAATAAGTTTAAAGCTTTACAATAAGAATTTGTTTGAAAAATTGACCAATGCTTTCTTTCATGTGACAAGTTTCTAGCTTTTATAAGTCACTAATGTTTTTTCTAGCAAGTCAAATATTGCATAATGCATAATTTTACAAAATTACATGCATCTATAACAAAAGTATTAATATGATAGAACTGTTTTGTTGAATTTTTCATCCAGAAATTAGTTGTTTGAAAAGTTTCAGGTTAGTATCTCTAAGAGATACTTTTTTTTTTATGGCAAATTCAATATAATATACTTTTGAACAGCTTTGCTCTACTATCAAATTGCACTTAAGGGTGTTTTTACATGGTGTAAATATGAATTATTTTATTCATGTATTCATGAAAAAAAAATTCTATTGTACTATAAATCGTATTAAGAAGTTGCATGGCATAAACTGATGAAATAAAAATTTTATGAATAATCAATGTTACCATTCCATGTCATTTTGTAATAATTTTCTTTTTTTCTTCTTTTTTAATGTGATTTTCCTCGATGTTTAGGTTGGTCTAATCTAATAATTATCTATTTCATTAGTATCATCTTTCTTTTACTTCAGTGTGTTGTGCCCTATATGACATTACATTTATAAACAATTTCCACTTGTTTGGAACCTGATCCTCAGTCAAAGAATGATAAAATTGCCTTTTGGCATGTAAGACATAAAAATTAAGTTCCAATGAAATTTGAATGATCATAACTCTTGTTGCTAATGGAGCAGCTAAGATAAATTAAATTTTGTTTTGATTTTTTTATCAATGCCTATTAAAAGTTTTTAGATAAATTGAAAATTAAATTTTCATTTGGGATATCAAATAGTATTAGTTTTAAAAAGTGAAAACTGTTGTATGTAGATTCTAAAAAATGCTGGGAAGGTTGAGAAACCTTTAATTTTTGCAAGGAACTTGCACATTAATCTTTCAGTATTTTTTTTTTATTATTCAAATCTAGGCTAACATTAAATTATTAGTATCTAAAAGTTTTCATAATTGAAAAGAAAAATTTCAACTAACCAGTTAACATTTTCATCACTTGTTTCATTCACTTTAACACAAAATTAGTAAAATGCTAAATTTTTTATTGTGAATGAAATGAAGCAGTATGCAATGGCAGATATTTGTGATGTCTTAAATTACCAAAATAAAAATCTTTAAATTGTCATAGTATATTTAGAAGCCAAAATTTAAGAAATATAGGTATATTGCAAAAGACTTTAAAGTTAAACATTGGAACATGACATAAACAAAGGAAATTTTCTTATGACTATTTTTTAATTGCAAGCAATTTAAAAGAAAAACTAAGATTTTAAATTCAATTTAAAGGTGCCCTGAATTTATTACAGAAACTTTTTTTTAAATTATGATTTTTTAAATATAATTATAGGATTTCCTGATAATCAAGCATCTGCTGTATCTGGTAAACCTGGTGTATCTATGTCAGCTGCACCATTAGGGGCTAATCAACTTGCAGCAAGTGGACAGGCAGGAGTTGGATCTTATAGCCATGATGCAGCTGGTATGACCCAGCAAGGTCTTGCAATGCAGGAAATACAAAACTATTCACATCTTTCTCATCAGCAAAGTTTGGCCCTTGCTGCTGCCCAACAATCACAACAGCCACAACAACCACCGCCACCACCACCACCTCCTCCTCCACCACCATTCAGCCAAGCCGTTTCCCCATATGGACAGCCATCACCTCAGCTTACACAAGGTCCACCCCAAGGTAAATCTTTACTTTATGACTATATATGGACAATTTTTCACTTCACAAGAGTTCACATACTCTGTCTTACCTGTTTTTATGCTATAGCCAATATTTGTCCTAATGTTGAACTATGTAAAATAATTTTAATGTAATTTCTTAATGCATAAAAATTGGGTTTGTTTTTTATGTTTACACTTCAGTTGAAAATTTTCATCTTAACATTAAATCACACAAAACTCACTTAAAATATTTTACATTGTACCTTTAAATATTCAAGCAGACCACTGACTTTTATTAATTTTGACCAGTGTTTATTTCAGCTTTTTAGTTGCTTTTTATCACAGGAATTAAGATGAAGTAAATAGTAGTCAAAATCAATAGTACACTTTGGGAACTTTTCATATCATCAAAATAATTTCTGGTTTCAACACACACACACACACACACACACACACACACTAATGCTATCAAGGTGATTTAATCACTGATTTCTTTTTCTGCTATTTACATATCTGTAATTAGATAATCTTGTTAGATTTCATGAACATCTTACACTTTGAGATGTTTTATGAAGTTTTTTTTTTTTTTTTACTCAACTGAACCATTAATTCTATTAGAATACATTTTTAACAAAAAGATGCAATGAATACCATAAGTAAAACTTTGGCCTTTGAAATTCATTAAATTGGAAAAGTAACAGAGGCGATATTTTTTTCATTTGTTTGCTTATATAGTTAATCTTGACTGGAATAAAAATATCCATTTAACTAATACTTAACTAGATAGATAAAACTTAGTAAGTTATTTCATAAAGCAAAAATGATATTCTCAATTTGTTGATTAGTTTATAACAAATATTTTTGTGAAGACACTTCTCTTTCTCTAAGCTAGAATTAAAATACTTTTGGCTATTTAAAATTCATCAGTAATATTTTTAATTAAATTAAATGAACATAATTACCTATTTTTATGAAGTCTTTTATTGTAAAGATTGCATATCATATTTTAGCAATTTCTTATATTGTCCGAGTCAAATTTCTTTTAATACATTTAAAAATCTTCAGTCTTATAAAAATTACATTCTACAAAATCTTTAGCATGACAATATATTTAAAATATTGTCTAAATTAGAAAATGTATGCTCTTTATATGCTTGCTTTTTTGAAAGATTTTTATTTTTCTAAATTTTTTTCTGGAAGTGACTAATTAGTGTATATTGCCTACTGCACACCACTTTTGTAGAATTTTTTTTTTCCATGTACTATATATCTATATGTATTTTAAGTAGAAAATATCTTTACAACTATAATTTACTTAGTGGTTCAGGACCTTTGGCAATTTATTTTGTTTACAGTTTTCCCTGTTAAGCAGAATTGCTGAAAAGTGTAAAAAATGAAAAGAAAATGTTTTTTATCTGTTGATACTGACTTGACAAGACTCTTATACAAAATTAGGTACCTCCACTAATTTGCTGGAGAGAAAAAAAAGAGCATACCATGATGAAAAAAGGCCCCAAACTTGATAAAAATGAGCCAGTTGGGGTGTGGTGCAGTATTTAAAATTTCAGTCTTTTTTGCAGTAAGGAACACATTGATTTGGAGATTCTTGCAAAAACTGTTGGATTTTAATTAAATTTTCAGAACTTATTCACAAATGAATGAAATAATTTTTTTTTAATTTTTTTTCTTACATCTGTTGCTCCCCCACCACCCACTTAATTTTATGAAATTTCAAGAAATTAAATTTTACCTGCTTCATATTTATTATATTAGTTAAAAGCAGGGCACCTTGAAGAATTTTCAATTTTTTATTTATTTTTTTTGTAAAGCAGAAACACCATTTACCAAATATCTGCTCTGAATCATCATAAAATAAAACTAAGACATTATTTAATTAGAAAAACTTTTAATTGCTTTTATAAATAAGATAAGGACACTATTGTCTTAAAAAAAAATTTTTTTTCAATGAATAAGGAATTTTTACAAGAATTCTTAATTTTTAAAAATTTTAATTGGAATAATAATTTAAGTTTTAAATCTTTTAAAATTCTCTATTAATCTTTTACATGATATTATTAAATAAAAACCATATTTACTAATCATAAATGTAAAACCTTAATACAAATCCTCAAACACCAATATTTTTAAAAGAATTTTGAATTTTATTTGATTGTGTATAACTGTCGATTTTTGTAGATATAGTCTTCATATATACAACATTATCAGAAAATAAGAGTGATAACTATAGTAAATTTAAAGCAAAAATTTATAAAAGTCAAAACATTAGATTATGGAGAATATTTTCCTAAATTTTTAAGATTATTGAGTACTTCTATATAAAAGGCACTCACATTATACTTTTTTTTTTTTCTTTCCTTTTTTTTTACTGATAAAGTCCTCAGAACAACACTGAATAAGCATCAATCTGTTAACACATGAACAGATTAAATAAACAGCTATTGACATGTTAAAATATGCATTTCTGCAATATTTTAAACATAAAATAAATGATATTTGTTTCAAATCAGATTAATTAAACTTAAAATCTGTTAATATTCCTCAACATTTTAGAAAAGTATATTTTATTTTTGGAAAATCTTTTTCAATAAAGAGAATTACATTGCAACAAACGTGTTGAAAAATGGAAACTAAAATTAAATTTTTAAGCAAAAAAAATTATTTAAAGGTTCTCTTACAAATCAGTTTCATACATTTTTTATGCTTTTATCTATGTAAGTAGAAGCCATCATTTTTTTTAAATAGTAAAGCCTAAATTATTTAGAGATAGTCAAATTAAAGAAGGTATATTTTAAGTTAACTTTTTGCTTCACAGCAGATTTTAAAAGTGATATCTTGTCTATACCATTAAAATTTAAAAATATTTTTAAAGAAAATGTTTCATTAAAATATACTGTTTGTTTTCTTATCAACTTAAATACCACATAGAAAGTAATCACAAGAAATCAAATCATATACAATTGTAGAACTTATTTATTTCACTTTAAAAAGATAAAGTACTCGTCTTTATAGTAATTTGTATTTCCTCAACCTTGCTTGATGTCAGATTTAATGTGGGGAGCCCAGCGCATGCACCCAGGCTAGGAACAAAAATTGCCAGAGACTCTCTACTATAACAGCTAATTTATCAATGATATGTTCATTTAAAATTTTTGTTTCAAAGATTTCAAGTAGTGAATATATCTTACTTTGCATAGCCTGCTAGTTTAATATAATTTACAATAAAAAAGATGAACTGTTTTAACACATTTTATTTGCTTTTTTTATCATAAAATATATTTTGATGTCAATTGACACAAAGTTTAAAGCTAACAACCATCATGTATGTTTTCATAGTTGTAAATATGAACTTTGAATTATCAGGTCAGTTTTCCACTATTTTGGTACCATTTCATTTGCTCATTATTAGTTTGGCTTCTTCCAGGCTCTTCATGTGTATGTCTGCCTACATACAAGCATAAACATGTTATGCATTAAGAACATTATGAACAGGACTGTTTTAAGATTCTAAAATTAACTTAAAAATTCTGCTTTTGAAATTAAAAGGAAAAATGTTTCTTTTAAGTGTTTTTTCTTTCTTCTATCTATAATGCATGAGTATGGTCAATATTTAAACTTTTATTTGACGAATAAAAACTATTTGCTATTGTTAATTTAGTGAATGTCTGATTTATAGATATTTTTTTTTGTTCTTTCTCTAGCTTTACGAGGTGCTAGCCTACCAACTCAAGGGCCTCGACCTATGCCAGGAACTATGACCTTGCCTGCTAGGCAGGCAATGAGTGAGCAGCAACAAAAACTGCGAATGAGAAAACGTCAAAGATTACAAGATGAGCAACATTTTATGACTGCAAAGCAACAGCAACATACTTTTACTCAAATGTTTGCTACCAGATTTCCTCAAGTAAGCTTCTATGATGTCTCCCTTTGAATATAGTTTTTGCGTTGCCTTCCTCTGAATAGGGTTTCCGCATTGCCTTCCTCCAAATATTTCCACAAACTAGTGTTTAAAATATTAAATAAAAATGTTGGAAATGATTTCATTTTTTGTAAGTGTATTGTTACATTTACTTAATTGTTACGCATTCAGAGTATTTTTGATATAAAAAATAATTTAAGTGTATTTGACAAAGCAAGTGTCAAAAGCTTCAATTAAGAAATGATACCATTCTTGCAAACAAGAATCTGTGCCATTTTTATGCAGGATGATTCTCTATATTATACTACACTACTTAACGTGTCAAAAAAGAATAATTATGGTTTCAGGATAATAATATCAACCTCTTAGAATGGTCACCTAACTTATTGAACTTCAGGCCATTAGAAAATTTGTAGAATATGAAAAAGATTTCATTAATGATAATCTACACCAGAGATCATCTGAAAACAAAAAAAGCAATATAGTTTGGACAGAAAAAGTCAACAATGATCTATGCAAAAGTTTTGTAGCATCAGTGCTTTCCAGAGTTAAGGCTATGATAAAAAAAAACACATTTTCTTTTAAATAGTATATATATACATTTCTCATGTAATAATACTTTTCACACAATGTAATATTTTAAATTGAAAAATTCTTTTCATGATTTTGGGGTGGGGTTTACAAATTTTTGCAAGATACCATTCTTTGCAGTTTTAACAATTTTTATTTTATTTTTCTTTCATTAAGAATTCTGTAAAAAAATGAAAAAATTAGTGATCCAAAGATACAATATCAAATAAATGTGGCAGATGTGTAAAACTTCCCAGCCAAGTTCCAACAATTTTTGCCTGGTTTCCAAAGAAATGACATCAAGCATTATCTTTGTCCTTGCTAATTTTGTACACTTTTTATCAATTGCTACATTTAGTTGTTCTGATTGGGAGCAGTACTTGTTGGAATCCTTCATTTGGTCCTCTAGAAAGAGCTCCTCACAGAAGTCTCCTACTTTCACCTTCATCTTAAAGAGTGATCTTTTGGTACAGTTATGGTTCATTTTACTTGACTCCACAATATCTTGTGTTCAACATTGGAACATTTTTGTTAATTTAAGTTGCATTTTTTTCATTGGATCTACATTTTTATCTGTCTTAAAATAAAAAAAGACTTGATATACTAGAATATACTTTCTATTCTTTTCATTATTAGTAACTAAACTAGAATATACCAATTTTGACAATTTAAAACAAATGTCTGCTGTCAAAATACAACTGAAGTGATGTTTTTAAATGAGCTTAGTTAAAACCCAAACTCTCTTAAGGCAATCTGATAACAAGCAGAAACTTACAGATATATATTTTTTATCATAGATAAAACCCAATGATAAATAATATTTCAATTTATATTAATATAATGCCTATTGCCATATCAATCAATATTCATAAATTTTATTATGCAAACTCGGTTCTCAAATCTAACAAATAGTCATTATATCCTTAAAATGGTGAACATAGGTGTGTAATATTTGTAAGTTGGGGACTAGTGGCATGTAAGAATTTCATTGTTGCTTTCCCAGCATGCTTCCTTAATATTTGCTTGTACTAGTCCTAATCCTTATTGCTCATCTGTATGCTGCTGTAAATGCAGTCATATGTATCCTACTAATGGATAATCTCTACCCTCTATCCTCCCTCTCCCTACAGACCAGAATGGATTCCAGCACGGTACAACCATTTCCTGAAAACTTGGCTGAGTTGATGAAAAGTGGCAATGCACCTAATGTAACTTTGCAGGTGAGCAATGTCTTGCTGATAAGCACACATTCTCAAAGGCATCCTCTGTAACAAATGCTATGCATGTTGACCCATTCTTCATTCTGCTCTCATTTGATGTTTTTTTTTCTCTATCAATAGGAACATGCCATTCCCAATTGGCAAATTGGTCTTGCAAGCTGTCTTATCTAACCTTTCATTATGTACATTTTAATGGGCAGCTAGATGACTCAGAAATGCATATTGCAGCCGTAACCGTTAATTTCAGTCAAATTCAGACAAATTTGAAAAAACACAATTTAACTTTGAGATTTATTTTTTGGACTTTTACTATTTCAATTGCAAATTTAATTAAGTTATATTATAATTTTTTAAGATAGGTATATATTTGTGTAGCCACTCCAAAAATTGTAAAATTGATAACCATATTAATATTTCATATTTTATCCATGCTTTAATTTTGGCAGGATTTTTATCATTATGCTCAAAAGATTAATGTAAATGGATTTTTTGTATTTCATATTCATTTTGAAAAGTTTTCCACTTGAGTTCTCTGCAGAAGCACTTATGTTCATTGAAAATATATTTTCTACCTACTGAATGCAAAAATGGAATTTCTTTCATTTATATTTAAAATTATACAAGTTGTTAGTATATATTGTTGTAACTGAATTATACATATTGCTTAAAATGTATAAAATATATTCTAAATTTTTGAGATGGGTTATCATTATCTACATGCAGACTATTGTCCCCAACTTTGTTGCTATTATCACAATGTTTCAGCCATTGTGCCCGCTGGCCTTCAGTATGTGCTTGTTGATCCAGTTACTCTAAAGGGAATTTTGAATTAAATCCTTTATTTAATCTGCAGGGGTAGATTGTTCTGGTTATCTTGTGCAGCTCTTATTTCATACTGCTCAGTTATTGCTCGCCCCATTTTCACTGGGTGCAAGTATGCACTGATTGATCTGGCATTTAATATGTCATCAAATTCATGAACCAACACTTTAATCCACTAGGTTATTGTCCTCTTGGACAGTTTTGGGTGGAGAACTTGGAGCCTTAAATTTAACTTTCCTGCTGATGAATGCTGCTACATGTTATACTTGACTGTACTCACTGAGTGTTCACTTTTTACTGTTGCTTTTGAAGCCTTGCTGTTACTTCTCTTTATTTATTAATGGCTCCCATATTGTATTTAGTAGTAGGCCTAGCATAGAAATAATATGTGATAATAACAACAACAACAACAGTCCTTATGTAAATAAGTAAATAACATTCTAAATTGTTGCTTATGTCTTTAAGTTCTAGGGAAGTTGCAGAACAAGAATGCTCTATGCAGACATACAGATGGGTTTTTAGACAGATTTTTAGTTTATAGACTTTGGTTTTAGCTATGTGTTTATAATATAGCTTTCATTATTATGATTAAACCAAGTTTGGTTTCATGTTAAGTGTCTAACGAAGATTTAACACAAAGACAGAATACTTTCTATTGTATTTAAAAAGTAGAATACCTTGAATTATGTATTATGTATTTGAAGGGTATCGCTGTTAATATTTACAAAATATTATAGTTTTTGTTATATACAGGGTGTCCATAAAGTTTGTGTGCACTTTAAAAAATTTATAACTTTATTTGTATTTGCGATAGAAATAATCTGTAAAAAATATAAAGTTTAATGTACCTAGTTTTAAGTATAGCTAAAATAACTAATGTGATTTCAGGCATTACTGTAAATCAGTTGGCAAATGTTTTCCATGAACTGCAAAATCGTATTACCCTTTGTATTGCTACTGATGGAGTACATGTGGAAACTTAAATAAAATTTCAATAAAACCTTAAAAAATATAGATTTGCTTCTTTCTAATCCTTTTTACAAATTATTTCTATCGCAAATACAAATAAAGTTATAAATTTTTTAAAGTGCACACAAACTTTATGGACACCCTGTATTATATACTATAACTAGATGTTAGGTGTGTAAATTTTTTAAAAATTCAAGCATTTTTTTTTACTTCTTCAAATACTTTATAAAATAAATTTTTCTTTATATATAATTTGTCATTTTTGATAGAGAAAGTATTTAGCAATTTTTTTTTTTTTTTTTTTTTTTGTTGTTGTTCATGAAAGGAATTTTGTTTTTCTCATTAACAAAATTTTTATTTAAGCGAAACCAGAGTCTCCCTGAACCAATGTCACCACGTTACAGTGGTATGCAACGACCTCAACAGTCAGTCAGTCCAATGATTGGCCCAGTATCTTCTCCATCCCAACTGTCACCTCACTATACTCAGTCCACCTCAACCCAGTGGAATGCACGTTCTTCACAAACAGCTACAGCACTTCAGGGCTCTCTAGAAAGAGGAATGCATCCAGTAAGATTTTCCATAATTTTTAAGTTTGCAAACTTTTTTTTTTTTCTGAATAAAGGTTTAACAAGTGTTGGGGAACACATATGCACACATAATTTTCTCTACCTATGTCAATATCAGTCACATTCTTTTCTTAATGTTAATCTGTATAGAATATTTCTAAACAATAACATATAGCAAGTACTTCACATTTAAGAAAGCTGAAGTATTATTAGCACTGAGAATAGGGATATTTTTAAACTATAAAATATTTATCTCCTCAGTCGCACAAAATTACATTTTTTGCTTTGGTTGAGATGATTAATATTTTATGACTAGAGATTTTCAATTTCTGTTTTGTGATTGGCAAGTAGAGAAATAATCTAATGTGATTTTTATAATACCATGTATAAACCTATCCAGATTTAATTATTTTCAAATAAATCACAAATTTATCTAATATTCTTGCTTAGTGGATTAATTTAATGAACAATTTGTGTCTATTCTTTTCCCTGCGATTTGATTTTTAAATTACAATAATTGTGTTTTTTGATTATTCTAGATAGTTTTTTCCTTTTTCATTGTTTTTTCCAGGGCAGTGCACAGTTTGCAGCAGTTCCTCGTCACAGGTCAATATCTGGTAATTCATTATCTAGTCCAATGCAACAAGCTGGAAACCACTTTCATTTTCCTCCTGATTCTCAGTTCCCTGCTTCTCAGCCTCAAATGTCAGTGTATACTTCCCAGTCCCAACAACAACAGCAGCAGCAGCAGCAGCAACAACAACAACAGCAGCAGCAGCAGCAGCAGCAACAACAGATGTATGCTCAAAACAGAATAATTCACAGACAACTGAGCTTGCCTCCAGGTATTAAATCAGTCTTTTTCATTTTACCTTTTTCATTTGAAATTCTCTTTTTATTTATTTAATTATAGCTTATAATTCACACTGGAACCGCTTGTTTCATCATTCTGCCATTCCTTGTGCTGGCACTACGAAAATATATTAGTATTCTTGGCATTGTTACATGACGGCATCAGCGAACTGTGAGGTAACCAGATTTTATGGGGATTCTACCCAATGGTTGTGATTCCGCAGAGATTTCATGTGTGAAATTCTCACAACTATGATAACTTCTTCGTCTCTGCTGAAAACCAATTTCACCTATCTAGTTTATATTAGGAAGTTTGTGCACATTTGGTTTTGAAATGCAACCATGACAAACCCCATAGCTGAATTTTGGTAGCAGTACAATTTGTAGGGCTAATAGTATTTTGTAGGAACATAGCTAGAGTTCTTTGGAATTTGAGAAATTTTAGAAGACCATAAATCTTTGACATATTTTCCTGGGTACAACTGGGTAAATTGGTGAAGATCTCATCTTATTAAATGATTTCTACTTGATTTATTTTAGGATTGAATCTTTCTTCAAACTCATTTTATAGCTTATTATTCTTAATATGTTCTTTCTTTCCTTACTCTCCTCAACACTTAATTAGTTTCCATGAGTTTTTTCACTGCTTAATCTTAATTAGGAGTAATGGATAGCGGCTTGGACTGAGGAATTGGAGAGCCAAGTTCAAATTTCCATTGAATACATTCATTTACATACTAATAGCCTTGGGAAAGGTAAGAATCCTCTTCTTCTCTAGTAGCTACCCCCCCAGCTATGGGTAAATAGCAGGACAAACTGGGTTCTATAGCCTTGGATGGCAACTGGTCTACTGCAGAAAGAAATGGCAACCTACTGTAGGAAAATATCTGCCACATCAGTCATGTATCGAAAAATACCTGATCACCTAAGCGTGTATCACACAAAAAATTACCTATTTAGTCAATTATGACCAAATTTTTAAAAATAAAATCTGATTTATAGTCTTGGTGTAATGAAAGTTTATTTCAGCTAAAAATAACATCACTGCCAAAGTTTCTGCTTTAAAAATATCACAAACGTGCACAAAATATATTTCAACTGAAAGAAAAGTGCCTTTTCTTTAATGATATTGCTGCAGAATAAAAGTAATAAGCTTTACTGACAAATGAAGCCTTTATTAAAAGTTTTGGAAGTTATTGTAATTTAATTCCAAACATTGTTATAGTTGAAACTTGTTTGATTATATTATAACAATGGCAATTAAAGTATAAAAAAATTCAACACTGAACAATTTATACCATTTTACCTTTTGAATATAGAATATAAATAAACATTTATAAATATAATGAATTTATTTGCTTGCAGATAAATTTAACTATTATATCCAGTAACATCATAAATTGTCATAAACAGACAGGGTCTTTTATATAAGGCTACAAAATGTAATTGTAATTTCACTTTTAGCTGACATGAAAATATTATACAAAACATTTTAAAAAATACTATGTATAAATTATAAAGAAATTAATTTGTCAAAATTCAATTTGTTTAAAAAAAAATATTTGTATTGCTACTATAATACTATTGTTGCCTGAATGGTTATCACAATGATCGTCATTGCCTGAGTGGTCATAATCATTATCATGATCCACTAAGGGCAGGCACACTTCATCTTCACTTGGTGACACAGTTCCTTTCTCAACCAATGATTCATTCAAGTAAGAGCAGGTGCAGAGGTCTTTCACATGGTATGGCACCCCATCAACTCAAACTTAAGACTCCAATAACCTTTCCTGTTTTATATCATATACCTGTTTGGTGAATTTCTCACTAACACAGCATCCCCTTTCTTGTAGGTTCATGCCCCAGCTCGAGTTTTGGTGAGAATGTTTTGCCAATACTCTTCACTCAATTCATGTACAATTAAGGCACATTAGCAGGCGCAGCTGTACTGTGGACACCATCTCTGGCTGTCACATGATACCAGTATATGGCCTCCTGGACAGAACACTGTTTTCTAGCAGCAATTTGCTTTATACCTCTGTGGAAACATTCAACATATATGTGCATCAAAAGCAAAGTAGGCTCCCTATTCATCAGTAAAAGTTCTGAAGGTTTTAATTTCATCAGAGGCTCCCCGCTTCAGGAATACAACCTTGAGCTGCCACATTACATTCACAGAATCTTGTTAGTGTAATGCTCACCAAATAGCAAATCACATTAGCTCACAATCTATCAAGGTCAAGTAGTGGGTGCCACCTTAGTTATTTATGTCCATCCCAAGTTTACCCCACATATCAGACACCTCCAGTTTTGTGACACTATACTGTTGGCCTGGAGTCAACTCCTAGTTGCAGCCTGAAACTGTGGTACTTCTCCTACCAAGCATTTCAGGGTTGACTTTTAGTCGCTGCCACCAACATGTGACCCGGTTGATCAGTGGTCGTCGCTACTCGGTGTGATTTTTTGGTCAGGGTAGCAAATGGTATGGTTGGTTGATTCTAGTGGCTTCACACCAGATGCAACCGGTCTGACACAAGCTCCGTCATTATCAGCTCACTTACAATGGCTGGTTACCAAAGTAACTACTTCAATCTCAAGTCTAACCTACCCATGTTGTAATTTGATCTTAGGTAGACAAGATCAATCAGGCATCGGGGGCCATAGTGCACAATGAGTCTAAACTGGAGGTGACATCACACAAGTGTAAAAAAGAAATAAATAAAAACCAAAAAGATTTGGTTATGTTGAAGAAAGCAAATCAACTTTTATCAGTCTGTTCTATACAGGAGTATGTATTTTTCCCAACCCGTTTCTTGGAGAGTGACACTTTATATTCTAGGCAAGTTCTAGTTTTTTAAGTCAACTAGTTTAGTTTTTAGGTGCTGGCTTAGCTTCATTTGTCAGTATAACTTGCTGTTTTGTAGGAAGGTGAAGTTGAAGATAGGAAGTTGTGGAATCTCTCGGTCAGTTTCTGTGAGGCAATTCTCTAGCTCCTGCTAGCAAACTGACTCCAACTCGAACTCACCTCACTGGCAAACCGAGGACACTTGTTTATATGGACATCGACCAAAAACTGGTGCAGGGCTAGACGCAGCCTGGGGTTCTTGGTAATTTCTGATTTCTGTCAAGGGATCTCTTTGTTGTCTGGCTAGGAAAATTGATTACTTCCCATTTTGGAAAATTACTTTCCATGTTATTGTGATTATTGTCATGCTAGCATCAATACTACACCAACACTACCTCATTTAATGTAATGAGGAAAGTGCTGCCACAGGGTTGGAATCCCCAAGACCAAGAGCTTTCCCCATTGATTAATGAAGAGAACAGATACTATACATTGATCTTAACCAGTGCTTCTGCTAATATAATTTATGAACACCAGACTGAAAATCACAAATTAAACAAAGACCATGTAAAAAACTGGTCTTAATTTGAGTTGATATAAACATGGTTCCTGGTGTGATTGTAGACTTAACTATCACTTGCTGTATTGAATGTGTTCTTACTACCCAATAGCAGTCTTCATCTAGCAACAGTCTTGTGCTCTTCAGTAATATTTCTGTGCAGGCCTTAGTTGCAAGCAAATCAATTATTCCTTATTGGTTTTGTTGATAAACCATATTAAGATGGACCTATTTCTCTTCAATACATTGCATGTGTTGTGGTGGTGTGTGGATGCACCTCGCCACTTTAAAAGAGAAGAATCCAGATCCCAAAAGCATTCAGGAACAAAAATATTAAAAAAAAAAAAAAATTACTGGTCAAATTTGGTAGAACTTACGATAAAAAAAGTTCTCAAATAACCCCAAATTTTCACTTAAGAGCTTAAAAAAATATTTTAAAATATAAAAAATTCACCCAGTGCTTTAAAAATAAATATTCACTTAATACATTCATTTATTTGGTTCATAGGTTTGTTTGAAATTTCAACTTTAGAAAAATAAATATTTAATTCAAATTTTGACAGGTTAGTGATATATCTGGTGCAACAATGTCCTACAACAATCCAAAGTTGATTTAATAGATATTATTTTAAGCATAAGTAGTAAGCATTAAAAGGCAAATTCATTGAAGAATTACAAGAATACTCATTAAGAACATCACAAAATCAATGTAAATTGGAGGCTGCATCACAAAATAAACACCATTTGGGTTCTTTACTATCTCTAATGCTTGGTGCTGTTTTCCTATTGGTATATTGGCTTAGTTTTATATGCCATTGAAAAGAGAATGACCTTTACCAGAGATGTGGTTTTTCTTAGGGTACAAAGTTTTTAAAAGTAGTTGCCCATACCTTTTTAGTAGTATTGGAAAACTAGTCCTTCATACATTCAAAAAAGCTATAAATAGCATGTGTACTGCATCTTAGGAATTGGTGAATGGTGAAAAATATGATGGAAACTTTTTCCAGCAGCCTCAAAATCCAGTTCATTATGCTGCTGATGGCAGCATAATTACAACTTGTACTGGTTGAGTTTTGTTAGATGCTTGTACAGTTAAATAATGCATTGTGAAAGAGGAAAGATAGAACCTTATTTGCATACAATTTTTACTGAAATTAGTGTGTTTGAAATCATTGAGTTTGAAATGAGAAAAGGTATACAAAATGCAGGTATCATGAATGTTGTTACCATGCTGAGAGTTGCTGCTACTTAATGGAATATACCAACTCTTGTTAGGATACACCGCTAATTTATATTTGTCTGATTGAGTACATGAGTATTAATATAGGACTGGTCTAGTTGGTATATTGATGACCACCTTTTCTCTCAGCATTTTCCTAGAGAAATAAGGCTTTTTCCTCTTAGAATCCTCACTCCCTGGTGTCAATAACTGAAGTAACTGCACAGTACTGAGATGAAAAACCTAATCTCCTTCTTATTCAATGTTAGCAATTAGGTAGTGATTTGCATATCTAGCTAGTCAATATGCCAATTGTGTCTTCATCTGCATTCCTACTTCTGCCAATATGGCACTTTTTTCTTTTTTTTCTTTTTTACAAAGTAGGTCACTACACATACCTCACTATTGAAAGATCAGTCAGGAAGGAACACTTTCTTCTTAATCTTTCACAGTAGATACAACCCACGGGCAGTGTCTTGGTGTATGTTAAAAACATGACATCACTTTTCTGTCTGCTTCCTCCTAATATATCACAGTATCAGTGACTGTACTTGATTATTTGCACTGCCACATTCAGACCAATGCGCAGTTTTGTTAGGCAATATTGCTTCTCATCAATTATCATATGGTATGATTATTGTGATATGTGTGTTCACATCTGAAAGTTGGCTACTCTGAGATCCGCCAAGGATACATTAGTTCTTTCTTAATACCACACTCTTAGCTTGCTTACTCAGACAATGAAAAATAAAAATGCTGAGTGACCTATCACTAGTGATGTTGATAACCTAAAATTGATATGTCTGATGAGTATGGAGTGTGAGGTAACTTTTTAAACTTGGTTATGCACCCTTGGCATGATAGTTGTTAGCAATAAAATTATGCAGTAACGATTTTTCAATATTCTATAACTTATAGTGGATAATATTCATGTTCCACCAGATCTCGCAAAACCTTCTGTGGATGAAGCTTTTATTTTGATGTTTCAGTAGCATTTTTTAAATCAAAATTGTGGTCCATCCCATTATGGTGAGTAACTAATAAGTTAAAATTTGAAGGAGAAATTTACTCTATTACCTGTAATAACTGTAATAAACCAGCAAAACTTGAAGGAATTTAAATAAAAAACTTGAAAACTAAAGGGACCTTTTACAAAGCAACACATTAAATGCATTAGTTACTCACCATAATGAGACTGGCCACAATTTTTATTTGAAAAATGCTATTCTTATTAAAAGAGAACAATTTACTAAGATGAAAATATTTAGAAAGTGTGTCAATTGCTAAATCATCTGCAGTAAATTTGTGTCCATGTTCTTATGTAGGCTATTTAATAAAAGTGATGGAAACATAAACAAAAAGAATCTACATGAAATTGGCTATATTATATATTCAAAACATAAAAAATAAATTTTAATTTAAAATTACCAGTGTCTCTCATTCATTCACGTATAATTGCATTAATGTAAACAAACTTAGTCTGATGAAGTCCTAAATGCATCACACAAAAATGTTTCCACTTTGTCATAGATATATATATATTGACTATATGTTGCCTGCATGTTTTCATTAAGACATGTTGCATTAAATAATTTAGACAAGTTTTGTCTACTTATTTTTAATAGGATTTGCTTTAATTACAAATAAGTTTCTTAGTATACTTAATAAAGGAAGAAAGAAAATTACCATGTTGATGCATATTTATTTTATTCCAAGTACTTTTGACATTAGCACAATGTCATCATCAGGGTTTTGTTTTTTGTTTTTTTCTAAAACAAAAATTGTTGTGTTCATCATTTTTCTAAGACAAAATTTTTGTGTTCATCTGAATATACACCATTTAGTAAACATTGAGTTCCATGTATTTCATAACAAATTTATTGAGATATCAGAAAAGTGCAACAGATTTTACTATTTTCATATGTTGAATATTTTAAAACTTATATCAAGATATAAAGTTAAAAACTGGCGAACAGAAAATTAGATTTTACTTTTTTTTCTATTAATTCCTTCAAATTAGTATTTTTATGTGATAACTATAGTAATTACAATTGTCAAAATTCAAGCCAAAATAAATTATTTTGACTACCATTAGTTCTTAGATGTGTATGTGTGTGTGTATGTATATATATATATATGCGCGCGTGTGTATGTATGTGTGTATAATATATATATATATATATACACACACACACACACACACACATATACATACAGTGCTGTTTGATAAAAGTGACTCACCTGATTTTTTTTACTAAATGTTCTCTTCTCCAATGAAACGAAAGTTGAGCTAAATTCAAAGGATAAGCGATCTAAAATCCGAAGAAGCTTTGAAAGCTCTTTGAATTTAGCAGTAACTACTTTCAAGCATACGTTCAGTATGTTCTGGGGATGCTTTTCTTTTCATGAAACTGATTTCTTAAAAATTGAAAAGACCCTCAGGAGCGAGCAGTACAAGAGAATTTTAGAGTCTTCTCCATTTTGCTGAAAGGGCACAAATCGACCCCGCCAAACTCATTTTTATGCAGGATAATGTTCCCTGTCACAAATCAAAATTGATGAAGGAATACTTTGATGAGAAGCAGGTGAGTGTTATGACATGGCTGTCCCAATCTCCTGACTTCAACCCCATAGAAAACTTATAGATCATTATAAAGTACAGGCTCTTGAGAAAACAGTTGAGCAACAAAGAGGATTTGATTGTGAATTTCATATCCGAATGGAATTCAATGCTTGGAGATGAGATTTGCCAGAACCTAATCAAGTCAATGCCAAAAAGGGTTGAAAAGGTTATTCAAAATAAAGGAGAACCCATAGATTATTAAATTTTTTTTAACTATATTACCTATTATAAATGAATTATACCTCTATTATTCTTTATTTAAAGCTGTTCGGTTGTTTTTATTGATTACTAGTTGCAGGGAATAAGTGAGTCACTTTTTTTGCACAGTTTTTCCCTAAATCTCATTTTTATCCAAAATTATAATTATCAATAGAATACCTTAGAGTGAGTAAACTTTTTTACTTGGTGGTCGGGAAGGGGACTTTATATTAGTAAGATTAAAAATTAGTTTGACCCCAAAAACAAGTATTAAAAAAAAAAAAAAAAAAAAAGTCAGGTGAGTCACTTTTATCAAACAGCACTGTATTTATTTATATATATATATATATATATATATATATATATATATATATATATATATATATATATATATATACAGTAGCAGCCATAATATAAGGAACGGAAACAACAAAGACATAAATATGTGTATTACTTAAAAAGTAATGCATGATTAGCAATGAAATTTTTACCGAATAAAGATTAGGGTGTAATGCATAAATATACAAACTTACAAAAATTTACATAATAGTTTTTTTTTTTTTTTAAATAAAGATTAAATGGAACAAAGGAAATAAGCTACTGGACAAAAGTTAAGGAACGATGTTAATAATTTGCATAAACTTTTAATTTACATTGTTAAAAAAACTCAATGGAGTTTTTCAATAATAAGTAAAAGTTCATTTATCATTAGGACTTTATTTTTAAGCAATATGGCAAATTCTACACACAAGACGCTCTCTTTTGAAGAAAAAAAACTCATTATCACTATCAAGAAAAAAGACAATTTCAGAAATTTCTGATATTGTTCATAGGTCTAAAAGTGTCGTTCATTGTGTAATTAGCAGGTATAAAACCAATAAAACGTTAGATGCAGAACCAAAAACTGGCAGAACTCCAAAAACATCGCAAAGAGAAGATGGAAGAATTGTTAGAATATCTACAAAAAAAACATTTTGAAACTGCTACATCAATTGCCCGTAAATTTAATGAAGAGACAGATAAGATCTCAAGGAAAACGGTTGCTCGCAGGTTAAAAAATGCAGGATTGCATGCCTGTATTCCAGCTTCGAAGCCTTTCATTTCAAAGGGCATGACTGGAGTATGCGAGAGAACATCTTGTTTGGACTGACGCACAATGGGATACAGTTCATTTCAATGACGAGTCCAAGTTTACTATATTTTCAACTGCAGGAGTTGGCCCTATCATCCACGTACATGGCAATATCAATGCCGAGATTTACAAAAGGCTTCTTCAGCAGCATGTGGTACCAAGATTACAGCATAATCTTTATGAATCTCCTATTTTCATGCAGGACAATGCACCTTGCCACAAGGCTCGGAAGGTTATGGCTTTATTTGAAGAAGAAGAAGGAATCGCCCTAATGAAGCGGCCAGCCCAGAGGCCTGACCTGAATCCAGTAGAAAATGTTTGGAAGATAATTCGAGAAAGGGCTCAGAAAAGAAACCCGAAAAACCAGGATCACCTAAGGGGGTTATTGAAAGACGAATGGGAGGGAATTACTGCTGATTTTTCCAAGAAATAGAACATGTGGTCGACAATGCAGAGAAGTCATTGAAAATAAGGGGATGTTTACCAAATATTAAATTTTGTTGATATTTTGTTCACAATCAAGTATTAACAAGATCGTTCCTTAACTTTTGTCCAGTAGCTTATTTCCTTTGTCCCATTTAATCTTCATTTAAAAAAAAAACTATTATGTAAATTTTTTTAACTTTGTATAATATTTATGCATTACACCCTAATCTTTATTCAGTAAAAATTTCATTGCTAATCATGCATTACTTTTTAAGTAATACACATATTTATGTCTTTGTTGTTTCCGTTCCTTATATTATGGTCGCTACTGTAGATATATATGTGTGGGGGGGGTATATATGTGTGTTATATGATGGTCATTCAATAAATAAGGTGAATTTTTTGGTATAAGGACTTCTAATACAGATAGAAGCTTTTTCTTTTTTTCAACGTAGTCTCCCAGCACTGTCACACACTTTTCCCATCTGTGCACAAGCTTCTGTATTCCCTCAGCATAAAAATCTTTGGACTGATGTCTCAGCCAGTCGCTCACACCACTTTTGACTTCATCGTCACTTTTAAACTTTGTGCCTCTCGTGAACGCTTTCAAAGGACCAAACAGGTGAAAGTCTGAAGGGGCAAGGTCTGGGCTGTAAGGGGGATGAGGGAGCAATTCCCAACCCAGCTCGTTGATGGTCTGCACCGTTTGGGCTGCTGTGTGAGGCCTTGCGTTGTCATGATGGAAGATGACTCCTTCTGGCTGATGACCCCCTGCATTTGTCCAACAGATAAGCTCAAAATCCTTGCAATGTCATCCACTGTCACCCTTCTGTCAGACTGAATGAGGTCATTGACTGATTCGATCACCTCAGGAGACCTCACTTCTGTAGGCCTCCCAGGCCTGTCTTCATCCTCAACACTGCTCTGTCCTTCTTTAAACAATTTAGCCCACTTGTAGACATTTTTTTGGCTGAAACATGTGGCACCATACACTGTTGACATTCTCCTATGTATTTCAACTGGTTTGCACCCTTCATAAACCAAAAACTTGATAACTGGCCGCTG
>OZ038487.1:74555666-74663166 GCA_964036315.1 Acanthosepion esculentum | reverse complement strand
GCATACGAAGGATGTGCACCCTTTAGCTTACTCTACCAACAGAATAAGGGGGCAATTCAAAAATGATTTATTAACAGTGAATTGTTTTTTGTAGTGTGTCTGAGTGGGAGTGTTAATGTGTGTTAATACATACAATGCATATACAGTATGTATACATAAAAATATTTTGTGTGTATGCCATGTGTAATTGGCATACATGTAAGAATTAAATATTACAGGGAGGCACCAGAATTTTAGAAATACCAAAGTGTGACATGGCCCAGAATCAGTTGGGAACTACTGATCTAAAATTTTGGTTACTGATTTAAAGAAAGATACTTGTATTGATATTCTACTGATAACACATGTAATGTTTTTACCTGATAAAAGCCATAGACTGTTAGTGGCTTCCTACAACCTCCAATTTGCATCAGTCCAATAGTGTAATCATTAATGAATTTGTTGGTGAATTTAATCACAAGTATTTTAAGTTTATGCAAGAAGATAATGGAATTACATAACACTGTTATGACTTTTTTATTAATGTCATATAAGTTTCCCAAAAATGACATTCACCTGGTAAGATCAACTATTGAAAATGAGGTCAACTTCAAAGTGCATACTTGAATATTCTTTTTTATTATTAGTGGAGTGCAAAGTGTCCCCTGGATGTTAAATTTGAACTTATATTTTGTGCTGAAAATAGATCTGATGTTACATGTATGTAGGAACTGCATTGGTATGGTCATCTATATCACACCACCCACCAACCTAGAGCAAAGCATGCTGTCATGGGGTCATAAACTGAATTCTCTATGATAGATATGTTGCAATGCATTGTCTGTGAATATTTCATTGGGCCCTTAAGTATTTTCATGAGAACTATGAACAAGCAGTGAAAAGAAAGGATTCATTAGAAAATGTCCTGTTATCTTGGTTTATAGATTATATTTGCAATAATTCTCTTAACACAAAATTTCATTCTTTTGTAGAGGATGTGAAAAGCTATGCTATTTAATATACTGACCGTTCAACTAGCTTATATGGAACAAGATGCAGAGTTTGAAAAGTCCTAGAAAAACAGCAATAACCCAAAAGCTCCTTGAAAAGTCCTGGAATTTTCTAAATTAGACTGCTCATAAATCCTTTTTCTCAATTTATAAAAATCAAAATGCCAAATCCCAGAAATATGGCTTTTTAATTGTCCTTTAAGAAAAATGTTTTTTTCATCATCAGTAATATTTGGCAATTATTGCGAACAGTGGTTTGTTTGCTTTATTAGAATGAGTTCATAACCTCATAGTTACTTGAGTATTTTCTCATTTAGGTGACGAGAAAGAATATGAAGGCATGTCTTCTAGCTGCTACCCTCACTCGACAAGAAAAGAGGAAAAGCAAAGATAAAAGGCGTCAGAGACAAGTAAACATCTCCATCAAAGATAAATTAATTCACTCATTGAATTTGTAGTTAAAAGGAAAATAATAAATTATTTTACAGTAATTAAATACATTTTAGTAGAATCTCAGAAAATTTATCAGTGCTTTTTAAAATTTGAACAATTGAAGAAATTTTATTCACATGTCAATTTCAAAAGTAAAAAGGTCCTTTTGATCTCTTGTGAGCGGTGGGTGAGTTCATGCTCAAAAGATAGACACTTTACACATTCTGTGTCAATGTGTGAACTACATTTGTCTAAATTGTTGCCAAAAGTAACAAGTTTGAAAATCAAATTTGACTCAAAGAAAATGTAGACAGGAAGGATGATAGAATAGAAAATGTGCCTTTTATGTGTCTTAGGAAAGAAAATGCATCTTTGAAAAAAAATAAGAAGGTAATTTTTAAAGTTTTGCAGGCCTGTAACTATAATTTTTGCTGTGTGAAAAAATGATAAATTTTGTTTTTTATTGCTTGGCTTTAAAAGTTCAATTTGGCAACCCTGTCTCTTTTACTTTTGTATTTCTACCATGTACAAATATGTGAATGACTCCTAAACATTTGGGCAGATGTCATCAAATTTTTTAACTTAATTAAATAAGCAGAAAAAATGTCCCCTGGTCAAGTCCTTCTCTGTGGCATGTAAAACATGAATGGTGTTTTATTACCAGTGAAACTGCAGATTTTTGTGTCTGTTTTGAAAGACATTGTGAACCATTTCTGATAAAATGACATAGTGATAAACCATTAAAAAAACAGCTGGACAAAAATGGAAATCCTTATTTATGGAAATTGAAGAACTGAAGACCAAAAAACACAAGTTTGAAAGTTGCACACAAGAATTTCTCAAGTCAGCTGACAGCGATGCTAATAAAGCTGAGCAGACCAAAAGATGTATAGAGAAGTCCATAGAAATATCAAAATTGGATGAGGAGCTGAATGCTAAACTAGATGAACTAAAAATATGTTAACATCATTGTGTTCTGTGCCATGTGCAACAAAAGCCATGAGTAGTAGGGGTAGCTAAAATGTGTAGTCTTTTGTGAAAATTGCTATTTGTTTATTAAAACCACTATACATAACTTCACAGGAAATGTAGTAATCAAGAATTTTTGTGACATTCACAAACCATGAGTAGTCTAGATAGCTGAAATGTGTAGCAGTAAGAATTAAAATGAGCAAATTCAAAATTTTCAAGTGTAGTAGAACTCCAAACTGTGTAGAATGCTATACAAAATGTGTAACATAACTAGGTCTGCTGCATTCAGTTGTGTTTTGGCCTTTAACACTTGTATTTCATCACTGCTTTCAACTATTCTATGTGACATGAATTATTTGAACCAGCTGAAGCTTTTCTTTGAACATCTCATCTGTCAAACTATTAAAAGATAAATCACAAAGTTTGTGTTTTTGAAATTGATGACCATTCAATTTGTGTGTGTTTTTGCACATGCATCAGTTCCAGTCATTGAAACTTCTTAACATCATCCTTGAAAAGTCCTTGAATTTTTTTTTACACTGATCTGTGTGAATCCTGATATCTTTGGGACTATTTAAAATCCTTAAATGGTTATGAGCAATCATTAATTAGGGAACAGGCCTCTGTTTCAGTGTTTACATCTGGTGATAGTGCTAGTCTCATCCAAAGACTTATTTCTTCCTTGTTGGATTAGAGATACCTTTACTGCTAAATAAATCTGTAAAGAAAGGAAAACAATTTGAAAATTATTAAACTGCACTTTTTTTGTTTTTGGTCATTATTCCTTACCTCTCCATTTAGAAATAGATAAAGATTATGGAAAAAGGAGTTATGCTAAAAAGAAGTTAACAAATCTTTGAGAAACTTCTGGAAACTTTATAAAACAGATGAAAATAATTGTATAATGGACTTGTGATACAAAAACTATACTCAAGATGATACTTAACCTTTATCTAGCTTGAGGCGAAAATTGTTGCCATAGAATTCTCTCCCTTTGCAACTCTAGGTTCATTCTGTTACCTTGAGAGCATTGCTATAAATAAACACTTGTCAACTGTTATTTCTGGTATTTTAAGCTGGAAATAGCCTACTAACGCTTTGGAATGAGGCTAAAATTCCATTTTCCAACACCATTTTGAATTCTTCTACACAAGGTGTAACATCAATTAAACCCACGTTAATTTTGTCACGATTTTTTTGTAAACAAAAATGGCTGCATCAACATTCAATGAAGCCTTTATTCAGGATTTTTTCTTTCATTCAGACTCCAATGAGGATTTTGAAGGCTTTATTCAAGCAGATATTGACAGTGAAGTGGTCAAATATAGAGATGATAACGAAGCTAGTGACAGGGAGGAAAGCTATGATGACCACTAGTTGCCAAGCAGCTACTGTCATCCATGGCTGACTAATTTTATGGAAGCTACTGGTTTCATGAATGTACCTGATAGCCTTTCTGAAAGTGAATTATTTTGTCTATTTATAAATGATGAAATAATAACTTTATTTGTCAATAAGACAAATAAATATGCTAGTCAGGTGAAAGAAAGAGCAAACAAATACTGGTGTCTACTAGTATGTAAACACATGGAAGGACGTCACTTTTGACAAAATGAAAGCCGCTTTAGTCATTTTGCTTCTTATTGCACCCCAGAGCACCACAAGGAGTAATAAAAGTTAAAGTATGTTAATTTGTTAATGTATTTGTTTTTTATTTTGTGTTTCAAATTTTTTTGTTTTCGATGTCAAAACACGTATGCAAAACCTAATGCATTACATAAAAATATTATTCATGCATTCTTTTATTACTATGCAAAAAATAAAATCTATGCACGCAATACAAAGAAAGTTTTAACAATTTTAAAACAGTAGGTACTCATGTTTTTTGCACCCTAAAAAAAAATGCTGTGGCAAGGGGAATAATTCTAGAAAGAATTAGGTGCGGTAAAGGTTAAAAACATTTTAGATATCAGAATATTAAAACTTCATAAAAATATTCTTCATTCATGGGAATTTACAAGACTACATAATTATTTTGGTTCCACTGAAAATCCTTGGAAATTTCATTTCTACCATTATCAATGACATTAAGCAATATAAAATACAAAAACAGCACTCTTCTCTAAATATTTCTGGCAGTTAAAGACTAATGGTAATACACTTTTTATCACCTGAGATATTATAGCAAGAGCCAAATTTTACAATAGAAAAGGAAATAGATGTAATTTATGTCTTATTGAAAAATTATCTTAAAACACTTGAATAACCATAGCTTTTTAAACATGAATTGATGCTTATATGCAGGCATAAAAATAAATATCTGCTTAAATACATTGATCTAGATTAATTTTTAATGTAAATTATGGTTTGTTTGTTTTTTAAAAAGAACAAGTAATCTCCCTTTATGTTTAATATAAAAAATTAATATTCACAACTCTAAATTTTTTTTTTTTTTTTTTTTTTTTTTTTACACATATAAATCCTGCTTATTTTAAACACCAAATATATTTTTTAAACTTAAAAAAACTGCTGTAATACAAGTATAATATATAACTGTGTGCCAACATTACAAAAACCAGATATTTTTAAAACTTAAATTACATAAGTCAGTCTCTACTCAGCCCCCAAAAATTGCATTGTGCATAAAACTTTGAGTCATGCTCTCAGTGAGTTATATTATGTATATTTAATTTATTAATGCGTGTGTGTAAGATTTTCCCGTTTGGCATATGAGGGTCCAGCACTCTTTCCATCACTTGTAATGGGAACCATTACAAGTGATGTCATGCTTCGACATCCATGCCCCCCCCCACCCCACATGACTCTTGAGACAAGCATTCGATTTCACAGGTATCATGCATATATGACAGATGAACTCTGTATCCTTGATTGGGTTGGTTGAATCTGCATGACCTACAACTCTCCTGTCTACCACCATATACCTTTTCAGCTTAGGTGATGATCTGCAAACCGTGTTCCAAAACAACACAAGGCAGGGCAATAAAACTGGTTGGTTTTACATCTGGTTGTTATAATGAGCTTTCAGATGGTTTACATAACCTGCCCTTGTCAACAGCATGCATTCACACAACACATTTTCAAGACTGCATAATAGCTGGCAAATCAGTGCCAGTGCCTTGCCTCTTCTGATATCATGCTAGATCTCAGCATGCCTGAGATATTCATCCTCAAAGGCATTGCATCCCTACATTATAAAGTGCTGCTTCTCTGTATGATTTAAAGTCAGTTCTTCCCAATACTGCACATCCATGTGCAATGCATTCGGATCATGTTCAGATTATCTTTAAACCTCTTTCTAGGCTTGTGTCATGGATGCTTTCCTGTCTTCAGTTCCCCTTAGAAAAGTTGTTTGGGAATCCTGTTATCCCCTATTCTACATATCCTGCTCATCGCATCTGGTTGAGGATTATTATTGTCTCAATACTGTTGCATTCAGATCTTTGAAGAGCAACAGTGTCTGGAATCAAAAACTGCCATTTGATGTTAAGTATGCATTTCAGTTGGAATTACTCAAGCCATATTATGTGCTTCTGGTATATTGTACATGTTTCAGAAGAGTACAGCAGGGATGTTAAGACACAGGCCTATACACACTTTAGTCTTTCCAATTTACCAAATGCAGCAGTCATCTTTTGACTGCATGAAAAAATCTCAGCATCCAGAATTCTTTTGACATAGTACTTCCAAGATATGGGAGAGTGTCAACAGCCTCCAGCATGGTATTTTTCATTGTTGGCTCTTTGTAGGGCACACCAAGTGGAGGGGTGAACATCATTTTTGTCTTCCTCAGGTTAATCTTCAGTCCAAAAGCATCACAAGCAATAGAGAAGTGATTCATTATGAGTTGCAAATCTTTCAAGTGTGCTATAAAGTCTGCATCATGATTATACAGCAAATCTTAAATCGGGCACTCAAAGTTCTTAGATTTGGTATTGAACCTTCTGAGATTGAAATCTCAAGGAAACTTCTGCCTTACAGTTCTTGAAGCCATGTGAGAAGAGCACAGCAATGTATATTGTGAAGTCTTGATGCAAAACTGTCACCTTGCTTTACCCCATTGTCCATTGCAATCTCATCTGAAAGTGAGCTGTTGAATGTGAGACAAGCCTTCATAACAGTTTTACTAGTTGACAAAAGTGGGTGGGCAACTATTCTTGCCAAGAATCCTCCACCAGGCATCATAATTTATGATGTCAAAAGCCTTGGTCAAGTTCACGGAAACCTGGTACAATGGTACTCCCTGTTAAATGCATTTCTCCTGTCGCTGTCTTACCAAGAAAATCATATCCATAGTACCACTGCCCACTCTAAAACCACTCTATGCCTCTGGAATAACTAGAGGGCATATGTTGTTTGTTTGCCTGTTCAACAAGATCCTTGCCAAGACCTTACCTTATGATTAAAGAAGGGTGATTCCTCAGTAGCTATCACATACAGATTTTCAATCCTTGCCTTTAAAGATTAAAACCAGGATTACATCAAGCCTTCACAAACCAGAGTGATCAGGTCAAAAATAGAATGCCATTGAGTCCAGGTGATTTGTTTGATAGTAAGCTTTATTTCTTGAAAAGTGGGCAGTATGCTCATTTGATGAAGTAACTCATACTGTGGCAAATTGTCTATGACTGTGTTATCAACAGTAGATGGATTAAAGAACTGGTTAGTCCGTCATTTCATTATGCCTTCAGGGTCCTTAATAGTTGTTTTATCATTGAGTGATTTCAGCAGAAGAACAGTATATGTATTAGGACCAAAAGCTTGATGTAAAAGACAATGTAAAGTCTTTGAATTATGCCAGTCAGAAGCACTTTGAACTTTCAAGATATTACACCACCAATTATTTCATCTTCCTGAGCTTTTGTTGACACCTTGCTTTATATTCTTTAAGAGCCTGTTATACAGCTGGACAGTTTTCTGATGAACTGCTTAATAAAAAGATGAGGAGAGTGATTTCAAGTAACCCTTTAATCTAGCAAAGTTATTCAACTGCTGCTTGAAGGAGAAATTCTTACCAAGCCTGTGGAAAGGGTCAAGCATATGGTTTTCAAGAATGTGGGCATGTGATCTGCCCCCTCCCAGTACAAACACATCAGTCTTCTAAGCATCATCAGCATGCTTTTTGAGGCCATAGTCAATAGGAAGGTCATTGAGCCCCTAGAAAAGAACAAACTCTTCAGTGATGAGCAGTATGGGTTTCGGTCTTGATCCACTGCCAACGTCCTAACTACCATCACTCACAGAATTAACAAGGTTCTTGACAACAAACATACCTTCTCAATCATAAAATCCTTCCTAACAGATAGGTCGCTGAAGGTAGTTATCAATGGCCAGTCCTACAGAGCCATACAGGTCGACGCAAGCATCTCCCAGGGGTCACTGCTCGGACCAAACCTCTTTTTGATTTACATAAATGATCTGCCTAAGAATATACTCAGATCATTTGTAAACACTTGTACCGATTATATGACTATATACGGGCACATCTCTGAAACTCTCGATGGTCAAAGATTGACAACTAATCTCTCTTCTGATCTTGTACAAACTACCCAATTGGTTAAAAACTTGCTGGTTACATTTAATGCCTCGAAGACCAAGCTAGTTACATTCCATTATCACCTATCTGAACCTAAGGAGGTCCTCTCGGTGGGAAACACCATGCCTTGAAAAACTGTTGGGCCTCAAACTTATACCCAACCTCAATTGGAACTTGTACATACAATCCATTGCTAAGGATGCAGATAAAATTGTTGAGTCTCTGTACTGCTCCAGTAAGTAACTGACCCTCCTACCATCTTCTACCTTTACAAGAGCCAGGTTAGGACAGAAATATACGGAGTACTGAAATATTTGGGCAGGAGCTGCCCAGACTCACTCTCCAACCTTGATAGAGTTCAAAAGCTTCTCCAAGTACTTGTGGGTGACAAACTGTTCTCCACCCTTCAACCCCACTACCACAGGTGGGATGTGGTAAGCCTCCCACTGCTCTACTGTTACTTCCATAAAAAACATTCAGATGAACTACATTCCCTGGTCCTGGTGGGGAACAAGAACATGCCATGCCACTTACATAGTAGCAAACCACCCACATTCCTTCCGTATTCCATCAGTGAAAAATAAGTTCCACTTGAGCAACTTCTTCCCATGAACCACTGCCCTGTGCAACCAACTCCCAACTGGATGTTTCCATGACCCCTACAATCTTAACCTATCCCTGGCTAGGGTTATTTATTATATCCCTCACCAATATACACAAATGACCTCCACACACAACCCACTACCTCAAGTGGCCCCCAGGTCTTATAAAGGGTGAACTTTGTTGTAAAAAAAAAACAAATGTTGCCATCAAATCAGTTTTCATAATGTTTCTTGACAAAACCCAACAGTTCAGTTTCAACCTGATAAACTTGGGTTTAAAAACTTCCCATGTACCATCAAAAGATTGTTCAGCATATCATCTAAAGCTGTTAGTTTCCACACATCAAGATGTTTGGGAAATTTAATCCCATTCATCTGAATCTTTTTTCAAATATGCAACTTGAATTTTCCCTGAACCCGTTTGTGATCTGTTGCATTCAGTACTATATGTAACATGAACATTGCAAACATCTCCAGACATCTGTCCTTTTAGTAATGATAAAATCTATTAAATGACTATGCTTCAATCTGGGATGAGTCCAGGTAACCTTATGCTTCTTGTTTTGATGAAAAAAGGTATTACTGGTTGCAATATCGAATGGAGAATTCAAGTAGATAAAATCCATTGCTGTCCCTTTTTCCAATGCTATATGGACTGAGAGGCTCTCAGGTCTCATGTTGTTTCTCTAGTCTTGCATAAAGTCTCCACAAACTATCAGTTTCTCTTCTTTTTGGGATTGATCTTATAGCATCTCCAAGAGCTGCATTAAAAAAACAATGTTTTCTTCCTTAGCCACAAGATTTGGAGCATATATTGAGAGCAGTAATAGATAATGGTCACCTGTTAAGAGAACACTAAGTTTTATTATTTGATTATTGATGTTACACACCTGCTCTACCTTGTTCATTAGATGTTTGCATAGCAAACCCAACACCACTATCACATTTCTCACCTTTTGGTTAGGCAGGCTAGAAGACAGTGTATCCTGATGACACTTTTGTGTTTTCACAATCTAAGAGTTTTACATTCCAGCAATGTTGAGTCAGTCTTTATTTAAAAATTTACTCATTTTTTTCCTAAATTGACTGAACAGCCATTAGCCACAGTAAACTAACAAGCTTGGTTTGGACAGACAATGTTTGATACACCTTTTCTAGCACCTTCCCAAGAATCTGGGTGAGCAGTGCTCTTTCTAAATAGGGACTGCTCAGATGCAAGGAATTCCACTCCTGTCCATGAAGACATAACTATGTTGAGATAAATCTCTTGCCAACCAGTTAAGTCTGCACACATCACCACTTTGCCATTGCTATGGGACTTTTAAGTAAAATCAGATTTGTAGGATGCAAATAGTAAAATATTAGTGAGAGGCCAGGATAAGATGAAAACACTGACATAAGATGCTGAGACATCTGCACATGATTAGATTATAATGACAAATGCTTATGCAACATAGGTGACACTCTGAGTCTCCATGATTAATAAACAGTGACAAGCAAGATAACTCATAATCACTTTAACCATAGGTTTTCCCTAGTTTTCCCTTTCATCAGACCTCACCTACATACTTGACATCATGCTGCCTATTCTAGATGTCTATTGATCACATGAGGGGAGTCATCTGCCCTTTATCAGGTCTTATTTTTCATCCTGCTAGGATGAAAGCTATTCTCCTCACCAGTCAAACCTGGTGCGGGAACCAGTTTAGTTGGCAATTACCCAACTATGCTGCAGGTGTGTGTGTGTGTGTGTATAATATATATATATATATATATATATATATATATATATATATATAAATTCACTAAAAAATGAGAATAGCCTGATGAAAAAATGCCCCAAACTTAATAAAAATAGTTTTATTATCAAATAAAATCTTTATTACTGAAAGGAGAGTCCAAAGGATTTATTGATTATTAAATTATATTTTTCAATCTTTTTTTTTTTTTTTTTTTTTTTTTTTTTGTCAGCAGGTAACCATAAATTAGCATCTTTTTGTGATGAAAAACATTCATTTGGAAATTCTTGCAAAAATTAAATAATTGTTGGATTTTAATGAAACTTTTCAGGGCTTCAAAATCAATGAAATTATTTAAAAATCTTTTTCTTTTCTTTTTTTCTTTTTTTTTTTTTTTTTTTAGAAAATCTTGGTTAAAAAAATTTTTTAAAATCTGTTACCACACACACACACACACAAAATTCAAGAAATTAATTTTTGTACCATTTAATGTTATTCTTTGGTGAATTTAAATCATTAATTTTTTTTACCAGTTTACCAAAAATCTGCTCTGAATCATAAAATAAATATGCAATAAAACTAAGACATTTAATTAGAAAAGTTTTAAATTGCTTTTATGATTAAGATATATTATGGATACTATTGTCTTAAGAAAAAACATTTTTTTGATCAATAAAGAATTTTTACAAGAATTGTTTTCATTTTTTTTTTTTTTTTTTAATTAAAATAATTTATTAAATTTTAAATCTTTTAAAATTCTGTATTAATTTGCAGCAGTTAGGTGATTTTGTTATTAAGTAAAACTTACTACAATTCAGCGATGTCCCTTCCCCCAGTATTTTAAATGGAATTTAAAAAAAACAATTTGTGTATAAACATGCTGTTTTTGTAAATATGCATGTCAATATATGACATTATCAGAAATTAAGAACAGTAGCTTTATTAAAGTACCTAAAATTCTCTAAAACATTAAATTACTCAATAGTTTTTAAAAAAAGAAAAGACACTCTCATAATGATAGTGCCTTTTTTTTTTTATATTCAAGTAATTTTTAGATATGTATTCCGTAAGAAAAGTTTCCAAACATTAGTCTATCAAGATAGTTGTCAAAACCTCATAAAAACAATTTAATGCTGAAATGTAAATATTTTGAATGCAATTATATGCCTTTAACCATAGATACAATGTATTGTTGGTCATTTTACTATAGATAGGTATTGGTCTTTTTTTTTTCTTTTCTTTTTTCTTTTTTTTAATATAATGTATTGTGGGTATTTTCATCAATGACCTTCATGATGACATCAGTTCTCAACTCTGTATTTATGCTGATGACACAATTATTTACTCCTGTCTTGATCAGTTCAATATGGTCAAATTGGTAACTTATATCATAAAGTACATACATTCTATTGTTAACTGGGACAAGGAATGGCTTGTTAATTTTAGTGTCTACAAAACAAAACTGCTCTCTATTCTGAAAGAACCCTTTCTGCCTTCTATCACCATGACTAATGCTAACTTCCAGGAGAGGGATTCATTGTGTTTTCTCAGACCAATGTTTTCCACTAACACAAAATGGAAAGATCATATTGAATCGATTGCTAGATCTGCTACTGGAAAAGTTGGTTCACTGTGTCATGCTAGACAAAATTTTTTTTCACTCAAATCTCTCTTGCATATTTATAAGTCTACCATTCGTTTATGCTTAGAATATTGCTGTCTGGTACTCCTGTTATATATTTAGAGATCCTTGATAAGATCCAAAGACAAATCTACAATGTCATTTGAACTGACCCTTTCCCACTATAATGATATAGCTTCCCTGTGGCTTTTCTATAAATGCTTCCATGGTAATTGTTCTAATGAACTTTCTTTTTGGTACCTAAACTTTATGAATTTAAGTGCAGTACTAGATTGATGGCAAGGTCTCATCATTTTACAATTTAAATGGTTCGATGTAAGTTCTATGCTAACAATTTCTTTTCTTGCTTGTGGAACTATCTTCTGGCTTCTTGCTTTCCAGTCAAGTTTGATCTCCAAATATTAATGCAATGTCAATTGTTATCTTCTGTCTTAATTTCTATTCTTTTATTGTTCTTTTCTTTAATAATGTTTTCTTATATATTCTTACACATCCAGTAACCACCCCATCCTGGGTATGACGATAAACCACATCCGCGTCCTGGGTAAGACGATAAACTACGTCCAGCAGCAAGGCCTCTGATCAGGAGATTTTGAGGTTCGTGGAACCACCTCTTAATTGCTGGTGTTCCCAGGTCCACCCTGACCCAGGGTGGTAGCACCTGCTAGGGTCCCAGCTATGGGCAAATAGTTAACCCCGAAACTGGAGTAAAAATGGGTTTTAATACCAGGAATACTTTGTTATATTAAAAAAAAATAATAATTATGATCAGCAATAAATTTTTGAAGAAAAAAAACTATAACCAGCAATACATTTTTGAAGAAAAAAAAATATTACCAGCAATACTTTTTTTTAAAAAAAACTTATCAGCGATACATTTTTGAAGGAAAAAATTATTACCAGCAATAAAAACTTTGTTGGCATTAAATAATCCATTGAGGTTGATATGCTGTAAAACACAACAAACCAAACCAGTAACCACCTGCAACTTAGTGACTTTGTTGCCTTGTTTGAGATGAAATTATTGAATGTCTGTGTGTAGACAGGGATCAAATATGCATTGGAATCTAACAGAATGATAGGATAAAGGTTTATCAATCTTATGTGTTTCACTTTTATTAAAGTTTCATATTTAAATTGTTAAGCTGCATTAGCTCAAGGAGAGATGACATTTTTTCAAAGCTCCTAAAAATTTAATGGATTCTAAACTTATGTGAAAAAAACATAAATATTGATTTATGTAAGTAAGTGTATCTTAATTCTAGTTATGTGAGATTTGGATCGTAATGTAAATTTGTGTGTGTCTAGTAGACATTATTTATGTTTGGTGGTACTCGTGTTGATTTGAGGACATTTTTACATAACACTGGTTGTGGTAGATAAACTGACATTTGATTCCTTAAGAACAGATCTAATAAAGATTAGTGATGTAATATAGTGTTTTTTCATGTGTATCTATAATTGGTAATATACAGGGCTGTGGTGTCAGTCAGAAGCAATTAAGGGATCACTGGAGTCTGAGTAAAACTATACAGGCTCTGACTCCAGTTGAATTTACACTTTATGTAAAAAGTCTTACATTATAGCATTTTTATTTCTTCTATATCCTTTCTGCAAAGATTTTGTCTCTAATTCTGTTAGAAAATATTGAAGAATGAATAGGTATCATATGAAAGTCACACTATCTTTATTCTTTGATATAAACCAGTTATAATGATATAGGCGTACTCAAGTTAGGAGCGTATGCATATGCTTTGAGATTTGTAAGCCATAATCACTTAATTACATAAAGAGGAGTTTTGTGTTCTGACTCCACTGAGCTGGTAAAATATTTATCAGGATTCCCTCAAAGTATATTTGACAAAGAATTATGTTGTTTTTAATTAGGGTGGTATTTGCAATAAGCAAAATAAATCCCCGCTTAATCACAATGCTCTTTGTAGCTGAGTTAAAAACATGTCGAATCTGATGACAGTTTCTTCTATGAATTGCCCACAATCTTCCTGTCAAAGAATGATGAAATTTCCCACAAGTATTTCTATGAAAATTATTGAATTATCCTACCCCAACCAGATACACCAGGAGCAAGAAATTGTAAGTTTTAAAAAAATACATATTAGTTTACTTGGAAAATATCATGGAGAAATACTACTGTAGCTGCTGACAAAGATCTTAGGGGAGGCAATGAGGGGAAAAAGAGGACTGCAGAGTGGCATTAGAACTAATGAATAATTTTTATCTTCACAAAAAGGAACACATCTGCTTTACAAATAATAAAATTAACATAAGTGTTATGCATGAGCATTCATTTTATTTTGTTGTCTGAAGTTAAGTTTGTATCTTGCCAACATTATCTTAACAGGACATGCCACACGTCAGCCAGTTGACATCTGCAGTGGGCCAATATACTGGATTTGTGGGTGTAGCAATATGTCCATTTGTGTTAGATTAGTTTTTTTTTTTAATTTGTAGCATATCTAGTACCAAAAAGTGTCCTTGTAATTGGTATGGAGATGGGTATTAGGAATGTTGCCAAGTGGGCAGCAGCTATAAAATTTTTGAGAACCACTGGTTTAAAGGATAGTATTTCTAAATACTGTGCATCAAAAACTGTATAGTACTAGGAGTTATGCACACTTAAGATTGTTTACATTTTAAAATAGTTTTTTACTTTTTTTCTTTCTTTTTTTCTTTTTTCCCCTCCCCACCATTTCTGAGAATATTTGTGAAGATCAATCTGTCAATAAAAATCTGTTGTATAAAGATTTTTCAATTAAATAGCTTTTCTTGAAAAGCTAAAATTGGGCTTGGTATTAAAAATCAATCTGTCAATAAAAATGTAATCGGAAGAAGCAGATTCTTCTGACAGCTGCTTTGAAGTTAATTTTTCTGCAACTAAGCTAAAAGAGCTGCCAATTTTCCTTAAAAGCTAAAATGTTGGTAGCAATAAATAAATATTATGAAGCCTAGTTCTTATCAGCATTTTAATTTTATTAATGTAACTTGCCTTACACCTTAAATAAAAATTTTCTGTGGGATTTAACTATTGTAAGAAATAAAGTTCTTTTTAAATGATGCATTAAAAAAATTCTTCATTAATTATAACTTTCTTTATATTTAAAAGTACATATCAAAGAAAAAAGTAGTGTATAAATTTTGCAGTCATGCATTTAAACTATAAAATCAGTAGTTTAATAACAAAATTATTTGCAATAATAAGTGGGTAGAAGGTTAACCTAACTAGTTTTAAACTATTTTTTAAAACAAACAAGCTAAATCTCTAACAAAAAATAACATTTTTTGTGCCAATTGTAATCATAAGAATTTGAAAAAAAATACCTGATTAGTTAATTTTAAATAATTTCCATTTTTGTTTGAAAAAATCTGTAAAAAGTTGACTTTGTCAAAAACATTAAACTGGCTCTAAATAAACCAGAAATTTTAACACTTACAAATCATGAAGTCTGTATATTTGATGAAATGGTGTATAGCATTGTTATATTTCTGTTCTCTGGATATCCATTACATATTGAGATAGACAATAAAAAAGACAGGACTGCTGTAATTTTTATACATAACTAATTGTTATTTTCAGTAATTATATTATTTAAATTTTTGTTGACATATTTTTTTTAAAAAGTGTTATTTCACTTAAGACTATGAAAAAACAAGTAAACAAAAACAGCATTTGTCTATATACCCTCAAAATGCATAAAATTTGGTGAATTTATGTGATTGGCTTGTTTCAATATTTAAAATAACTTTATTCTAGATATTTATTTAATTTATAAAAATAGAAGAGGACATTTCAGAACTACTTAAATAAACTGGTCCAATTGTAAAAAAAAAAAAAAATAGTGAAATTTTTCTGGAGAATAATTTTTGTAAATTAGCTTAAGTCACATTTGTCAGAATTAAAGAAAGAAAAAAAATTTTATTTATTGATTTACCGTGGGTGGGGGGTCATGTTCATAATATGGATACTATGTCAAATCAATCACTGCCTTTTACAGAGTTATCTGGATTTAATTTCTTTATATGTAAATTTTTATTTAATTAAAAATGTATATATCCATTTGGTCTTAAATTAAAAGGAATTTGTTTTGTAAAAAAAAAAAAAAATCTATAAAGAAAAAATGTATATATGTTTTTTTTTTAATATAAAAAATGTTGGAGGAAAAAGTATTTTGCCAAAAATTGCTATTGTTTGTTTAAAATATTTTCTTAAAACACATAAAATTGTGTATGTCCATTAGAACAAATGGATATATACATTTTTATGTGTTTTATTTTAAGAAAATCTTAAAAAGAAAAATCTTTAAAGGAAATCTTTTTGTAAAATAAAAAAAAAAATGTGTTTTCCTATGCAGATGTAATCAGTTTCAAGCTTGACATTTGTAAAGGAAAAAATAAAGTGCTAGTAACTCTGCAAAAAGTCAGGTATCAATTTTCCACTGTATTGATTTTATGAATAGGATCCCCCACCCAACCTTCTAAGATGATAAAAATCAATTTTTATTTATTTTTTTATTCTGACAAGTTTTGTGGCTTAAGGAAGGTCTACAAAAATTATTTTCAAAGATTCCCTAATTTTTTATGAGTGAATCAGTGATGCCAAAATTTCATATATTTTAAAAGATAACAAAATCATTTTATATATCTCTCATTCAGGTATATAGTATAAAACAACTGTCATTTTTATAATCTTAACACATTTAACTTCTAATACTAGTATCAACATGATTTTATATATATTTGTTGACAGTAAATGAAGAAAAAAACTAAGCAAAATTTTTACTTAATTATTTTAGTAATCCCCATTTCTTCATGCTTGTTTCTTTTTGTCAGCTTAAAATCTGCGTCAAGTGGAGAATTGGGAACTGCTATAGCTAATACCTCCTCTAAATCACAATATGTGAAGCAGGAAATTCGCAACTTCTGCAATGCTCGCTCAGAGAAACAATCACAGCAACAGCAACAGCAACAACAGCAGCAACAGGCAGATTTACCACTACCACCACCACACTCACGGCAAGCTGCAGTGTCTACTCAAGCACAACTCACCACTCAACAGCAAACACATGAGAATGATCTCAATGATCTTTTACAGAGTGAGTATTGACTTTTAAAAGCTTTTTGTTTTATGTAGGGATTTAATTTTTAACATGAACACATTTTCTTTGTAGTAGCAAGAGTTAGAATAAAGGATTGAACTGAAAGTTAATGCTATCAGGACCAGTAGCACACTTCTTGCCCTCTGCACATTCACATTTGTGTTCCTTCAACAGTATATTCTGAGAAAATAAAGTCCCTCTCTCATGTAAAGCAGAAATTATAGAAAATCTACACTGACAGACTTCATAAGAACAGTGCTTCTCAGTAGTATGTTGTGTATGTATGTTTAAGACTGATGTCTGTGTAAATGCTGATTTACACACTTCACAAATATATAGCTTCCTTCCAGTATGTATTTAATGCAGGACTGCATACTTCATAAGAACATGATCCCTTACCAAATGTAGGCCATCAAATACTATTTGAAAATGCATGTCTATAAATTCACACGAAAATGGTTTCTCTCTAGTGTTTGTTCACATTTTAATTTTTAGATGGCGATTTAATGAAAATGCTTCATTGCATTTTATATTACTTATAGTTTTCTTACTTTTGTCAAGACTCAATTCTAAAAATTCATACTTCCATATTTCCAGTAACTCAATCTACAATTACTAGAAAGTAGTACTTACTCCAAATTTGTAGGTCCACTGCTACAGATTTGTTGAATATTGATGCCATAGGAAGAAAGGCAACTAGATTAGGAGAATCTTTTTTTGAATTTAACATCAGTCTCATATGTATCAGTTACAGTATTTATTTCCTTTTCCAAGCCACTGTTAACTTGTGCTTGCATCCCAGATTATGTTTAATAGCTTCTTTTTTTAATAAATCAGAAAATTAACTTTGTGGATACTTGTTTTATCTTTATCATGACTTCTTGTTATAACTATGCTCTTTGACTTTTGAGACATAAACCATCATACAGATATTGCATTCTGACCTTGATTCTCAGTATCATCAAACACGTTGTTATCAATTCAGGTTTTAAATTTTTGAGCCAATAACAGGAGGTTTTCTGATTTGATTGTCAAAAGCATAATATTCAATTTTACAAGAGTGAATTTGTAGAATCAAAGTAGCATTGGTCCACCAGGCATATTATAGGAAAAAAAGTTGATTCTCAAGGGGAACATTTATATTTGGAAGCTCTAGTATACAAATGCTGTTTAACAATAATAAGGGTAAATGCATATGGAAAAAATAAAGATCAATATCCATTTAAAAATAGTTTTTTTAGATAACTTTTAAACTTTTATTCTGAAGAAGCATGGCATCACTTTTACAAGGATTAACTGAGAATGCAAATTCTATCTTGCTAAAGTAAATATAAACAATTATTTTTAATTTTTACTATCCTCTGCCACCCACAATGATGGAGAAAGCATTACCTCGAACCATCACCAGTGAGACATGCTGCAAGAGCCACTCCGTTTCACGAGGCTCATCCCTTAATCGAGATGCAATCGCACCAAACCTCCAAAGGAACGTTTTTCAAATAAATTGAAATATAAGACAATTTGTTGCAAAATAAAAAAAAAATGAAATGTTCAAATGATATGATTCAGCACAAATCTAAGATCTAAGTGCTGAATGCTAAAAGTTCCACATTTGGAATACACCTCATTTCAATCTTTTAAAAAAAAAACAAATAAATAAAATATATGTATCAATATTTTAGTTGTATCTAACTGAATATACTTAGTAACAATGAACCTGAAATGAAAAAATATGAAGTTGTTTTTTAATTAATTTTCTCCTTAAATTAAGGGAGTTTTTTTTTTTTTTTTTTTTTTCACAAATTTTTCAATTTTTTCTTTCAGTCATCAAAAATGATATGCCTCAAACTAGTGCCCCTCCACCACAGCCCATCAGTCAACAAACACCACAGCAGCAGTCTCAGTATAATACTATCAAAGAAGAAGTTGTACCTCCTCATCAAACCATGCAACTTTGTTCTAGATTTCGGGCCACTGTCGGACGTAAGTTGTCATATATTCAAGGCATTTTATTTATTTACATAATACATAAGTGTTCTTAGCCTGAACCACTTCCCAGATTATGAAAAAACATTTTTTTCCAAAGGACCTTTTGATGAAGCACAAAGCTTTTCAGTGCCCTTAGTTTGTGTATGCATATGAGTGACAGATTATAATCTAAAGGAGTATAGTGGTGATTATATTTGCATTTATTTCATAAGTGAAAACTGGAAGAGGTATTCATTTTTTTTTATATTATCAACACATGTATTACTAAAACATGCCCGTTTCATAATTTTAAAGAGGCTATCTGCACAGCTGTTGTTTACATAAGAAATATGACTACGATAAGAATACCTAAAACAAAACTTTTTTTTAATAAATTATTTTAAAAAAGAAATTAAAACAAAGATTTCTTCTTTTTTTTTTCTTTTTTTTTTTTTTACAGCCAAAAATTAGTTCTCTTAGAATTATCTAGTTGCTTGAAAAATGTAGCTTTCATGTAAAAGGAAATTGACACAAAATAATAGGTGTTAAATTCTATTAATAATGTTGTTCAAAATCAATTATGCACATTATTTATTAGTATGATGAAAGGTCCTTCGAAAAAGTAACCAGCTGTTTTGGAAACAGTTCTTCATTGCACATATGTGAACACAATTTCAAAGGGTTACTTGGTCAACATTGAAACACCATTGCTTTTGCATTTTGTATAATGTCTTAAAATTTGGTACCAATGATTCAATCAAAGTTCTGAAGAGCTTCCAACAAGCAGAATTCTGAAAATTGTTGAATGCATACAGACTGCAATCAAAGGAAATTAGAAATTGACAATAAAAGAATTAGATCATCTGGGGATTGCCAGAAAGTATCCAGCCATTCATTTGTAATATCATTATTTGTATGTCATGGATGTGTTTGGGTGTTTTGTTTTCTACAACATTCTAATCTTTTGATATTGCTACAGTCAAGATTTAGTTCTTTACAACTTTGGGCCTTTTCTAAAATTAAATTCACTATTGAAACAAAAATAAAGTGAATATGACAAGCAACTAATAGCAATCTTGAAAGTCTATTTTGCAGGTTTTTATGAAATTTATAGGAGGACTCAAAGAAAGTATTTCAAGAACACTAAGGTACCATTGCCTTATTTTTGTGGTTAGAACATTTTCAGATAGGTGCATATTTTAAAATTTCAGTAGACAATACATAATAGTTTGACTAGTTATATGTGCAAGGATAATTAATATTGATCCTTACTCTGTCTTCTGGAATCTAGTCTTCGTATTAATACTTGTAAACAAGGAAGGAAGAATGAAAGGCAAGCTGCTCAATTCTCTTATGATGCACATACAAAACCATATCAAAAGTAAATAAATATCTTTATTTTAAGCAAAAGTATTTATTTAATGATTTTAATTTAAGAATATTATACAAATTGGTAAACTCCTCATTAGCTGAATTTTAGCTTTTTACCCTTTCTAGCTTACCAAGTTTACCAAATTTGTTAACTGGTGAGATATTCAAAACATTTTTACTAAAGAATTTTCTGGATGTTTTATTATTTATTTTACAGCTTTAAATATCCTATCAGTGAATATTGAATATAATGAGTAATAGGGCTCAAATCAATTTACTGACTTGAGTCACATAATACTTTTTTTACCTGTAATTGTAGAGTATTTTTTGCTATGTTATGAAATTGTGTCGTATAAAAGAAAGGAATGTTTTTGCTCAAATAACAATCCTTAATTATTGGGAGAAGTCTCTTATTCGCTGAATATTCTTCTAATAATATTTGCAAGCATTCCAGAAGCTTTGAACAACTTGTGCTCTCAATTGATTCCATACTATAAAAAATTTCAAATTTTTAATAGTATGGAATCAATTGAGAGCACAAGTTGTTCAAAGCTTACTAAAAACAAAACTTTTGGATGAACATATGAAGATTTGTCTGAAAAGGGTGCAAAAACTGTGTTCATTTGCTTTCTTTGTTAAATATTGATGAGTTTAAGAAAGCAATAAACTGTGCAACATGCAGATACTGTACTCGGCCACTTTGCAACAATTTTTTTAATAGTCCAACTTAACCTGAACTAGGCACAATGGTTTTCTTTCCATCATTATTGAACTTTTAAATCATACAATTCAGTTGAAACAGAAATTCTCAATTTTAATCCAATTTGACAATGGCTCATTCCACCATTAGATTGTCACTTAGATTTAATTGTGTAAGACTTAGTATTAACTAATTCATCAAACTTTTCAAATATATGAACATGTGAGATTCAACTTATAATAACTATCCTTATTTAAAATATAACAGCTTGTTTAGGAGATGTCATATTTTATTATGCAAATAATCTTAGTGCAGCACATTTTATTTATGAATTAATCCAAAATCTGTTTGACAAAATATTCTTTCAGCCAATTTGGGTCAGCTGACCTAATTTGTTCAACCCAATTCTCTGGTTGACTTCACAAGAATATCGTTTTGCTGGTTCGTATTTTAAGTAAATATTTAAATTTTAATGTTTTTCTGGTTAGCTAACCCTCTGGACAGCATCACTTGATGTTCCCAGCTCATCTAATTAGTTGAAAGTGTTAGTTGGGGTATACCTAATTGATACTAGTTGAATTTTAGTTTGCTCTTTTCAGTAGATCAATTCAGAACCAGTTAGCCTTCTTAATTAGTTCTTAATTCATCTTTACACATAAAAAACTTAATCTCTCTTTCCTGTGACATTACAAAGAGAAATGAGTAAATTGATCTTAAGCTATATACAGTGGGGCCTATTGTAAAGTTTCTTTAAAGATCAATTTGTCTTCTATGAATTCTGAAGTGGAATTCTGACACAAATATACTCTAAAGATTAAAGCTTCTTTATTACTCAAAAATTAGAATAATTTTCATCATTTACTCCTGATTCTATTACCAAGCTCAAAATATTACTCTGCTACCCCCACTGTCTTCTAAGTCATTTTGGTTGACTATTTCTGTGAAGGACCCAATCTCAATCACAACCATGAAGTCCATCCAATGAAGCTCTGTATTTATCACTAAAAGTTGAGAAATTAGGTTTCATATACTACTACATCCAACTTAACATGTTTTGTTTTTTGATGTTTACTTGAAGGTTGTTGTTTATTTTTCATATCTTTAGCCAGTGTTCTTAATAGTCTGCATCTTTTTCACTCTGTTTACATTCATAACATCAGCTTCAAATATTTTTTGATTTTTTTTTTTTTCTTGTTCTGATCTCTTTTGATTTTTTTTCAGCTTCCAATGTTGTTCTCATCACTCAATAAGTTTATATCTTGTTTCTCTTTTGAGGTTTATATCCTTCTTTTACATCTTTTTACATCTGAAATTAAAATATAAATCAATAACTTTCCACCATGATGATTAACCCTAAAAAAGCTGTTCTTACTCTGTTTAGTTATCATTTAATATAAAAATGTCCTTCCATTGTGCTGTTCATGTATATTTGACCTGTTAGATATTCATTATATCTAACTTAAGTCTATTTTACTTTGGAGTTACCACAATCAATGCCAAATATTGAGCAAGAATGATATTAAAAATAGACTACTTTTAAATTCTGTAAATACAGGATCGAATTATAGATGTAATTATTTTGAATTTTTTTGTAATGATGTTCACCCTGTACAAGGCCCAAGAACCACTCAAGGTAGAGGGTTACAATGTAAAAGGCACAACTCCAACCAAGGTGATAATGCAACCAAGACACAAGAGGCCATCAGAAGTAAAAGAGAAGGAACAAAAACTTTAGAAGGAACTGGAAACCCAATCCTAAACATGAAACAAGGGATAATCATCTATTCCTGTTCAAAAGATTGGGGAGGAGTGTGAACTGGACGATATACAAACTTATCTACTTGTATTGCAGAAAAAAATAGTAGATATAAGTTCAGAGTTTTAGATGGAGATGTTAAAAGGATAGTTAAAATAAACTTTAGAATGAACTGGAAACCCAATCCTAACCAGGAAACAAGGGATAAACCTCTATTCACTTCAAAAAAACTAGGGAGGTGTGTGAACTGGATGATATATAAACTTGTTTACATTGGAAGGAGGGTTGCATTATATATTCAATAATAATTTGGAAAATTCTTTATGAATGTTTGGAAAAATGTTCATTACTTTATAAGTTACTTTAGAATGCTTTATATAAAAATTGTCGATGTAATCATTGCTCAAAATGAATGGCTTTCTTTTTTGTTCATACAGAAAATAGTTTTTTTGGGATTATTTTTTTTATAATTATAGTAAATGCTTGTTTGAAATAACACCCAGTTGAACCATTTCTTTTTCTTCATCTATTTTAATAATTTTTACTATTTCAGATTACAATTTACAACTATTTGTCTATATGTAAATCATTTTGTACTTTTTCTTTCTTTTTTTTTTTAACAGGGCAGAAGTTAGAATTTTAGTTTATTTTTAATTAGGCAACTCATTTAAGAGGAAACTAAAATTCTAACTTTTAAAAATCTTTCCATTTATGTCAAAAGGAAATGTAATTTTTATGTAAGAAATTAATTTGTCATCAGAATTGATATGTCTTTCAAATTCAATTCATAATTCACAACTAGGAGGGCATGCTGAAAAATTCTCAGTCCAATCAAGAAGAAATTCAAAAAAAAAATTGATTTTTGGTCATTGTCATTTGATTAGAATTTGGGAAGTGGGTTGGGCTTATAACATTTTACCACATCATGCACTACATTCAACATTGAATGTTTTGAGTTTTGAAATAAACACATTAACTTTATTGAACAATAGATTTACTGTCCCACTAACCTCTGTGCCCCAATACACACACACACACACATTATTACAGCGTATTCAGTATTTTGAATTGGTTATTAGATGGCATTGGGAATATCTAACTTCATTTAGAAAGAGCCCTTTTGATTGTATTGTTATAGCTGTCATATAAAGAATTTTCAAAATATTTTGTCAATAACTAGCACATTTGGGGATTCTGTTATTGATAATGGCAAAAAGCATGCAATAATTCAGTGTTTTTAAAAAAATATGAAAATACAATTCAAATACAAAAGAATTTATACACTGTGGAAAAGGTATTGTGACAAAAGTGATTTTGCAAATTTTTGTCCTAGAAATTGCTGAATGATAAATAACTAAAAACACAGTCAAGCATTAAAAATAATTTGCATGAGTTTAGTGTGGCTTTGACAGAATTTAAATGTAAAAACGAAAATAAGTAATACTGGACCATGTTTTCATGTGCAATATGACACTTCAACAGAAAAAAGAAAATGTTTTTGTTGTTGTTTTCATATATATATATATAGTCATGGACATTGAAAAATACCAGGGTTTACAAAACTTGGAAAGCTTGAAAAGTCCTGTAAAATTAACAGGACCTTTTCCAGGCCTGGAATTTTCTAAATTCAGCTGTCCACACATCCTTTTTCTCAATTCATGAAAGTCAAAAAGCGAAATCCTGGAAATCTGGCTTTTTTACCAGTTAAAATTGTTCTTTAAGAAAAGTGTTTTTTAGTCATCAGTATTAATTGGCAATTATTGCAACTAGTAGTTTGTTTCTTTGATTAGAACAAGTTCATGTAGTTACTTCTCATAATTTGAAGAAATTTTATTCACATGTCAATTTCAAAAGTAAAAAGTTCTTTTGATCTCTAGTCAAGGGTTTTGTTCATGCTGAAAAAATATACTTTACGCATCCCATGTATGTGTAAGCTATGTTTGTCTAAATTATTGCCAAAAGTAACACATTTGAGAATCAAATTTAATTCAGAGAAAATGATAGAATGGAAAATGTGCTTTTGAAAAAATAAGAGGAATGTTATTTTTAAAGTTTGCAGGCTAATAATGAACTGTATCTCTAGCTTTCGTTGTGTGAAAAAAATGAGGAAATATATTAAAACTTGCTTGCCTTTAAAAGTTCAATCTGGCAACTCTGTCCCTTTTTACTTTTTTATTTCTGCTATAGATGGCTTGAAAATGTACAAACATATGAATGACTCATAGACATTTGGCCAGATGTCATCAAATTTGTGAAATTGCAGATTTTTGTGTCTGTTTCAAGACATTGTGAACTGTTCCTGATAAAATATCAGAGCGATAAACCATTGCTTCCTTTTCTTGCAGATGATCTTTTTAACATGATCATGAAACTCTTAAGATTTGTAAAGGAAGAGCACACTAAAAAGTTAATTACATTTTCCGAACTGAATGAATTTGTAAGAATTTTGTCAAACCCAAACATGCATAGAGATGCTGCAAAGATCGAGTGTGGATTTCTGGCAGACAGGGCTATGTAAAATTTATCCAAAAAAGGAAATGTGTCAACAAAAGATCTGTTTGCATGCAGAATTGCAACCAAGACAATATTCATCATTGAGAAACTTCTGGCAAAATCTCCTTAGATACCCTCTTATAAGGTCGCTTGCATGGCTGAACCCTGAATCCATTTGTGAAAAATAATTTGCTACAGAAGGCAGTCTAAAAAGATGTCTTTCCCATATGATGGACAGAAAACAATTCAGCAAGTCTGATTGTGATAACATAATCAGTCAGTACAAACATTTTGCAGAAGAAGATGCTGAAAAAAGTGCTTTCAAGAATTTCAGCAAGTATGAAGACTGTCTGGACACTTTGTTCTACTCTTCTTTGTCTAGCAACAAAGAATATTAAAAACTGGAAAGTTGTTTAGAGATTGCTGGTACTCTCTCATGGATAGGTGTCAGTGGAGAGAGGTTTCTCAATCAATAAGGAAATTTTCACTGACAATATGAAACAGCAAGGTCTGGTCAGACAGCGCATTATCATGGACTATTTGGCCACAGTTGGAGGTACTGGGAATGTTCCCATCATTCTTCTCTGCAGTGCTTCCAATGCCAGAACAGCATACAACCAATACCTTGAGGCTGAGAAGAAAAAAGGTAGGAAGAAGCAGCTGGACAAAAATGGAAATCCTTATTTATGGAAATTGAAGAACTGAAGACCAAAAAACACAAGTTTGAAAGTTGCACACAAGAATTTCTCAAGTCAGCTGACAGCGATGCTAATAAAGCTGAGCAGACCAAAAGATGTATAGAGAAGTCCATAGAAATATCAAAATTGGATGAGGAGCTGAATGCTAAACTAGATGAACTAAAAATATGTTAACATCATTGTGTTCTGTGCCATGTGCAACAAAAGCCATGAGTAGTAGGGGTAGCTAAAATGTGTAGTCTTTTGTGAAAATTGCTATTTGTTTATTAAAACCACTATACATAACTTCACAGGAAATGTAGTAATCAAGAATTTTTGTGACATTCACAAACCATGAGTAGTCTAGATAGCTGAAATGTGTAGCAGTAAGAATTAAAATGTGCAAATTCAAAATTTTCAAGTGTAGTAGAACTCCAAACTGTGTAGAATGCTATACAAAATGTGTAACATAACTAGGTCTGCTGCATTCAGTTGTGTTTTGGCCTTTAACACTTGTATTTCATCACTGCTTTCAACTATTCTATGTGACATGAATTATTTGAACCAGCTGAAGCTTTTCTTTGAACATCTCATCTGTCAAACTATTAAAAGATAAATCACAAAGTTTGTGTTTTTGAAATTGATGACCATTCAATTTGTGTGTGTTTTTGCACATGTGTCAGTTCCAGTCCTTGAAACTTCTTAACAAGAATTGTAGGAATCCTGAAATACATATATAATGCAAGAGATTGTGAGACAAATAAAATGAAACCCTATCATTTACCAAAGGCCAGTCATGACAAAATGATGATGCTGTGTACTATGAGCTCATTCTAAAGAAGAAAAGGATTTGAACAAATACTACTCCAAATTAGACCAGTTGACAATAGCAAATGACAAAAAATGTATGGAACTAGTTAAGGAAAGTTGACGAACCACTCATCCACCATATTCAGCAGATTCAAATTTCCACATAAGTTTTTACATAATTTGCTTAATGAAAAAAAATTACATTCTCTGGAAGACTGCAAAAGATACTTAGAGTTGTTTTTTGCTCAGAAAGATCAGTTTTGCGAGGATGAAATTATAGTAGAAGCCTGTGGAACAAAACGCTAAATATGTTGTTGGAGAAAATTAATATGGAAAATTATTTTATCTTTAATATAAACCAAACTTTTTGGCTCACTAAATAAAAGTACCATTAATTTGTATAAAAATTTTAAAATCTTATCTTCATGTAGCTATGTTTTTTATTCCTTTAAACGTATTACAATAATTACACTTTTTTTTTCTTTTTTTCTTTTTTTACAGCAAATGAAGATAATAATAAAGCAAATGCATTATTCCGTACTCAATTGATGAGTGGGAGTAGCAGCAACAGCAGAGGGGGCAGTCAGTCCCCAGTCAAACCAGGTGTTCCACCTCCACATTCTCCTAACTTGGTCAATGTTATACATGGGGAACATAGGGTATGTTTTTGAAATATGAAAATTTTATTTTGATTTTTTTTTTTAATACTCCTTTGTAAGGGCGGATCTTGAGTTTCTTTCATGACAGTGTCATTTGTTGAGCATCTTGTTCATTCATATCTAACTCAATCTCACTTTTACTTGTGGAGGAAACATTAACATCTGCTGCTAAGATGAAACTTAGATGAAGTTGGAAGTTTTTGACATGGTAATGTGTAATCACTTATAGGCTAACAATCCTGGTAACCTTTCTTTTTGGGAATTCTGATGTGTATGTGTTAGGTGGCATTTTCACCCAAATTACATCCCCTAACTTTTGTGACATGTCAAACTCATAGGTGTCAGGTGCAGTCATGTTCATAGTCCTATATTTCAGGGTTGCATTGTACCAGTAAACAGTTTCCTGAATGAATTCATTGGACATTTCTCTCACAGCTTTCTGCTATCCAATTTCATGATGGGGTATATGTGCATTAAAAGTGCAAACTTCCCACTTCTTCAGGGAAACCTTGAAGTGTATACGGCATAATGGCATAGCTGTTTGTGAGGATTTTAGCTGGAAGAATTCACTCACACAATATGGATTTAAGCTATCTTATGACATGCAGAGTACAGGCAAACCAGTGGTTGCCATGCAGAGCAACAAGTTGGACTACAATCTACAAGAGTCATGTAGTGGGTGATGTCTATCTTCAAATTATACTAAGCAGCAGCAGCTTCTAACTTCCCTTTTTGTCAATGTATAGATGTCGGGTTTATAGACTAACATTCCTCAAAGGTCTTTACTATTGATTTTATGGCTTTTCTAGCTGTTGATTGGCAGACTAACTTTCCTAACAAAATCATTCATTCATTGGATTCCAGGTGTACCTGTGAATGACTATTGTCTCATTTTCATCCAGAGTGGCAGCTGCACATTTGCAGTGTTGGCTCAGTATTTTTCTTCATTGCATCAAATAACTTTGATGCTATTCTTGTCAATCCATCAGCTCTGTTTTGGCTTGACTTTACCAGAATCATGTCACTTTTCTGCTGGTTGGACCTTGGTCAAATAATGCTGCTGGCCATTGGGTTGGTCACTCTGGTGTAAACTGTTGCTCTGCCTATGCTGTGTTGATTGATCACAGAGCCAGCAAAGATCAAATTGTTGTCAGCAAATGTGGCATTGATCTGTTCCAGGCAAAGCTATGTCACAAAGGAATTTAACAAAAAAATGTCCTTGCATATAAAGAAAAGACAAAAATTTGTCAGGGTCTTGTTCTATTTATATATTATTTTTATACAATAAATTGGTTCTGGATACAAAAACATTAAACCTACCCACTTTGTGTTTTATCGTGACACTACACTCAACTTAGCTAAGTCTGGAGCAAGGCTCAAGTCAGAAGTTCTTTCTGGCAGTAAGTCACATGGGGAGTGGTCTTCTCTCATCAGTCATCTGGAACTACTTCTCACTTGGTCATCTCAGTATTCTGCTTATAGTGACTTCCATCCAAAACTGGCATGGGGGTTATCATGGTTATGGGTGACTCAGTGGTTTCCCGATCTCCAACAAGGGCCTCCATGTTGTCTGGCTCAGGATAATTAATTAAACCTCCAAATTTGGAGAGATCCCTTTTCCGATGGGTAGCGGTCACAGGATATCGATCCTCTCAGTAACTTCCTTCTCTTATTTGTGCCTCACACCAACACTTCCCAATGGACATAGGCAATTCCTCAGTCTTCCTCAGTATTTCACCTGCACCTGTCACCTTGGCCATTCTTTGACCAATCTGGTTTTCAACCACATGACATGGCCTTAGTTTGCAATCATTAATTAAAATTATCATTTTAAATTAGCAAAATTTCTCAGCCTGACTTTTGCTCAAAAATTAGAAATTTATGAGCTGCTTCCTCTGGTCAGTCAACCCCTGCCAGGGTCATTGTAGCATCCTAGGTCCTGGTTTTTTATACAAGAAAACTTTATTACCTTGATTTAGTTACAGAGATCACCAAATTTTATCTTTCCAAAGTGTGTTTTTGCAACCAGTGCTTTTTAAGTTGCTTCATTAATCAGCTGTCAGCTAAATATTGCCACATGGCTCTTTGTAGTGATATCTTGTAAGAGAATCACTTCTTTTCAAAGTATCTTTGCCCTAAAAAGAAATAGACTTTGGGAATAAAAAGAAATCTCTTTTCTTTCTCTCAGTCTGTCTATTGTTCTATTCTTTAACCCCTCTTGTCTCTATCCAAGATAGGTTTTTAATTTAACCCCTTTCTTTCCATTTGCCAGTATCACATAGTGTCACAACAGACCATATTAGTTTCACTTAGAGCATAGCCTTTTAATCAGCATTTCTCCTGCCTTTTTGTGTACTTTTTGCCTTACCATTCAGGGTATTGGAGAGCAAGTGATACACCATCAAGAAATCTGTCTTTAGGTATACTGTTGCCTGCCATTGTTGAGCCAGGTTGATACCTTTCAGTGTTACATTAAGCTCTACCAAATTTATATGCTGTGCCTCATTAGGCATATGTAACCAGCATACATCATCAAAGACAGATCTATTCTCTTCCAGTAAGACAGCTGTGACACCAAGCCGACGGCCTGTGGTTAACTCCCAGTCGCGGCACGAAGCTATAAGGTTTCTTCTACTGGTGTTTTGCGGTTGACTCTTTGTCGCTGCCACCAGCCTGTGTCCAGGCCATTCAGTGGTTGCCGCTACTCGGCGAAATCCCTTGGTCAGGATACCAATATGTGACACTCGGCCGTCCAGGGTCAAATCCAGTGGTTATGGCACGAATATGTGGCACCAGGGTCGAGTTCTGGTCGTCGATGTTAATGGCTTCACCAGTTGTACTGGTTCAATGCCAACTCTATCGTTCACAGCTCACTTGCAATGTCTTGTTACTGGAGTAACTACCTTGATCTCAAGTCTAACCTACCCATGTTGTGACTTTGATCTTAGTAGACGAGATCAATCAGGCGTTGGGCTGTATTGTCAGCTGAATCCAAATTGAAGGTGACATTGCACAAGCACAAAGAAAAAAAAGAAATAAATGAAGGGAAAACCCAAAAGGTTCAAGTATGTTAAGAAATAACAATTCAACTTTATCCTTCCGTTGTATACAGGAACATGTTTTTCTCCCAGCTCGTTTCCTACGAAATGTGACACTTCTATATTTCAAGCAAGTTGATATCGTAAGTCAACTAATTTAGTTTTTAAGTGCTGGCTTAACTTTGTTCGTCAGTATAACTTGCTATCGGTAGCACCGGCAAAGTCGGAGGTCATGGAATCTCTCAGTCAGCTTCTGCAAGGCAACACCCTGGTTCAAAACCAACTCAACTGAACTGCAACTTCTACTGCACTGTCAAGGAACAACCCATTGTCGTTCGTTTATATGGGTACCGACCAAAACCCAGTGTGTGGGCCCAACGCAGCCTAGGGTTCTCGATAATCTCTATTTCTAACAAGAAATCTTTGTTGTAGGGACAGGAAAATTGATTATTTCCCATTTTTGGAAAATTAACCACTTCCCATTTCAGGGGGGATCTCCATCGATTGTGAGGAAAGGTCGGAGGAGAGCTAGACTCTTTCTCTTTCACATTGATATCTCATACCAATCCCTTCAGTGGGCGTTAACATCTCCGCCTTTCTCATCCGTTCATCTCCGCCCATCACCATGCTACTATATGACCAATGATCTCTCGGCAGTGTGGGTGTGGCTACACTGGCCTCCTTAAAATTATAATCTAGAATTTTTGTTTACAAAATTCTTTTATCACATGTTCTCTTTTTTACCTTGGTCATGCAAAAGTCGCTTACCCAGCGCTCTTACCGTCTCATTAATCACTGTCAAAGTTTGCCATCTGGTTCCCCACTCCAAGTCAGCTTTATCATGGAATCCCTGATCTGTTAAGAAACCAAATTCTTTTTATCTCGTCAAATCTCAATTCTCCGCTATTTTCTGGGGACTACTAAAAGTTTACAATTGCCACATTGCCATTCGGCGTCTTAGCGTCTGTTGGCAAAGTAAATGATAACAATCCTCTCACCTACATCGAGACAATGCCAAAATTTTATAATTGCCACATTGCTCCTCTTTGCCTGTATCCAAGAAAAGAAATTAAATGATATCTGGGAAAGATAATTAACATTGAATCTTCCTGCCTGTATCAGCACGTGTTTTGGCCGATAATTCCATATTTACCTTTCTTTCTATCTCCCTCGGCGATAACTCAACTTGGCTTGACTGCACACATGGCTTCTTCACGTTTTTTTTGTTTTTTGTAAACAAATTAAAATCCTTGTTTTAACGTCGATCAGTCTTATCTTTCGTTATAGCTCTTTTTTTTTTTTTTACTTTAAGAATGTCTATTTTCTGTTTTAATTTCTATGGTTAATTAGTTAGCCAATTACCATAGCTAAATAGTGTCACACAGCAGTTGACAGGGAACTTGCATCGACCCACATTTATTTCCTGGCCAGTGACACACTATACTTCATGAGAAAAATCACTGTTCTCCTGGTATTGGCTTCTTGAATCATCTTGAGGGGAACATCATTCAACTTTTCATCCCAGCCATGCTTTGTGCTTAATGATTCCAACTGCTGCTCAGAGCTATCCACACACTGGGTGTGATTATCTACAAGTTTTCCACACAAAGAATGCACTCCCTGGCTCCAACATAAAATTCCTTTCTTCTCCCATATTACCAGTTCAAAGTGTAACAGATGCTCCTTAACACAAGACTGATGCAATATCCTCTGATGTAAATATTGTTAATATATGCTGACAATGCCCTTTTTACAGACTCCTATTCTGATAAGTTTCAACTATGGCTCTTGTTATCATCAGTGCTATGTTAAGACTGAATCACTGGCATGCCAGGCAATACCTTCTCCTTCAGGCCATCACTGTCCATAATGGCCACAACAACTCATGAATGTGAACCTGCAAGTACACCCTCCTGATATCCAATATGGACACATTGGAGCTTTGCTGGTGCCACTCTCTTAATTTGGCAGCAAAGACATTCACACTGGTCATGAATGCATCCACATTTTCATTAAGCTCCAGGTTGTTAATTACTGGTCAGCCATGTGCTGAATCATGTCCATCAATGGGATCAAACCTTTGGCAGGTTCAAGTTTGTTCTCCAAGTAGATGAACCAGTCATTGTCTATCCAAGTTTGAATCTCATTGTTGTAACTTTCCCATGTAGACATAGGATACTCTGATACCCTATTTTCAAGGAATTCTGATGCCTCACCAACCTACTTTTCTCTATATTGCAATCCAGCAGTTTTTCACCTGGTTAAGCAGTACCAAAATCATGTTTGTTGATTTGAATGGATGCACACTTAGGTGGATCTTTACCAGGAAACCACACAACTCCTAACTGTGCAAAGAACATTTTCCCTAGGACCTCAATTGCATTGATACCAAGTAAAAATTCAAACTCCAAATGCTTCCTTCTCATGCACCACAAGCTTAGGACTTAGACCAGTGATACAACACACACACACACAACTACCAGTTGTTATCATGTCAATATCCTCAGTTCAAAAGTAGAGAACTCTTACTCAAGATTGACAAAAGGCAACCTAAAATTGGTTTGGAGAGAAGACTGGCACTTATATCCCCTGACCCCTGTACATAATTTGGCATAGTCTCCATCTTTTTGTAGCACAATCTCAGCTCTTGTTGTTCCACACTTGCATGATGTTGGTATGCAATTGTTACCACAAATTCTCTCTTGTCTCATCTTTCATTATTGATCTGGCCTGTGCCAGCAACTGGTCAATAGACATTGTATCCATTTGAGAAGATGTTTCACATGTTCTGGTACTCCTACAAACTACCAGACAGAAGCAATAACATTCAAAACTCTGCCAAATTGATGTCATCTGACTTACCTGAACACAGGTGCTTTGCCATAAATTGTTCATACACTTCAAAAGAATCTGTAGCAAAGGCAGTATAAAGAATGGTTTTGACTCTGTTGATGTCACTCTTCTGATCTTCATTTAACTGCTGGTATACAGCAAATGTGTGTTCTTGATCCATCCAGTGATTGATTGGCTAGAATCAGAGCCACTGAACTCGAGTCTGACCTTGAGGTCAAACTTAATATCCATCATGTTAGATGACAAAAAAAAAAAACATTTGCAAATTCAATTCTCCCAACTGTCAGCACCAACAGAGACTGCTAACACTGGAAAATGTTGGTCTTTGGTAACTGTGGTCAGAATCACAGATTGGCTATGATTTGTTAACAACCAATTACCATTCTTGTGCAAATTAGAATAACAACATCCATGTAAATTTAGCAGCAATGCTATCTTTGTTAAAAGACTGCCTTCCCCAAACAGCCAACTACTTGGGAGAACAAAATCCTTATCAACATTAGACACACCAGTGTCAAGGATTTTTTTCATGGCTGTCTTGTTCTCTCCTACAACTTGTCATTGCAACAATTCACCCAGTCTCTGTGTATTAGTAAATAGCTTATCCTTTATTTTCAATCTACATTGTCTTCTAGAGGCTCAGATATTGGCATTAGACCTGTCTTGGGGACTGACCAGGTGCTCAGCAACTCTACAACCACACCTGGTCCTGGGATTGAGGATGACTGATTGATGATCAGAGTATTGTAATGGAAAGCAAGTAAATTTAAGATGAAACAAATACTAGTCAAAAATGGATAGTGGTTGACAAAACTCAGATATTTCAATTAAGAATATTCAGTTTTACATTTTTATGGAATGCTTTACTTTAAGTCACCAACCATTTTTTAATCATTTGTTTTTTTTATATTATCTAAATTTTTTAAAACTATATCTTGCTTTTATTTTATTTATTATTTGAAAAAAAGATAGTTTAATTTTAAGGTAAACATTTTTAATCATAATCTTCACAAGTTTAACTTTTCTCTATCTTTTTCAGCCATGTGAAGACCGTAAAACAGATGTTAAAGGAGGAAGTCTTCTTGAGCAGTTATTATCAGATAAATGTTAACAAAAGTGACATGTTTATGTATAGAAATCAAAGCCAGTAATTAATAATGAACTAGTCTTTGCATTCACTCCCAGTTCGTGTTAAATGAACAAAAATGGGAGGTCTCTGGGAGGCTGGCAATTTATGGTGTTATTAACAGCTGCTTTTCGAGCCGCGAGTATGCACCAGTGATGATCAGCTAGCCAACCTCCAGCTCTCAGTGCTGACCAGGTTCATTGACTTCTCACAATGAACCATACATAATTTTTCAAATAGCAGTGTCAATAAAAATGACTCTGCCAACAGCAGCAAGGCTATTGTGTTTGCATCTGATATGCTCATTCCATCAGTGACTCTTAATAAAAGTTTTTCTTGTTTGTTCTCATTCATCACAACCATGGATTACCGGTTTGGAAATTAAAATGAATTATGGGGGGGGGAAGAAGAATAAATGAAGAAGAAGAAAACTTGAAACGCCTGCCCGCAGGATTTGTTGATTGTTGTATCGCAAAGTGCCTGCAGCTATAGTCTGCTTTGTGGACTGCCCAAAATCTCTGATGATATGCAACCATGACAGTTTGTTATAACCTAAATTGTTACATTCTCCGAGATGGAAACACAGCTTGCAGTTCACTCTTACCAGAGTATTGGAATACCAACTGTGGGTGGCATCACTAGAAGGAAGCAACAATATATAAACATGAACTCTTGCAGCACACACATATAATTTTAAACAAAAAAAAAAGGAAAAAAAAAGAAAAAAAAGGCTAGTAACTCTGCAGATTTCTTGGGTTTAATACCATCACAAACTAGCAGAGAAAATTCCCCTTTATTTATTTTTTTTCTCCCTCCTTCCTAAAGTTATATGAATGTACAGGAAAGCAATGCTGTAATGAGCACAGTAAAGTGTTATTGTTAAAAATTTTATGGATTTTTACCATGCCTGAACATAGCAGCATTGCCGTTTTTGAAAGACATTTCAGGCATGCATATATATATATATATATATATATATATATATGTATGTATGTATGTATGTATGTATGTGTGTGTATGTATGTATGTATGTATGTATGTATGTGTATGTATGTATGTATGTATATATATATATATATATATATATATGACCATGTATGAATGGTGAGGGTATGACACTTGTTGGTTGAATGCCAGTTATATTGGGAGGTAGATGTATGTGTCCTGGTAGTTTGCAAATTTTTTCTCTTCCACCGTCTCTCTCTCCCTCTCACTCTTTTCCTTTTTCTATATAACTATTGTTAATAAAGGGAAAAGAAAAAATTTTTAACAACGAATTTTACTGTAAAATTAAAATTCTTTTTTTTTCCTCTCCCCTCCATCTCCTTTTCAACTGCCAGGACTGTGGTAAATTTATGTACAGACCAGACAAAAATTGGTTCATAAAGATAACACAGACAACGTTGTCATTTACCTATAAATATTTGTACATAGGTATTAGAACCAGAATTATCCTGATTTTTAATCTTGGCCTCTTCCCTTTCCTTCTTACTTACTTTCTTTTTCTTCCCATCCCTTATTCATATCAAGATTTTTCAACAAAAAATGAGAAGAGAAAAAAAACTGAGGTTTCAGCTGCTATACTACAGATTCCCAGAAATAAATAAAATCTGAATTTGCATTCAGAAGAAGACATATAAATGTTGAGAAATCCTAAAATATATTTTGGAAGTTGTTTCTTGTACATACTGATGTTGCCTTTTTGTCTAAATTGTACAATATTTCTTGTGTGTGTATAGTTGTGAGTTGCTCACAGAGCCACACTTAGCTGCACAGATGGTTGGCTGGGAGAGTGGGACCATATGCTGTTATAAAAGTGATGGATATAATCAATCATGATATTTTTTTCCTGTTTCCCCACTCTTTTCCAACTGTGCAAATGGATGTTGATTGTGCCAGACTAAGATGGTCTCTGCCAGAAACAATTACCCCATTCCCTCAATGATGTTGACCTGCTTGCTGGACATCCACTGACCAGGGAAAAATAAACCCTTCTGCCATTTGACTTGTTTGATTCACTTTGATCCACAACTACTGACCACTACTCACCAACATTTTGTTGCTGCCAATGATAAAAACTGGTTAGATAGAATCTCTCTTCAGTGTGCATTTCTACACTCAGCAATATGATGGATGCTATAACTGTAGAGAATGTTCAACATAAGAAAAAGTGGGAGAACTTGAGCAGTCAGTCGTGTTTGATATTCAGGCAGCATGGTGCTGCCCCAAGTTTGCCTTCACTGCCCTCTCACCTGCCTTCACTCATATTATACCAGGTTTCAAAAGGAAAATACCATTAAGCATTGAATTCTAAGATAATAAATTAAAGCTATCCACCCATTTCCTTTCTATTTTATTGTCCTTTGCTCTTTTAAAACAAATATCAGCTGGCTGTTCCCATTTGCATTGTGCTGCCCTGTTTCAATTTAGGACTTTGTTACTTGCCTAACAAAATTTCATACACACAAATTATAGCTTAGTACTAATGCAGTTCATCCACATTCCACTGGTTCAAATGATTATCAAATCTTTCTAGGTTATAAAACCTATTTCCCATTTTTCTATCACCTGACATTAGTTTGCTAAATCTGTATTTGCCTCAGTAGAAATACTTCCATTCTTTGAATTTTGAAAAAAGTTTAGTTCAAAATTTAATTTCTCTCAAGTTGCTATTGTTAGTTTGAGAGTAGTTTTTTTTTTTTTTTATTTAGCAAATTTTTCTCAACAGAATATATAACATCACCTTTTCATTACTTTTTTAATGAAAGATTTCTGTTTTCATTATTCAAGTGGAAAACACTGTAATTTTCAGCCTTTTCAGATTGTTAAAGGATATGAAAAATATTTTAACCAATCAATTGGAGAGAATATAACTGCTAAAAACTAAATTTTGAGGTGAATTTTCATATTTCTCCTTTTAGTTCCCTTTAACATTTTTTTACTGTCCAATGATAATTAATTGCAAATTATTTCTTTTATTTTAATTTTTATGGCTATCAAAGTACTTTATAGTGCTAAAACTTAGAAATACTTCTTTGTAGGAGACTTAATAATTTAATTAAAAAAAAATTGATAATGCATTCCAATTACTTTATATGTTAAAATAGTGCTATTTCCTTTGCTATTTAGAAAGAAGGGTCCTTTTGTCTCATCTTTTCTGTTAACAGCTTGCTGATTTATTCTCCATTCTTCAAGGCTCAGCACATTGCCCACAGGGATTGTCTTGTGTTAAGGTTTTTTATTTTCCATTCCAATTATACTACCACTTGACTTTCCTACTGCAAATACTTGCGCTATTCTCTCTCGAAACTGAATGATTGCACATTTGTAAAGATCTGCTTTCAGGACTTTCAGTGACACATTCAACTAAGTTTAATTCTACTTTCATACAGTACATTATTGTCTTCTATTCTCTGCTATGCATGATGTGTTAAAAATTTATTATGTTGACATTTCTATTTTCTCTAATAGAAAAAACTCAAGATCAAATCTTTATTCCAGTATATTTAATTTTTTTAGCTAATATTACTCAACATGGCAGCAAGGTTGGTTGATTCCATCCTCTTAGTTATCCTTAGATAATATTTGGATAATAAATTCCTTTTTTCGTTCTTTATTTTTATGATACATTGACTACTTTTCTGCCTGTTAGTGTCTTTGATCTGGCTATGAGTGGAAATGCTATACAAGTTTTCTATCTTGTCAATCCATCTCTTTGGATGATAGTAGATAAAGGCAGTCTGAACTAGTTTCATCTAAAAATCTATTTATTTATTATTATTGTGGCTATTGGACTGGCTGTTTATTATTATTGTTATTATTATTATTATTATTATTAGTTAGCAACTAAACCTGACAAGTAGTCTAGTGTTGCACAAGAATATTACTGTTCTCTACTGGTACATGATTGCAATCAAGGTTGGCTTGGGCAGTGAAAGGAACCATGCTGACTATTAATCCTTTCTCATATTATCATTACCAAGCAGCAGCAGCAGTGCCTGTGATTCAAACTCTGCCTTTTGTCTCTCTCTCTTTCTCTCTCTCTCTTCCAGTCAGCACTTCCTATAGCCACACTTCACCATTGAAGCCAGACATCTTGACCAAGGCAGCTATATTTTTTTCTGAGGAAACCAAAACCCATTCAAAAGGCAATACAGTTACTTTTTCTCTTACTTTTTCTATTTTCCTCCATCTTCAAGCCTTTCTTCTTTCTCTTGTTGAAGACTGCAACTTGGCTTTAGAACACCAGCACAATTTGCCCCTCCTGCCAGGACACATTGGTTAAACTCAGGGATAACAGTGTCTTACTACAAGAAATCAGGTGCCTTCCTTTTTTTCATGTGAGCCTTACATCCATGGATATCTTCCCACCCAGTTTTCACAGCTGCTGCTGCTGCTGCATCTATGAAGGTCACTGCCATATTTATGACAACAACAACATAACTTTAGCTTTTAAGTAACTCTCTTTTCGTTAATAGCATTTTATAGTTTTTAGATATGTTTCCTAATTTTCTTGGAAGAGGAAATTAAAACATTTTTCATTTTATCACACTCATAATTCAAACACTCTTCAGTAAATATGCGTTCATGTTAGATTGTATTTTAGATTTTAATTATTTCTCAGCAAATCTGTTAAGGATACATCACCATTTGTTGTAGTTTTCTCATATTCTGCAGGCTATCCCAAAACTGTTGGCACAGATGGTTCCTTCTCTGTGATTACTTCATAGCAATTAGTCTTTTCTTTTTCTCATTTGTCTCACCTGATCATTTCTCCATTTCTTTAACATTTTCTTTGTTGGAAGAGATCATCAGTCACAGCACAACTGCAAATCCTACTACTTTGGTTGCTTTTCTCGATTATAATTTTGAGTGATATTCTCTCTCATTAACTTTCTATTCAACTCCTTATTTTAGTCACTCTCACCTCACTGTATGATGACCATTTCAAATGGAAATCTTTAGATGATTCTATTTCTAACTGTTTAATAGATTAAAGTAAAAGGAAATAATTTATAAAAAAGTGAGGTAATAACATTTTAATTCTGCCTAATTTCTATAACTTCAGTAAATTAAGATTAATTATTTTCATGATAAAGTTATCATCAGATGATTCTTTCCTTTCACCTGAATTTTTGAGAAAAGATAATTGTTGGCATTTAAGTGTCCTGTTCTTGTTACTGCTCTATTAAATAAATGACAGTCCTTTTAAAATAATGGATAAGCAAGTTTTGCCATTTCAAATTTAGCTACAATACTTGTCATTGGCTTATCCATTTATATTCTACATAAATGAATCTCGTCATCTGTAGAAGCATTTTTAAAAGTTTTGACATTCTCATTTTCATCACTTGATAATTTGTGTCTTTCACCCAGCATGTGGCGGCATGTAATCTCCAGAGAAGGTGGCTACAACTATTACTACTACTACTACTACTACTGCTGCTGTTGTGTGATACTGCCATTGATCACTATTTCCATTCAATGTTACATATTGTCAATTATTGCCATGGTGGCTACTTGACTCACCTCATAATCTGCTAGTAAGAATGAACAGCTGTGTCTGATTTCTTTCTTTTGCTGCTATCTGTGCATTTGTGTATCAGACATATTTCTGAAGGAAAGCAAATGTTGAACTTGTTAAAATGTTGTGCAATTGTTACATAAATTTGTGGTCTCATTACCTATGTTTCATTTTAACTCCTCATTTGTGTGAAGAATGTAGGCAAATATTATTTTACTAAACATTGGTAACATGACAGACAAAAAAGAACTGTAGTAAGTATACATAAACTTGTGTAAATAGATTTTTTTAGTTATTTTAAGCTTGCATTAGCTGAATCAAAAATATGTATGCTCTTACATTTGCCTGTTGGAGATGCTTAATTCCTAATTTCATCTATCCCAATATGCATCAGTTCCTTTTTGTCCTAGTTACTCCAATCCATTCTTCATCTCTTCAGTAATTCTACACCCTAACTGTTGAATTCATATTATTGAATAGGAAGGGACCATGTACTTGTCAATCAGAACAATGGAACAGTAAATCTTTTTGTGATTTCTCTGCTAAAAAAACAATTTATGAATTAAGAAATTTTTCATATTAGTATAAAATATTTTTCTCTTGATTTTTTTTCAACAACCTAAAATATTTCTGTGATGTTAGTTAAGGAAATGAAATCATTCCATGTTAATGGACTTAAAGCTGAGTCCTGTTTTTGTATTAGCTGTGAAGATATTACTTGTGGTTCCATTTCTCTTCTTTCCATTACAAGTTCAAAATCACCGCCATAGCTTGCCTCAATCATTCATGCATTCATCGTGGCTATTATTCTCCTCTTATAATGTAACCCTCCCACCAAACTCTTGGCTAGCTAGTGTCAAATATATTTTCTGTACCTGCTTTCTTCAAAACTTATTATTTCTCTACTCTTGCCTTTTTAATTACTCATCAACTATTGCTTTTATCATTTAGGATTTTCTTGCTTACCAAAGTCATGCATCAACAATTCCTCAATACTTGTAATTATTTTGCACAACTACCTCCTGTCATTTAATTTGCTTTGTCATCTGGTGGTGGTTGTTTTGTTGTTGTTGTCAGTGGTAACCTCCTGAATGTTGGGAGCCAGCACCAAAATACATTAACCCTTCAAAGTTTGTAGCTAGGACATCACTAACTTTGGATTTCTTTAACAATATCAACATTTAGCAAGCCTATGGATTTCCTTGCATTAAGATTAAGGCAGCAGGATGAAAATTGAAGATCATTTTGTTATTGGCTTGTATAGCCATGTTCTTCACATGGAGAAGTTTTGTAAATGTTCTGGACTCTTACCTGAGACTGGAAGTGGATCCTAGTATAGTCTCTGCCATCACTGAAATACTGCAACCCAAGTTCCTCTGGTCACTTTAATAAAACAATTTAATGTATTCTCATTGTTATGTCCTAATTTTTATTTATATATGATTTAATAATTTGGACAAGAAATTGCCTTTTTGTTCACAAATTTGACTTTGTATTTGAAATTTGATATCCTAGGATTTCTTCAGCACAACACAGGTTTGTTAGTGCAGACAGTGTAAATCACAAACAATTTAATTATAAAAACCATTTTATCAAAGTTCAACTATACATTATGAGAGTGTTAATCAAAAATAATTTTAAAATGTTGCTTTTTAAATGGATTACTCTGATAAACTTAATAAATTTATGCTATCTCTTATGTTCATACACAGAAGTAAACTTCCCTTCTCTAGCCAAGTAAAATAATACCAGAAAATAAATGAGAATTCTTAGATATGTTCAGTTAATCTTTTTTTATACTAAATTTAAACATAATTTAATATGTAATTAAATTTAAGCCCAAATTAAACACTTATAATGTGTCATCTGGTTTGATAAAATTACTTTTTTTCATAAATAGTTTACTCTTAGCCTCCAAAAGTAAGGCGTTTTAATGTTATCAATTTTAAAATCATGAGAGTCTTATAAAAATTCACTGTGTTATGTATGATATTGTTAATTATCTCTTGTCACAACTTGGAGAACCTTTTTCTTTAGCAAAATATAAATTGGGACTTAATATTTGGTCCAAGTACAGATCTTTATGATATCACTATTTTCCTGAATGAAACATCAAAATATATTCTTGAAAATATTTTCATATTAATAATATAAATGATTAAATTCACTGTTGCAAGTGAACTCAAAGAGAGATGTCAGTCAATTTGTTTTTATGATAAAAATGAAAATGTCTGGTTTATTCATTTAATACATAGTGTTAATCTGTTTTCTCCAACATTTGAAACATTCTTTCTATATAATAATTTAATTTCATATTAAACTTCAAATTTCAATCTGTTACATAGCAAATTTATTAAGTATTTGGATATTTATCTTGTATGCCATTCCACGCAGACTCATGCTCATCTTGGTTTTTATACTCTCAACATTTGTTAATGTGTCTGTCATACACACTAACTTCCTCAGAATTTTGAACTCTTTATTCAGTTTGCAGGAGTAGATTATTCTCATTCTTCCTGAGAACATCTGCTTATTTACCTTTGTGTCACATATCCATTTCTTCCACTGAACTAGGTTATTTCACTTTTCCTTATTACCCAATCAAGAGATGGAATTCACAACTGCTAAAAAACATATATTCTTTATTTGATGTTTTAATCTCATGGACAATCCAGTGATGTAATTTTGAAGCCTGTTTGTACTTATGTAATAGAATTTTTGAGTGTCCTTTCTTTCTTAATCATGAGTGCCCAGAGAGTGTTCATATCTATGGTAGGTTCTAACAATTTTCTCAGTTGACCTAATATGCTTTGATTCTTTCTGTCAACTTCATTCTACAAGGATTGATGATCACCCTTTTCCCTGTACATGATCAACCAAGTATGATTTTCAAAATCTCATCGTGGGGGAGGGGTTTAATCCAAGAGACATCTTCAGAGGGTTGAATGGAATGTGAATACCATCCTAATGTATGGAGAGCTTTTTGATGTTCCTTTACTCTTATTTTTAAGGCGTAGCTAGTCTCACTCTTGTACACCTTGCCACAACTGGATACAATGGAATATACACAATTTTTGGTTATGTTTTCTTTCAAGGACAACTTGGATTAGGAGAGACATTTCGGTATGTGAATACTGTCCTAATGTTGTTATGAACAGCAGGTCCTATGCCAGATTTTTATTAATATTCTCAACTGTTCTGTCTCTGCTCATGGAAGTTCATGTTATTCTTGCAGAGTAGTCGTTACTCTGAAGAGTGTTTCTAAGGCTGATCATCTGTTGTTGCTATGTGTACCATTTATTTATATTCCAGTGGTGCTTGTATATCTTCCTGATAGAGCCAGATTGATTGTTTTTCTACAGCTTATCAACCTTTTGCAATTTATTTAAAGCTATAAAATATTTTTAGATTGTTTTTTTTTTTTTTTTTTTTTGATAAAGATTTAGTGATACAAGCATTACTAATTAACCCATAGCTAGGGAGAAAAGTGGATTCATACCATTCCTAAGGGTAATTGTGCAAAGTGAATATAACAGGCTGGAATTGTAACTGCTTTCCATTTAACAATTCCAAGCCATTATCCATTACACCACATGCACGTCCAAGCTTACAACACCTGATATTCCCAAGTGGTCACTCATCTAGGTACTGACCAGGCTTTATGTTGCTTAACTTCAATGATCCTACAGAGACCAATGTTTCATCATGATATGGCCATAAGCCTAGTTACCTCAGAGTATCATATGCTGAAATCTAATTGGAAACAGTTTGCACATGCAATGTCAATATCTCCGGCATATTATCAATCAGGACTCTTAGTGGCCTAATTCAAATTTGTCTCTACCATGGGAAGCTTGATAAACAGGCTCAAAAATTACACCACTGGATCATCCAAAAAAGACATGGTTAAGTGTATTCAAGCATTGGTTAAATGATTTGGGTCTCTGGCCATAGGGAGTTCAATCTCTCAGTGGAGTAGTGAAGAAAAGTTACATTCTCTTGTTCAGTGGAAGATAAAAGCAATACAAAGGCTGATGGATTGGAGAGAATTAATGAATTATCTCCCCTAAGCATGGAACGTGAAATAACAATCTACCTCTGTTCAGTTCAAATTTCTAAGGTTATCAAGTATAACACAACTAAAGAAGGCTGGATGGTAAAATGTTAGTATAACAACCAAAATGTGCATTTTAATCTAAATGAAATGGCATCTAAATTTCTCATCTCAAAAATTTCAGCATCAATTATATCTCAGTATAAATTTACAGTTACATTCAAATTCTCTGTGGCACAATTTCTGACGTGATAAGTTATTCTAGAAAGGTTCTTACTAAACTTCAAAAGCACATAAAGGATATGTCTTGTTAGTGTTTAACAACCAAAAACATTGCAGTAAAAAAAAAAGAAGCTAATAAATAATTACAAAACTAGGACTTACCACTTTTGACTTGATGCAGTGATATAGTGGCCTATGGAGTTTTACATTAGCCCACAAAACTTTAACAACTAAACTTCTCTTCAATTCCTAAAAACTGTCTAAACTTTAGAACAAATTAGGAAAAATACTAGCTTTCCATCCTAGTAGAGAATTGATTACTTTCACAACTAGCTAGAAAAAAAACAAAAAGTTCAATTTCTCACAAAACAAATCTTCAGTAAGCATTGTTCACTAAATATTCATAAAAATCATCTGGTTTACTTTACCAGAACCTATTTACTCTACAGGAAATTTTCTTAATGACTACTAGACTGTAGATATTGGCAGTAGATCTTTTGATACTAAAAGAATTCACTACAATTTATTATCTCCTGAATGTAACTATTTACATAAGTTATCAACATTTGGAAAAACGTTCATGAAAGTATGTTTTGAAAATAATATCCAACTATACATTTCAGTAACTTATAGCTCTGTCAGGATTATGTACCCAAATTTGTAGCATGAATATGTAGATGTGTCTAATGAATTAACTTGTATGATCAAATCATAAACTTGTTTGCCAATAAAAATAATGTCTTATGTCAGATTAATACTTTTAACTTAAGAAATCAGTTCCAATAAATTTTCAAATAGAACACTAACCTTAAAATGTGTTTTTGCTGTAATGGTTGAATTTATATGAAAAAAATTTAGTTGTAAGTTCAGCATGCTATACTAAGAAGCATTAGATTTTAATATTATTTCTAAAAAGAAATTAGTTTTATACACAAACTAAAATACATCAGTCATCTGATAATTCAATTTATCAATATTTTCAGCCGATGTTGCTTCCAGGATTATCATTTGTGCGTGTGTCATATATATATATATATATATATATATATATATATATATATATATATATATATACACACGCACACTCTCTATCCACTTTGAACTACAAAGAATGGAAATAGACTGATGTTGACACTTTTCTCCCCACCTCCTTAATGATGAAATTTTTTAAGCTTATTTCTAAAAATTATGAAATGTAATCTCAATTGTTTTAGATATGGCTGAACATAATTCCTGTCTGGATTTTGGGGAGAAGTTACTTCATTCAGACTAATATCCCCATATTAGCTGCGATTATCTCAATGTTTTGACCATTGTATCTCCCACCCTTCTTCAGATGACTGTTGATCTGAGTAACCTTCAGGTTTTAATTTCAACCTAACTCCTTTATTAATCTACATGAGTAGATTGTTCTTGCTCCACCATCCATGTGTAGGCATGCCTTGTCTTGTTCTTGCTGCTCACTTATTGTTTACAACATTGTACTTCATTAAGCTAGTAGATTAAAATGTTGGTCCATGAATTTGATGGCATGGTAATTGTTAGTTCCATCGCAGGTCTGAATAGTTTGGACTGAGTGGAAACAGGGTGTGCAATAACTGAATGATAGTTAAAAAAAAAAAAAAAAAAAAAAAAGAACAGAGATAAGCCTAAACATGGACAGTAGAACAAGAACTCTCTACCCTCATGGATTAAATAAAGAATCCTGTTCAAAATTCCCTGAAAGCTAACTGGATCAGCAGACACCTGAAGAAGGCTGGAAGGAACAATAACCAAAATGGGATAATAAAGATGGACATTTTTCTGAATGTAACAATTATTGAGCATATTAATGTATATTCAATGAATTATCAACTTTACTGGTACATAATTCAATTTCAATATTTCTTATTACAAGAAATTTGGTATTCATAAAGTTTAACAAGTTTACAATAAGAAACAAATTTAAAAACTTTTTAAAACAATATTTGATTTGAAGGGTAGAAAGGTTATATTTTAATCATTAACCTCTCTCTATGGTAGAATAGCTAATTAGAAATTACAAGCAGAATAAACATATCTGGTTAAAATTTGTTCCTGAAACTAAAATTGTTGAGCATTATGTGCTAAAATAATACCTTGAAATGATGTCATTTAGCATGCATAATGCACTTGTAACAAAATGGTAAAAGAGAATAACAGTTACATTATTCTGACTATTGTCCTCATCTTTGTCACCATATTTATTACGTTTCGGCCTTCCTCAAGTGGTTGGAATGTTGAACTGAAACCTTTATTTAGCTCACTGGGGTAGACTTCTAGTTACACGTGCCATGTTTAATGGATGTCAGTTATCAGTTATCTCCTGTTAAATTTTCCCTCTGAAAGTTCTCCACTGCCTTAACTGGGTATTGAACTCACACACTCTTTGGGTCGTGTCACTGGATATAACCTTTAATCTTTATTCACTGTGCCATGTGTCCTTGGGGACATCTGTGTATGAATTTCTGGGTATTATAAACCTAATGTCTTCAGCAACCATTTTTACCAGAGCTCATATTGCAACTATGTTGTTATAGCTTTTCTCTGGCACTCATTACTGGTTCCCATATTGTATTCATTTCTATGCTTGGTCAGCTCAGGAGATTTTTGTGGCCTAGCATATGTGCTGATTCCTTAAGTTTACGAATTTTCCAATTGTGTTCTTTGTCTATGATCTCAACCTGATCTCATACTCTGGCCATACCAGGAAGATGTTCAGGTTCTACGGGCCCATGTGAACTCAATAAGACCTTCCATACAGTTCACAATGGAGAAAGAGAGTAACAACACACTCCCATTCCTGGATGTTCTAATATCTTGAACAGAGCATGGGTTCAAGACATCCGTATACCGTAAGCCGACATTCACCGGACAGTACCTCAATTTCAATTCCAACCATCCATACAGCATAAAGAACGGGATCGTCCGCTGCTTACAACACCGAGCAAAAGTCATAAGTGGTGACCCAGAGACATTAGATAAAGAATTGGTCAGTATAAGTAGTACCTTACAACGTAACAACTACCCTGGGTACATGGCAGCAACCCCCAAAAGCTGGGATAGGCGGGTACAAGAGGAGGAGGAGGAGAACAACAACTCTCAGAAAACAGTCTGCCTGCCTCGGTGTTGGCTTTAGAGATATAGATTCTAATATATATGGAGAGAGAAGGGTGATCACTACCCACTGTGAGATCAGGTTGAGATCATAGACAAGGAACACAATTAGAAAATTCATAAACTTAAGGAATCAGCACATATGCTAGGCCACAAAAATCTCCTGAACCGACCAAACATAGAAATTAATACAATATGGGAAACAGTTGTAAGGAGTGCCAGAGAAAAGCGATAACAACAAAGTTGCAATATGAGCTCTGGTAAAAATGGTTGCTGAAGACGTTTATAATATCCTGAAATTTATACACAGATGTCCTTAAGGACACCTGGCACAGTGGATAAAGGCATTGGTTAGATCCAATGACAGGACCCAAAGAGTGTGAGTTCAATACCCAGTTAAGGCAGTGGCGAACTTTCAGAGGGAAAAGATAACTGATAACTGACATCCATTAAACATGGAACTAGAACAGTCTACCCCAGTGAGCAAAATAAAGGGTTCAGTTCGACATTTCAAACACACTTGAAGAAGGCCGAAACGTAATAAATATGGCGACAAAGATGAGGACAACAGTCTGAATAATGTACATAATACCTTATCTCAGAAATATAGACAGAATAACAGTTATTTTATAATTTATAAAGAACCAGCTCCACTCTAACAATATTGTGAATTGCATAAATATAATTACAGAAATTTTAAAACAAGAAGTTTAATAATCAAATGCATTTTATTAGTTATAAAATTTGGAGAAAAAAATTGTGTAATTCTCTTTTCAGTTACTAGCTACACACAGAAATGATACTTAAAAATTAAATATAATTCTTTTTACTTTATTTGAAAAAAATCAGCAGGTATTGTTGATATGATATTTTTTTTATGCCATGGAACATGACAAAAAAAGAATTCAGAATATAGCTAATCATGGCTCTACACAGATTCCTTATCTGTGAATTGCCCTGAAGTCTTCAGATAGTGTGATTTCCTGTTGTTTTTGCCACAGTTTTACAGTCAGACTTGCCTTTCTGGACTGGATACCAACAAAGGCTCAAGCGCCCAGCCTTTTTATTTGACCTATGGCTAAGTGTAGAAGAAATGAAGTCCTGCAGCAGACAAGGCCAGAATTTGAATTCAGCTTATCAATACCAATTTCTATTCTGATAACTTATATAATCTGCACATCCAGCTGTCAAGAAAACTAGAAAATAAAATATTAAAAATAAAGTCTGATATAACATTTTTTGCAAAGAATTTGGATAAATGAAAATGCATTTAAATTCTTGTTTTTAAATTTGAAGGTTGAATAATTTTTTTTTAAATGGCTAAATATTCACGGAAATTAGTTTTGACTTTTTTTAAGAGCAAAATCTTTTTATTAAAAGACCTGAAACCCCTAATGAACCTTGGTTAGAAACATCACTGATGACGTGTACTAAAGCATCCAATAGATGTATTTTATAAAATTGAAAAAAAAAAATTTTTCTTATTGTCCTTGAAAACTTGTTTGCAGAAGACAATATTAATTTTTCTTTTCAACATTCATACTATAAACATTTTCATCAGCCTGTCCATCATTTTTAATGCTTATCCTTCAGTTGATACTTTAAAACCTACATTCTTTGACCTGTGTATTGTCAAACAAAGAATAGCAATTTTTCTTTTTCAGTTTTGAAATCACTAAATTATTTTTTATATGAAATAATATTTCTTTGACTTGACTGCACCTTGAATTTTTACAGAAATTTAAATATTTAACTTAAATAGCATAACTGACAAATGTTAGTATTGACCCTCTTTTTTTTTTCTTTTTTTTTTTAAAAAGAGCTTAATTCTGGTTAGAAATTATGAAAATGAATATTTGCAAAACAAGATTTTTGGTATTTTTCCTTTTTTTTTTTTTTTTTTTTACGGCAGTATTGACCAATTCCTCAATTCACTTGTCTACCAAGGAAGTTAACATCACAAAAAACTATAACTGCTTGAGAAACAAATTTCTTTTTCAGACAGTTCCCTAAAACATGAAAATCTGTCATTTGAAACATACGTTTATAAACAACATGCCTATCTGTATATGACAAAATAGGAATGCTGCCTTTATGGGGGGAAAAATTCTCAATATCAAGTACTGAGCATATTTGAATATAAGTAGTGTGGATATAGATATCAACACTGGAGGGTAACAGTGTTTCATGCTTAAGCACAATTGTCAGGCCATATATGAATATATATGCACATATTTCAATAAACAAAACTGATGCCAGCATTTGAGACAAAATCAATGAACATAAAATGATTTCTGAGATACAACTTTTCACAAATCATTTAGACAATTAATAATGAGGTCAAAATTGGTTGAATAGCACCCAAAAGTCTATTTCTTTATGGGTTAACCAAAATGCACAAAGCAGACAAAATGTAAAAAAAAATTTTTCCACTTCTTGGAACAATTAGTTTTCCAGATATTTCAAAATATTGTAAACTTGTTGAAAAACTAAAACATGCAATTATGAATGATAAACACATGACTAATTTAGATATTAAATACCTATACATGGACACACCAAAAAAGTCTTCTAAAATCAAAAACTAAACTATCTTTACCAACAAACAAAATGATAAAGATTTAGACAAAATTTTGGTTTAACAATGGGATCACCTCTTAGTGGTACATTAGAATGTCAAGAAATGGATTCTTTCCAAAATATCTTAACCTAAATACTTCAATATATTGTTGATGCCTTATTAATATATCCCCACAAAACAATATTACCTAATCCTGTAAATTAAACATCAGTGAACATATAGCTGAATTTACTTCTAAAACAAAAACAAACAATAGATTACTTGATATGTTAAACCATACTGATATTGACCTAAGACTAAAATCAACTAAGAAAAATAGATTGAAAATACTTTTAAACTCTTTCAATATCTTAATTATTTCATATATAAGCAAATAAATAGCACAAAGAAAATTACATTGATAAAACTAGGCATATAATACTACCCACCAACTCAATAATGACTACAATTGAAAAGAATTTATCTAAACTGAATATAAAATTGTGACAACTACTACAAAACAATGATTTACCCAACACAAAATAGTAACAATAAACCTGAAACAAGAATTTACAAAACAGACTGCAAAATGTCCCAAGAAATATATTGGTGAAACATCTAGGAGTTTAAATAAAATATATGAATACAAAAGAATACACTCTATGCAAAAAGTGTATACTCAATGTGTTTGTTGTAATAAGGCCTGACTATAATTTTAACTTAAAGTATACAGTTTTGATTTTAAAAAAAGTAATTTATTAAGGTAAAAATGTATTGAAAATACACTAATTTTAGAATTCTCTATGGCAAATTTATGTCCAGGATCATATAATATATCTTACAAACCTACTGCTGATATAATGTGGGATAAATAAGAACAATTGCAATGAAAACAAAAGCTAAATGAAGCTAAGTTAAACATCCAGGTATATTGTACATCAAAATTTCAATTTAAAGTGCAGTGTCTCTATATTTTTAACATTTTTGTGTAAACTGAAACTAGTGTTTGTTAGAGTTCTCTTCCAACTTTTATATAAACAACTGATTAAAAAAAAATGTTATTAGTCTTAAATTCCTTTTTGTAATAAAATGTCACTAAGAATTTCTTTTTACATTTTATCATTCACTCATCTATTATCAGTCATATATATATATCACACACACTAGCATGGATAGTTATTAGATGTATGTAATAAATATATAATATATATATATATATATATATATATATATATATATATAAGGTGTAAAATAATTACACATTGTAAAAAATAAAACAGTGATCCAAGATCCTTATGTTATATATATATAAGGAAATGGATTAAATCCGACAGATTTTTTAATTATCAAGTTATTTTTTTACATGGATACTCATATTTGAGTAGATACTGTTTTTACTTATGTATTAAACAGTATATTTATTTATTTATCTTGTTAGAAAAATAAGCATCCTGTGGCAGGACCCGAACCTGCATCTCCTAGGGGAAACCGTCATTAGATCTGATGTGCCTTAGACCAAATCAGCCACGTAGGACCTCCTAATCAAAGCTATATATATATATATATATGTGTGTTTGTGTGTTTTATGGAACTTGGATTCCTCTGTTTTATTTAATTATATAATCTTCCCATTATTTCCTTTATTAGCATTCTTACTAGTGTCCAGTGAATACTTGATAGATTAAATTTTGAGGAAGTTGTTGCAGAGTTGATTCAGTCAGTCTCATGAGACAATAAGGAAGGCTGAAATGAGCTAACAGAAATTTGAGAAATAAATCAACACCAGACAAGATGAAAGTCAAATGTGGAATTAAACTAGTTTTTCCAGTAATATCAAGTAGCCATTCCTACCACGCATGCACATGGAGGAATGGAAGTGTATGTGTAGTGGAAATGGATTGGCATTTATAACATGAATCAAGTGTTTCATTGTCTCTACAAAAGGCCGCCATCAACAAAAGAAATAATCGAGCCTTAAATAAATCCATTTTTTTGCTCCACATTATTATAAAAGAAGTAAAAGGGAAATGCTTGATGAATGGCTAATAAAAGTTGGTTGATTAGTAAAAAGGGGTTGCTTATTTGGTTCTGCAACATTTTTCCAAAGGGGCCAAGATCCACAGAGAAAGTATCTGTACTCATGAATACCACTTGAAAAGACAGGATTTGCAGACATCATTCACAGTTGCCATTCTTTAAATAAAGATTGCAGCCTTTTATATTTTAACAATGGTCAAAATTTTAATTCAACCTTAGAGGCATTACATATGTAAGATATGTATATATTACATCGACTTCATTGTATAATAAAGTCTATTTTTGAATAATGTGTTTTTTTATGTTTTAATGTTTGTTGTTATTTGAACTCATCAGATTTCATATGATTGAGTAATGATTTCTTTTAATTGATTATTTAGTGTTAGATAGCAATACTAGTAAAATCTGATCAACAAAAGTATATCATGATTTTAAATGGGGTACCCAATTGGCAAATTGGTAATGACCTTTAGTAATAAATTTTGACAAAGTTTAACATACTTACCCCCAATCAAAAAAATAGTATATAAAAAAGACAGCTTTTCTCTTGACACTGCCATTACTGTAGACTCTCTCAGCAATTTTTATTGTTTTAAAAAGTTATTTTTAGAATTTTAATAAAACCTAAATATATGAAATTGGATATATATATTCTTATTTTTTTGAGAATAGACAACAAAAGAATAAAACTATTTTATTAGATTGTTTAATTACAAGAATAATTTTATATTTACTAGTTTATAAAAATATGTGAACCAACTACAATGAAAATTTATTATCTTTCATATTATAATGAACTATGGAAATAAATTTTATATTCATATAAATTTAAAAAAATGTCTGAACAAGAAAATTAAATAAACACATAACTATGAGTAACTTGTAATAAATTTTGAAAAAATGAATTTTCCAGGCATTTCTTTTATTTGTTCTTGACATAAATTCACTAAAATAGGTTAAGAGCATCCGGGTTTTTTCTAAGCCCTACCATTACTTTTACATGTTTTGACAAGTCGTTATATGTATGTATGTATGTATGTATGTATATATATATATATATATATACACACACACACACACACACACACACACACACATATATGTATGTATATGTTTAGATATTTATGCTCATATACATTCCAAGTTTATTCATTAATGCAAACAATTCAGGAAAATTTTATCATGAATACAAACAATTTAGGGTCATATACCATGATAGGATTTTGGATGTTTTAGTCTCTCACTTATCAAATATACAAAGAAATCTACAAAAATTGCCATCTTTTGTAGATTTTCTGGATATTTTCTTTATTTCACAATTTATAATGTTCCAGACATGGACAATTTATATCAAATAACGAGACTAAATTGACTTTGAATAATATCATTTTTGATCTAATAGTTTTGTATATGTATACACATACATACATATATATATTCTGAATTCAAAGTTGGTTCAAACAAAAAATTTTGGTGAGTCAAAAAAACTGTGAAATGGTAACTGTGAAGTGTTCTTAAGCCCTTGCCACTTTCTAATGAGAACCTGCATAAAAAATATTGGTACCAATCTTCTATTCAACATCTCAATAGTTTTCTTTACTGAATAATGACAAATTTAAGAAATTACTTCTGGCTGTTCTATTGAAATAATAACTCATGTAATGAAGATAACATTCTTAAATATGCTTTACAACCTTGCAATGAGCATTTCCTGTTTTAAATATGCTCCACGATGTTGAAGCAATAAGTATTTCCTGTCTTGCATGTGCTTTACCACCTTGTAATGTTTATTTTCTGTCTTGAATATGCTCTGCCAGCTTGCAATGAGCATTCGTTGTCTGGAACATGCTCTAGCACCTTGTTGGAATAAGCAATTCCTGTCACAATGTACAAATAGATTTCTAATAAACAAGATTTAACTAATGTCATTGGTTTCCTTTCCTGCATTAGTGAATTTTTCAATCGTGCAATGTACTGTGGAAAGTGGAATACCTAATTTTAATACAAAATAAAACTTTTAATACAAATATTAATTTTAATACAAAATAATACTATAATATACTCCAATTTAAAAACTAACAAATTCCATATTCTTAGGATATTGATGCAGTGGAAAGTAGATCATTTGGTTATTTCACTTGCATTGTATTAGATGGGTGTACTGGAGGGACTTCTTAAAAAAAATTGTTGTTTGGATATTTAGTCAGTACTCCCATGTAGTAAATAATGTAATTAATTATCATTAATGTTGAATAGACTTTATGCTATCATTGATGTTGAATAAACTTGATGCTATCATTAATGATTAACAGTCTTAGTAATATCATAAATATTAATAGACTTGATGTCATTAATGTAAAATAGAACTGATTGTATCATTAATATTGGATAGACTTCATGCTATCATTGATGTTGAATAAGACTTGATGATATTGTTAATATTGAATAGACTTAACATCTATCATTAATGTAAAATATACTTGATGCTTTAATTAATGTTAAAATAGCCTTCATGTTAACATTGATGTTAAATGGACTTGATAATATCATTAATGTTAAATACACTTGATGATATCGTTAATGTTGAATAGACTTGATATCGTTCATGCTGAGTAGATTTAATGTCATTAATAGTGAATTAACTTGATATATAGTATAGACTTGATTTCATTAATGTTGAATAGACATTATGCTATTATTGATATTGAAGACTTGTTGCTTTCATTGATCTTGAATAGACTTGATATTGTTAATGTTGAGTATACTTGATCATATAAATGTTAGACTTGATATCAATGTTGAATATATGATGTTATTAATGTTGAATAGACTTGATATCATTAACATTGAATAGCATTTATGATATAATTGATGTTTAATAGACTTGATGGTAGATATCATTAATGTTCAATAGACTAGAGACAATTAATGATTAAGTGTAGAATAAGCATATAATCAGTACCTTCATTGACATGAGTGAAAAATTTAATCCTAAAATGTCTTCATTATATTTTTTTTAATTTTTACATAATAAAACAATATTTTCAATTAGATCATTTCTATTCAAGCCAAAAATTTTTGACAAGTACTAATTTGTCAAATAAGTTCAATTATACCAGACTTTTAAATAAGGAATTGTCATTATATACTTTTGAATTAGTATCCTCATTTTGGTTGTCATATTTTGAAATTTTGATTGTTCTCATTCTACTTTGCTTGATCAGTTAATCCTCACTAGTCTATTCACCCAGAGTACATGATTTTTCCACCCTACCCAACCCAGAAACCTACAACTGCCAAGGGACCAGATATGCTTTAATCCCACATGCTATGTATCTCTGGGACAATCCAGTATTCAGGTGGTGGTACTCTTGGACAATCCAGTATTCAGGTGGTGGTACTCTTGGACAATCCAGTATTCAGGTGGTGGTACTTTTGGACAATCCAGTATTCAGGTGGTGGTACTGTATTAGTGTCCTTTTTCATCAGCTCACAAATGGTGTTCATCTATATACTAGATCTACTAAGAAGTTATCAGAGTTTAATGTGTGTTGATTCTTATAGTCATCTTATCCTCTAATGTTGTTCTATATTATCTTGACTTCATGCTACAAGGGTTGATGAGACTTTTTTCCTTTTATATATGATCCGCCATGCCTGATTTTAATCTCTCCCTGGATTACAGTTTTTTGATGTTCCTTTACTCTTATTTCTAAGGGGTAGCTTGTCTCACCCTTGCCACAACTGGATACAATGGAATATACACAATTTTTGGTTATGTTTTTTTTCAAGGACAACTTGGATTAGGAGAATACTGAATACTGTCCTAATGTTGTATGAACAGCAAATCCTATGACTTCTTTCTGATGTGTATGTTAGACATCCCATGGCAGAATTTTATTAATATTCTCAACTGTTCTGTCTCTGCTCATGGAAGTTCATGTTATTCTTGCAGAGTAGTTGTTACTCCGAAGAGTGTTTCTAAGGCTGATCATCTGTTGTTGCTATGTGTCTGGGTGCACCATTTATTTATATTCCAGTGGTGCTTGCATATCTTCCTGGTAGGGCCAGAGACTATGAAGGAGTCATCAAAACCATATGGTTGGTTTTATTGGTGATGCTCCTATAGCAATTTCCTCAAAGTATTCCATACATATGTTTGTTATTACTGGAGATAAAAACAATCACATAACTCAGCCTTCTTGTTGGTATCTGACAGAACGAAGATAATACCTATACAGGCCTAGCAGCCATGCAAGTGAGGACAGATATCTAGAGACCTAAATTCCAATTTAGTCTTTGAAAAAAGAAATCTTTTTTTACCCTTCAATTAACTTAAGTTTATTATTTAAGACACTGAAGTATAAGGTTCATTCATTTTATTTTCTTTGAATTTGCAGTATTTTAACTTCATTATTAAAAGATTATTTTGATGTGAAACTGATGAAAAATTAATTGAAGAATTTTACCACAAAGTTAATTCTTTTTTCCATAATATTGTTCTGCATGAGAAAGAACATATTAATTATTTTTTTTTTATTAATTTGTTTTTCTTTCTAACAGGTATTTAAAATAAAGTATGTTGAATTTTAATTTTACCATCCTTCAGAAATACGAAACAAAAATAACTTTTCCTACTGCTAAATTCCCGAGGGTATCTGTGTATAAGTGAATGTAAAGAATTTGACTGAAATTCAAACTTGCCTCTCCAATTTCTCATCCTGAGCTGCTATCCATTACACCACCTGCATATCTTAATTATTATTAAAACTATGTGTACTGATAATATTTATTATCACAAGTATTTTCCTCATTTGTAAAACAGAAGCAGAGACTTGTAGATGTGACAAAAATCACATAATAAAATTCACAAAAGTTATTGCTTGTCTGAAATTCATTGTTTTTTTTTTCAAGTATTTTCAGATTTTGTTGATTAACAATTTTGTAAAATGTTTGACTTACTTTCTGATTGTATTATACAATTATATTTTCTATGCTTTTATTCAGTTAGTATAAACAAAGTGACACATTATTTCTACAATATAATCTAAAATGTTACTAATTTGTGGCAGATAAATTTATTTTTGTGCATTTGTTTATTAGATAAGGTTAGTTTCATTCTTTCTTTCTACATTTGAATTTATAGAAATAAGTCAATAATTCTTATAGTTGTGAAGTACTTCCTAATATGTATAGATGCTAATTAACTGGATATTAATAACAAGTTCCTTGCTAAAAATGTTCTCTGTAATTGTTATTTAGTAATAAATTAGGTTTCTACATGTTTGCCCCAATGAACCTCTGTCGCAGGGCTACAAGGCCTGTTATAAGTTTTGCCTTGGTCAGAACTTATTTGGAAATATATTTGCATACAGAATGTCAACATTGCTGTCAGGTTATGTATTGATCCCTTCATATGCTCTCTTAGAAATGATTACAGTTCTATTGTCTTAAACCCCCCAATAGAACAGTGACACTTGGTGAACTAGCACACAACATTCAAATTCACTTTCTGGTCGGTACGAAGTAGTGGATAGGAGATAGTCTCCACAAAGTGAGCAGAGTTCTTCATATAGGATGGAAATTTATATATTACTGAATTGATTACACCCAAGGAGTCTGCTCAGCAGGTGAAAGACAACTTGACAACTGACTGAATAGTGTCTTCGTGAATTTTGGGAAGGCTATATTTGTGTGGTAGATTACTATGATATTGAGTCAGCTTTCTATTCATTCACTGTAATCCCTGTTCTTGTTCAGGATGTGTAATGGCCTCCTCTCAATTTTTAAGGTAAGCCAAATGAGAACAATCTACCTTTGTGGCTAAAAATTAAAAAATGTTGAGTCTACAACCCAAGATGAGGTTGTCCAAATGTAAATCCACATTTCAAATATTTATTCTTTGTCACATGAAAACTCTCACAAACACTGAACGAAAAGTAGGATGATAATATCATTCAGATTTAGTGACATTTATGAGTTGATCTTGAAAAGAGCACCCCACCCCCAAAAAAAGATTCTGAGGTTTGATCAAATTTTGGGAAGTGGGTAAAGTCAAGGACTTTTCAGGACATTCTTGTAAAGCAAGAGCAAAATTAAAACATTATCTTATTATATTTTGTTTATTTTTATCTTTCTCTTTAAATTTCTTTCATCAATATATAGAGTTCACAAATTCAAACATCAGTTTTGCAAAAGAATGTGGTACATGCTTTAGGAAAAATAAAATAAAAATCTAATATCTGTCTATATTTCTGAGGTGAAGTATTATGTACATTATGTACATTATTCAGACTATTGTCCTCATCTTTGTCACCATATTTATTACAACATTTCGGCCATTGTCCTCAAGGACACATGACACAGTGGATAAAGGCGTTAGTTAGATCCAGTGACAGGACCCAAAGAGTGTGAGTTCAATACCCAGTTAAGGTAGTGGAGAACTTTCAGAGGGAAATTAACAGGAGATAACTGATAACTGACATCCATTAAACATGGCACGTGAAACTAGAACAGTCTACCCCAGTGAACGAAATAAAGGGTTCAGTTTGACATTCCAACCACCTGAAGAAGGCCAGAGTGTACAATGGCCGAAACGTTGTAATAAATATGGTGACAACAATGAGGACAATAGTCTGAATAATGTAAATAAAAATCTAATATTCTTATCACAATTCATCACAAACTTATGGTAATTCAAAATTGTTTTTTTGGAGGGGTTAGAATTAGGTGAATAAAATTTTTTTAAGAAAGAGCAAAATTCAGCACATTTTTATAAAGACATATTTGGCATGTGAATTCTGATAAAATCATATTTTGTACCAAATTCCATTATTTCTGTAAGTACAGATATAGAATGTGACAAAAAATCTGTTTTAACTCTGTGATCGCACTTTTAATTTTTCTTTTACAAAAATGTAAGTTTGAAAGCTTTTTTCCATATAGTGTAATGTTTTTAGTTAATACAATTTTGGTAATTATCTGATTTTCTTTTTTGTAAATTAATTCTGAATCAACTAGAAATCATTATGAAATTATTATTTTTAATTTTATCATAAATTAACTTTGTTTATTTTTCTACAAAAATATTTTATTCTAACAATTTAGATATCTCTGTGCCCTTTAAACAAAAAAGCAACATGTGATGAAAACAAAATGTACTAAAACTTGTATAAAAGTTAATTTTATTTGCCAGAATCTTTGTACCAATATTAAAACTGGAGAAAATTCTGTTATAAAAATATATCAAACTGAAGACATTAAGTTTGAAAAGTTTTTGGCAATTTTATGGCTTAGCTTGCTAAATTTTTCCTTTAAATGTTTTTTTGACAAAAATCTTATGGATGTAAAATAATTTAAATGTTAACAATTTACACATCCACACTATGATACTTAAGGAGATAAAGTTGTTTACATTGAATAAAAGAATGATTAGAATAATTCAAATAAGAAAATCTTTTGGTGAAAAAACATCCAGCTTTCAAAGATCTAACAAAATTCTGTTACTTCTCTGATTTCAATAAAATTCTGGCAAACTTGGAACTATGTACCTGTAAAATGGTGTGTTTATTTTAACTATCTTCACTTCTCAGCAATGTTTGTTTTAAAAAGCAATGATTAGAAAATGTAATAAAACCTAAACATATGATGAAAGTGTATATATTTTCTTTGTTCTTGAGAATTGACAACAAAAATAATAAACACTATTTATTTATTAGATTGTTTAATGGAATGGTTGGCAAAACATCAGCAAATTGTCAATTGATTCGTACTTTATAAAATGTTAAATAAAATTAGCTTTAATTAGGAACCACCACAGAAGCACGATACCTGGGATTTAAAATAAATTTTAAATAATGAAAATCCTTTCTTGAAGATTTTAGTTTAGTTTTAATTTCAAGCTAATAGATTAAATTTAATATTTCCAATAAGGAAAATACTTTGCTGTATTTCAAAACTGATTTAAATTGACTGAAATCACTGATTTTAGTGCCATTTTAGCCGTCTGTCATCACAATGTAATTCTCTTTATTAAAAAATCTTTCAAAAATAAAATATACTTTCCTGAAACTTTATTTGAATATTAGATGATCTAAAGCTTAATTAATCTGATTTGAAATTTGAATATTTATTACTTTTAGTTTAAATGATCGCAGAAATTATTTTTTAAACATGGTGGTAGGTTTCAACAGCTTGACTGACAGAGGTTTATCTAATATTTTCCTATGCTGGATGTAGCTGTTAAAAGTACTTGAGGAATATGATGCAAGTGCTTTTTTATATAATTTTTAAAATTTAGGAAAATATTCTATATAATCTAATGTTTTATTGAATTTTAGGTACTTTAGCTTTAAATTTACTATACTTATCACTTTTATTTTTTTTGATAATGTCATGTATGGATGTCTGTATTTACAAAAATCAGCCTGTTTATACACACATAAAAAATTCCAAATTTTTTTTTAATATTTGAGGTCAATGAATTATAGTAAGCTTTTCCATTTATGATTAGTTAATATAACTTTTACTTAATAATATCATGTTACAAATACAGAAATTTAAAAGATTTAAAATTTTATAAATTATTCTAATTAAAATTAAAAGAAAAGAAAACTATTCTTGTAAAAATTCATTATTCATTGAAAAAAAGATTTTCAGTGTCCATAATATAGCTTATTTATTAAAAGTTTTTCATTTATGTTAAATGTTTTTATTCTTCCTGTAACCTCTGTTCTGATGTTATTTTCTTATATAAACGACGTCAATATTTCCCCCATTGTTGTCCGGCTTCTGCAGATATTATTTCGTTTTATTTTGCTACAATCTAATCTTCCTAGCGCCAACTCTCACAGCCGTATCCACATCCCCAGTCGACCGTGAACGTATAGACAACACTCCGCTTACTGGATCTAAAAACACAGCATGGGCAGTGAGCGGGACTTGACCAGTTGAAATAATCTACGGGTACTCAGGGTACTAAGTTTGGTTTGGACTGAGTGGACACCAAAACCCAAAGAGGAAGACGCTGGGGACGAAGTGTTAGATTTTACATTTCCAAGTAAATTTTTGGTAACTGAGGGTCCTGTTTTACAGAATAACATTGATGATTTAAATTCTCCAAGGAGTTTTGCATATAACTAATATAGATTAAGCAGTACACAAAAATTAATTTCTCAAAATTTCATAAAATTAAGTAAACAAATATAAAAAATGATTTTTACCAAGATTTTCTAAAGTAATTTCATTCATTTGTAAATAAGTCCTGAGTTTCATTAAAATCTGGCAATTATTTGATATTTGCAAGAATTTCCAAATCAAAAAAGATGCTAAAAATTTACTACACTTTGTTCCCCAGTAGATCTAAGGAAAAGATTTTGAACCAAAATTTCAAATGTCCTAAAAATGATCAAAAAATATAATAATAAAAAAATCCTTTGGTCTTTCCTCTTAATAATAACAAAGATTTTGATGATAAAACTAGTTATGTTCAATAATTTGCCCCCAAAAAACAGCATAGCATAATGAAAAAAGGTCCCAAACTTGATAAAAACAAAGTTTTATCCTCAAAATGTTTGTTATTTTTAAGAGGAAAGACCAAAGTATTTTTTAATCTTTTCTAGCACATTTGAAATTTTGGTTAAAAATCTTGTTCCTTTTTTACGTCAGTGGTCATGTAATATTTAGCATTAGTTTTCTTAGCACTTTTTTCAGTTGAAAAACACATTAATTTGGAAATTCTTGCAAAAATCAAATAATTGTCAGATTTTAATTAAACTTTCAGAACTTATTAAAAATGAATAAAAATATTTTTAAGAAATGTTTGTTTTTTAGAAAATCATAGTAAAAATATTTTTTTACATCTGTTACCCACCCTCTTAATTTTATGAAAACTTGAAAATTCAACTGTGTATTTTTGTGATTATTTTAATTAAATGCAGAAAACTTTGAAGAATATAAATCATCAAGCTTTTTTTGTAAATTGAGAAGCGTTTCTACCCAAAATTCAGCTCTGAATTCTAAAATCCAAAATCCAATGAAACTAAGAATTTTCTTTTTTTTCAATTTTAAATACAAAATGCAACAAAGTTGTTCAATATTTTAAAATTAAGTTTGAATATGTGTCTTTTTGGAAATGCTCTTATTAGAAATATCTATTTTTACAGAACATAAATTTGAAAGCTTTTTACAATCTGCAAAGTATTTCTATTTTTACAATAATTTTTTAATATGCCAAAAAATGTATTAAAAACATTTCTGGCAAAACTACGGGGACACAATTCAGAAATAATGTCATATGTTTTAAGAGTTGTTTCTCCTGATAGCGAGGATCTGACCTCATAAATTGCATTGATTTCATTCTGGCTAGCATGTGTCAAATTCTCTGACTGACTGGCTGACTGACTATCACCAACTCATTTTCAAAATTTTTAATTTTCTTTTTTTTTAAACATATTTCACTAAATATTTTCTTTTCATTTTTTAAATGTAATCATTTTTTTTCAGTGAGAGACATACTGCAATTATTATTTTTTTCTTTTTTAGATTCAATTTTAGGGATGGAAACAGTGCAGACTTTAGACATATTTTTATTAAAAAAATAAGTACCTAAAAAATCAATAAAATATTAGACTTTTGAAAGTATTTAATTTTTAAGAATTACTTTATAGTTAAATAAGCTGGTTCACACAAAATTCTAAAATACTGTAACTTCTGTCTTTCAGTCCAATAAATTGCCCTGATGTTAGTTGTCAATACATTGATGTAAACATCAGTTCACACCTCCAAAAACCAATCACCACAGTCAGATATGCTTCTCTTATTTCCAAGTTTTTTATGCTAAAAAATTAAGTAATGTTTGTTTCCAATTACATTAAGTAAGCTTTAAATTTTCTAATTTTCCTAAAATAATTTTTCAAAAATATATAATTGAATTTTACAAGATTTTTAAATGGAGAATTCCACTTTTGTTTACAAAGTTGTCAAAAATGGCTGACATGATCGATTTTATGTCAATTTTGCTGACTCAAAAAAAAAGAAAAGATTTTTAACTAAAATTTCAGACGTGCTAGGAAGGGTTAAAAAATGTAAAAAAATACTTTGGTCTTTTCTCTTAATAAGATAAACATTTAGACAATAAAAAAACTGTTTATCGTTTGAGGTCTTTTTTCATCAGGGTATGCTTTTTTTTAGTGAAGTATTGAATATACCTAGATAAAACTGTTTTTTGTTAGGTCTGGGTTCTTTTTTCTTCATGGTATGCTCATTTTTTAGCAAATCTGTGGAGGTTTTAATTGTATTAGTTTTTAGAATGTTGTAAACATAAAAATTCTTGTAAATAAACAAGTGTTAAATGTTGTAATTTCACAGGAACAAAAGAAAAATGTATAAATTCATTTTCATCATATGTTTAGGTTTTAAGTCTAATCATTGCCATTTAAATCAATAAACATTGCTGAGGAGTGAAGGTAGTTAAAATAATAGTGTCAATGGAAAAATCATCCTTTTGACACTCATATTTTTTTTCTGGTCTGAAAATCCAACTTTGCCAGAATTCTTTTGTACTTATTCAATTATAAATTTTATAAGGGCATATTTTGTAAAAAAAAAAAAAAAAAATTGTGGGAATAATGTCCAGTCTCTGGAAAATGCTGAATCCCATGTAGAAACTAAGCATCTTCCAGTAGCTAGACATTTAGACAACCTTTCAGCTTTTAACATTGAAATGATACATTTTCATTGTTGAATATCAAAATTTGAGGGTGATGGTTAAATTTTAGCATTTATCACCCATGTGTCTATCACAGCTGCTTAAAACACTTGTTTTTGTCCTATAGGAAAATCCAACATGGCGCTTGAACGAAATATTCGGCGAAAAGTCCTATTCATCAGTAACATTTTTAAACCCCTTATAGAAATGCAGTTCTCAAAGCAAACCTGCACCAAACTGTTTTTCTGAATCCTTGATGACTTGGCTGCCTAAAAATGACATCAAGATGAAATAATGGAAAACACAATTGAATTATGTGCAACAAGTTTTCGATCAATCAGCTAACTTCTAGATGTTTTCTGGCCATGTTATAGGATCCAGACGGCTATTGTATATTGAATTATTCACTGGTAATTAATCTTTGATTTGGCTGTGAAAAACGTCACTCGGGGGTTAGCATTAAAAAATGATGGCCAATTTTCTGAGAAAAATCACCTTTTTTTTATGAAAAAATATTCTTTTTTCACTTCAAAACAATTTTTTTCAAACTTCAGACCCTTCTATTTAAGTTGGTGTGAACATCACTGAATAAAATGAACCGCTATATGACCCAACGATGAGAAATACAAAAAAAGACATGCAGTAAAAAAAACAATGTTGTCTCCTAAGTGTTGTCATCACCCGGGTCACGAGGTGTTAAAAAACAAAAAAAAAAACACATCAAGCCATTGTTCAAACATAGGTTTGAAAAAAAAAAAACCTATATCAAGCACTTTTTACCAATATTTCCTCTTTTTTTTCACTCTTTGCACTCATCTTGTAAGTGGTGGGATTTACAAGCTGATGACAATTTGTTCAATGTTTCACTGGCTGGCCAGATATGTCAAAGTTAATTTGGTTTAATTTTCCTTATCGCTGCTATAAACTCCTGGTTTCTGGTGGTCAGAAATTGTGGATAAATCTTTCGCCTTTTACTAAAGATTTCTGTGTCAATTTTTTTAAAACCCTGGCGGCTATATAATTGAAAATTACCAACGGACTTTGTTGCATTTTGACCTCCTAGAAATGTTGTTTTCCTTCGAACTCTCAATTTTATGCCTGAAGTAATTTATGATTTAGGCTTTCTGATTTTCCCCCAAAAATGGTTAACTTCCCATTATTGGGGAAATTTTTTGTTTAGAACTAGAAAAAATGCAAAATTGTCACTATTTTTCACATTTTACTCCCTGAAAAAATTTTTTGTGTCATTTACACCAGCCAATTTTACTTTTAAATGAAAGAACATATTGTTTGCTTTCAGAAAATACCTAGTTTGATGGGGTTCAGATTAAAAGTTTCCTTGATATTTTGTTCAGATGACAAAGCAGTCATTTTTCAATTACCCCTATAAAAGTATGAAAATCCATTTTTTCAGAGAAAATAAGCTGTGACAAAATGACTTTTGCCATGTGATGATTTTTACTTAGGATAGAAAATTTTTACCATAGCAAACCTGAATTGACTATATTTAAGTTTAGAGGGGCTATAGCCGCTATAGGAACCCTCAAATAGTTGTGATCCGGGGACTAAAAGTTACTAAATTCCAACGATAGGGTAATTTTTCACCTGATACCTCGTCCACGAATACTGTGAACATCACGAAATTTCAAAATTGAACAAATAAAAAATATCAGGGTTTTTGGGTAATTAACTAAAAACAAAAGAAAATTTACATATCTGATGCCCAAATTGACTGAGAAATATAAATACGATTATTGCAGAAGCAGAAAACTAGATTTGAACAATTGCGCTATATAAATAAAAAAAAAAAGATTTTGTTGATCGATTTTAAATTGTAGTGTACAGTTGTGAATGACTTGCCACATTCCATAAAACACTTGTCTCCCTAAATTCTTGGAGTGTGTTGGTAATGATTCACTCAGCATCAAAACATTTCTCTCAGATGGATGCATACAGTGAATTTTCATGGGTCAGTACAAGAAAAATTTATTTAAATGTAATAATTTATTGATAAAATTGAAAAATTTACATTTTCATTCACAAATTATTCATTAACAATTTTAATTTCATTGTTAAAAGAACGTAATTTTAAAAACCGCCAAATCATAATGCAAATCGATTTTGAAATTGAAACAAAGTTAATTTTGCATAACTGTACTTGTAACTCACATTTTTAAAATGTTCAATTCTTTTTAATTTTCAAGAACGCTAATTTTTGGAAATTTAATAAAAAAATTATTTATAACGTGGAGGGAGGGTCGATTTTTCCCTCTTCCCATGTCCATTGTTATTTTTGTTTTTTAGGATTTTTGACAATTTTACGGAAACGTACTAATTTTATTTTTATTGTTGTTCAGAGAGTCAATCCCAAAATTTATGAAAAGAGAAGGCACAAAGAGAAATTTGAATTTGTACAACAAATAGTACACACACGCACACAAATAAAAAAAAATAATCACCAAATGCAAATTTGGTTTTAACTTAAGAGTAAGACGTTATTTTTCGTAACTTTCTTCCACCATAATTTTCTATAATAAAAATAAACCATATTATAAAATAGGACAACCACGTTTGAATCGTTGTCAAAGTAAAGTGGTAATTAAAGAAAAAAATTATTCACTGCCAAAATAATGCATTAAATCAGCAACAATTTTACTTTTTTGGCGCTATTGATTTATTTGCATTCTTTTTCTTTAACGTATCATTCAGCTGATTTGACTTTCCCCACCTCTTTTTTCCTCATTTCTGCCGCTAGCAGCACTTTTCTTTTTAATACTGGGGTCTTATAGGTACTTTCAGAAACCTGTGATAAAACTGCACTCAACCAATCTTGAGTCCTCCGCTAATAAAAGCATTCCTCTCATCATACTCGGTTAAACGCCAACGGGATCGTGTGCGTGAAAGTCGAAAAAGCAAAATTATTGTTGCTTCCAATTTGGATGTTCTTTTTTTTAATTTTAGTTTTATTTTTCGCGGAAGAGATTAACTCTTATACCGGCAGAATTATGGAATGTACTTTTTCTTTTGAGCGTGTCTGTTGGTCAGCAATAACAACTTTGAATTGAACCATACAAAAAAATGGTTTGTGGCAGGGTCTTTTTTTTTAGCCATTTTTGAAGGACGGGAGTCCAAATCGACTGATTCAAATATTTTGTATTTTCCAGAAACAATACAGATTTGTGTGGCTATTGTGATCAATAATTCTTTAAATTAATGTTTGAAGAAGAAAACATTTTGCCATACAAAAACGAAATTTCGCATCCGTTATTGTTGTTGTGGAACTAAGGGAACAGCCGCTTTTTGTATATGGATATGCGTATGAATTTCACTTTCAATGTTAGTATCATACAGCGAAAAGGCCATATGTGATGTCTATAATTACTCCAATAATAAGTGCCCAAAACGGAATCAAGACATAATAAAGAGTCAAATTATAGTACTGCAGTTTTAGGCAAACGAGAATCTGAAAAATAATTTTAAGTAATGCGGTTACTATGAACCATATCTTCCTTTTCATCGACATCCCGGCTTCGTTTCGATCGTAATCATTTTTGCAATGCATAATCATATTGATAACAATATAGATAATACAAACGCCGTCAAATACCCACAAAGGTATGAAAATAAGGAACCAGTTCCAACTAACTCTTTCGTCGAGGCGTAGAACAAGTAATACCAAAAACACTAAAACGATAAACCAAGTAAATAGCGCTTTGTGAAGCAGCGCCATTTTAGCTCAATTTCACTTTCAAACTAGGAAGAGTTCACTTATTAAAGGGAAACTATACATTGTTTTTTTTTGGTTTAAGGCAACGGGGAAACCACTAGATTTCTTAAGAATGCGTGTCAATTCACAGGTTAATAAAATAAATGAATCTACAGTCATGATCTTCTATGTCCTGAATTGACATAATATTTCAAGAAGAGTCATTGCTTTAAAAAATTTTCTATGTTCATAGTCAATTTTTCAAAGAGAAATTGTGGTTTTGAAACAAATTTTAACTCTTTCTCATCTATTTATTTGCATACACATAAAAAACAAAAAGTATGTGGGTGTCAATTGCCCTCACTAATTTATATTAGACAGAATGCCACAAAATAATAACAAAAAGAAACAAAAAATTCAGACAAGAGAAATTGTACAAATAAATAGATTTTTATATAACAAATGTACAAAACAATAGTTATGAATGTTGTTTAAAATGGTGAAATAAACTTGTCTTTTTAGATTTTTGTGTGAGGTAATATTCCAGTTTGATAGACTGCAAGTTGTAGGGTAATTTGTGTGAATTTGGAAAAATTCAGTTCACTATAATATTGTTTGTATTTAAAATAAACAGTTCAAGGTTTGTGGAAAAAGTGTGTGTGTGGATGTGACTTACATTGTGTTTGCCGACAGGAGTTTAGTTTGCATTGAATGAAGGAAATAGACTATGGTTATGTTAAAAAGGATTTTTAACTTATAGTCTGGACTTCAGTTAAAAGTTATTTTATGATGAGTGTCATCACATAGCGTGTAGCTTTTTTGGATGATTTTTCCCCACTCTCTGTTTCTTAATTGTTTCTTGTTTATATAAACAATATAAATCATGTGATAGGCTCCAGAAAATGGTTTAAAATTTTGGCACAACTGTACCTTTGATCAGGCCAAATTAAGGTCAGATGTGTGGATATAGTCAACAATATGCCATGTGATATTTTTTGAACCAATCAAATTACGTTAGTTGTGTAATTTAATTTGGAGCCTATGTTTTGTTTAATTTTTGAAGTTTTGAGAACAATATAGGATCTGGTTCCTATAAGTATGAAAAAATAGGAAACAATTTTAATAGATCATCATCAGTAAATGAAGGAAATAAAAAACAAGGAAAAAAAAAGAAAGAAGGAAACAATACCACATGTTTCATTTTTTCATGATTGAAAATTGGTGCACCAGAATGGAAGTGCAACTTTTTTTATAAGAATGTAATATAAAATAATTAAAAGGTGAATATAAAATAATTAAAAATAATACAATAAACTAAGTTTGTTTATTGCTCTTTCTCTTGAAGGAAGAATATAAAAATTTATATAAAAAAATAAAAACATGTAGGTAAAAAAATAAATTAATTTTATAACAGTCTAGGTAATGTTTATTATACTTGCTTTTAAGAGAAGTGTTTTAAAAAAAATTAAAAGAAATTTGATATGAAACATTTTAAAATTTGAATAAAAATAGAATGGCTTGAAAAAGAGCCGCTAAAAATAAGTTGGTCAAAGCAGACGGTTTGTAATTTAATTTTCAAATTTCAAAAAGACATACGCCTTTGGATTTTTTGACCAGTCGGAATGGTGACTTCCATCCATGCAAATTTAAAAATTGAAATCTGTCTGGAAGCTATTTGGGGATTATATATAAAAAAATTGAGTTAAACAGAAAAAAATTTAAAAGGTACAAGAAAGCACAAGAAATCAGAAGATACCAGAAACTTACATGAATGCAGAAAGTTGCAACAAATTATAAGGATTTCAGAAAGACAAGGAATTTTGGCTGTCACAACTGGATGGACTAGGTTGTTTTTTTATGGGAGAAGTAAGAAAACAAAGAAACCATCAAATATTTCAGGGTGTACAAGTCTTTTGAAAGTTATCAGAGACCAGATGACGCGTTGATAGAGGACGGAATAACAAAATTCCTATACACTCCTCTGACAAAAACCTAAGCCCACTAGGGCCTGAAGGCAATACCAGTAGATGTTACATATGTAGATGGAGATTCCACTGGGCTTACAACTGTCCCTACATTGACAGTCCCTGTGATAGGCAAGAGAACAGACAAAACAAAGCCAACTACATACTCTTTCAGCTTTTGCTGACTCTTCAGCACTACATAGTGCTGAAGATTCAGCAAAAGCTGAAGGAGTATGGTCCCACCTTTTTGAGCGAGATGTTTGGTTTGGCCATACTGGACTGTGGGGCTTCTGAAACCATCTGTGGGACCAAGTGGTATGAGTGCTTCCTGGAGACCATATCTGAACATCAAAAAAACAAATTGAATGCGGACATATAAATTTGGTGATGGGAAGAAACTTAAAGCTCTATACACAGTCACTCTGCCATATACCATTGCAGGCATTCATGCCAGCATCCTTACTGATGTTGTGGACACAGACATTCCATTCTTATTAAGCAAGGATGTCATGAAGAGAGCCAAGAACTATCTCAATTTTGAGAATGATAGTGTCACCATGCTTGGAAAGGAAGTTCTGTTGAAATGCACCTCATCTGATCACTATGATATCCCCATTACTAGACATCCACCAGATGGGGGGTAAGTTCAATCAAATTCTTTTTATTAAAGAAATTATTAAGAAAACTAGATCAGAAAAAATAATTGAACCCAACACCCCACAAAATACACCTGAGGATACTTCCAAAGTGTCTATTTTTGAAGAAGCTGATATGGAGGAAACATTAAAAACTCTAAATGACAATGTCAAACAACTTCAAACTGTGATAACAAGAAAGGGACCCCATAAACAAAACATTATCCCAAAGACAATTGAACTTCCTAAACCAGGACAAACTATTAAATGGAAGCTTGCCAATGATGAGAATTCTGAATGGAAAAAAATTAATGTCATCAGTAGGGCAGGCAAAACTACAGACAAACATCTAATGACTGTAGTAATGGAACAAGGTGAACCTTTTTGGCTGGACTTTGAATATGGAGTATCAGAATGGCAAGTGAGTGAAACTGGTTATACAACAGAAGATGATGAACATATCTCTTGCAATGAGGAAAATATAATGATTCCCTCTTCAAATGATGATCTGCAGGGTGAGGCAAGAAGAAAGGAACTTCAAAACTGGGTTGAAAATAAAGTTTACCAGCAGGTACCTGATCAAGATCAAGCCAAGATTTCCACGAGATGGATTTACAGCAATAAAACCTCTAATGGCAGACAGATCTGCAAAGCTAGACTTGTTGCTAGGGGCTTTCAGGATGAAGATGCCTGCAACACAAGGAATAATTCTCCAACATGCTCTAAAGAAGGTCATTGCATAGCATTAACAATAATGGTATCTAAACATTAAATGTTCAAATCAATGGATATAAAGACAGCATTTTTACAGGGCAAACAGTTGGACCAATTGGTTTATTTGGATTCTCCTAAAGAAGCTAGGATACTTCCAGGTTATATTTGGAAGCTCTCCAAATGTGTATATGGCTTGATGGATGCTTCAAGGTCCTGGTACCTGACACTCAGGTATGAATTAATGAAGTTAGGAACTGTAGATTCAAAATATGATCAAGCCATGTTCACATGGTACTTTGGAAACAAACTACAGGGTATAATTGCTGTTCATGTTGATGATTTTTGCTTTGCAGGGTCAGAAATTTTTCAGAGAAGGCTTGTGGACAGACTTTGTCATGTATTTGCAGTTAAATCTGAGGAGGTTGCTGAGTTTCAGTACAAGGACTAAACATGAAAAAGAATGGAAAGCATTAAACTTGGATAGAATGGATACATCAAGAAGTTAAAATATATCCCAGTAGCAGCAGGTAGAAACTTAAAAGACACAATATCCACAACAGAAATTACTGAAATCAGACAAGTAAAAGGCCAACATAATTGGCTAGCCACTCAAACCAGACCTGATCTAAACTATGATGTCAGTGCTTTAAGTTCCATACTAAAACAAGAAAAAGTGGAGTGTATAAAACAAGTTAACAGAGTAATTAAGAAAGCAAAAATCTCAAATAGATATTCCATATTTAGGAAACCTTGGAGATTTAAAAATTGTTACATATAGTGATGTCTCTTTCCAATTTAACTGACAGCAGATCTCAAGGAGGCTACATACTCTTTTTGAAAGGAAGCAACAATAAATATATGCCCATCACTTGGCAATCCAAGCATCTTAGAAGAATTGTTAAAAGTACCCTAGCTTCTGAAACATTAGCTATGATTAACATGACTAAGGCAGTGATTTTTAACATTTCTCTGACCTCATAACCTATCTCACTATGTTGAGAGTACTCAACATTTGAATTAAAAGTTAATGGTATGTTTGAGTAACATAAGAAAATTATGGGAAAAAAAGGAAAAAACAAACATATATATATATATATATATATATATATATAGGTATAAATTAGTTACTTCCACACCTAAAGTTTAATATGAATTTTTAAAAATGAAGACATTTCCCTGAAGCTTTATTTTAGTTTTAATTTTGAGCTAATAGATCAAATTTGATATTTCCAATAAGCAAAATACTTTGCTGTATTTTAAAACTAATTTAAACTGACTGGAAGTAGTTTTTGTTTTGAAATCACTGATTTTAGTGCCATTTGTAGTCATCTGTTATCACAATTTAATTGTCTTTTTTAAAAATCTTTCAAAAATAAAATATACTTTTCTGAAACTTTATTTGAAGAATATTAACTTAGTTAAAGTTTAATTAATCTGATTTGAAATAAATATTACATACTTTTCATTTAAAATATTGCAGAAATGCACTTTTTAACATGGAAGTAGGTGTTTATTTAAGGTTTTGACAAGTTGACAGCTTGACTGACGGACAAGTTTATCTTATTTTTTTTTATGGTGGACATATGTGTAAAATTACTTGAGGAATATAACATGAGCACCTTTTTTATATCATTTTTAGCTACTCACCAATCTTTAAAATTTATGAAAATATTTCCTGTAATCCAATGTTTTATCAAATTTTAGGGACTTTGGGTTAAATTTACTATAGTTATCGTTCTTATTTTCTGATAAGGTCATGTATGAACATCTGTATTTACAAAAATTGGCACGTGTATACACACATGCAAAAAATACTTTTTTAAACATTCAGTGTCAATGAACTGTAGTAGGCTTTTTCATTTATGATTATTAAATATAGTTTTTACTTAATAACAATTTCACCTAAATAACAAATTGAAAGTACAAATTAATATAGAAATTTAAAAGATTTAAAACTTTACAAATTATTCTAATTAAAATTTTTTAAAAATGGAAACAATTCTTGTAAAAATTCATTATTCATCAAAAAAGATTTTTTTTAGGACAATAGTGCCTATAATATATCTTCATAAAAGCAATTAAATGCTTTTCTAATTAAATAATGTCTTAGTTTTATTGCATTTTTATTTTACAATTCAGAGTAGATTTTTGGTAACTGAGGGTCCTATTTTACAAAAAACATTGTTGATTTAAATTCTCCAAGGAGTCCTGCCTATGACTAATATAAACATTAAGTGGTACAAAAATTAATTTTTCGAAATTTCATAAAATTAAATAAGTGGGAGGCAACAGATGTAAAAAAATGTTTTTGCTCAGATTTTCTAAAAAATAAATATTTCTAAAATAATTTAATTAATTTTTGAATAAGTTCTGAAAGTTTCATTAAACAATTATTTGATGTTTGTAAGAATTTCCAAATCAATGTGTTTTTCACCACAAAAAAACTAAAATTTCCTATACTAATCTTTAGTTCCACCATGCAAGAAAAACAAAATTTTTAACCAGAATTTGGAACATTCTAAAAAGGATAAAAAAATATAATTTAATAATGAAAAAATCTTTTGGTCTTTCCTCTTAATAACAGTGTAAAGATTTTGACAATAAAACTTGATAATAAAACTTGTTTTTAAGTTTGGGGCATTTTTTCATCATCGTGTGCTCATTTTAGCAAATTTGCAGAGGTCCTATTTAGTCAAAGCAATAAAAAATAGACTTGATAAATCAGAAGAAAAATAAAAGATGGAGTAACCAAAATGTAGTACTATCGAAATACTATCGTTTAACAAAAAAGCAGCTGGACCATCAAAGCTCAATCAATGATGAGAAATGTGAACACTGACTAAAATGAATACCAAATGTTATATAATAAATATATAACAATTTAAGCCTAAGAACCACTCATTCTGCTTATGGCTTGTAGGACTTAATATAAATAGGTTCCGACAAATTCAAATGAAATTCAGAATTATCTTTCCTCATTACTGAGAACATGCCCTGGTTATAAAACTGGACACATTGCCGGTTTTGTAATAAATGTTCAGCTAAACCTGAACCATTGGTGTGAATATTGTTTGATTTTGGGAAACACAATAGTCAATTTTCCTCAAAATATTTGTGTTTACTTACTTTCCCAACCTGATGGTAACAAAATAAAAATAAGACAAAAGTAAAGGAGAAAAAAAAAAATGAATAGATATTTTGATGTTTGTTATTTGCAGAAAAAACTCTATTTTTATAATTCAAAATAAAATCTTAAGTATAAAAATAACTACAATTCAATCATTGCAGATTTTTTACACAATCAAATAATTAATATTGAGCTAAATGGACAAATTTATTATTGTGCCAACAATTTTTAGACTATTAACACTATATTATTTTTACTTTAACAGGTTTTTCTTTAGATATACTTGTGTTAGACAGGTCTTTCAAAATAATTTGAAACTCCCACATCTTTAGAAATATCAGCACTTTTTAAAACTGATTTTGTCTTTTCTTTTCTACTAAAGTTGTCATATAGGAATAAAGTGCCACTGCTGACACTTGCGTTTGAACACAGATTGCCCGAGAGCAAGCACATTTGAGCTCATCTTGAAATCATTAGATCACGTGACAGTTAAAGGAAAAATATATGTATATGGGAATTAGCAGCATCTGACAGAGTATTGTTCAAAGGCATTACTATTATTCTATCTGTGATTTACAAAGTCTCTCCTACAAACAGGCATTACAAAAAAGTGATTAGTTTGTTACTTTTTAAATAATGGTATATAGTCTTACGTTGTTGATATTATTTCTATGACCTATTCAATGTAACCACAAAGAGCTTCAGTTAGCAAATGAAAAGTATACTTTTGCAACTGATGATTAAACCATGATTAATTAAAAATTGTTTTTATGACCATTGGCAACAGTTGTGATATTTTGTTTAACCAAAATCTTAGTCACTGACCCTTGCTTAGATCACTGGAAGTAGAAATATTCATGCTGTTGGTGCATTTGATCTGGATATCAAGATAAAACCACTTCATATTCTAATTTATAAAAATGAAGAAGTTTCTCAACTCCAGTCAAAATGTCTTTCAGTGGGATTTATGTGAGGATCACATAAAAATTGTTCTTAAAATTTTCTTTTAAACACGACAAAACTGCTGTAATTAACATTTTAAATTTCCAACAACAGTTTTATTTATAGTAACTGCATTTGGTGTTGTAAATTTACTGAAAAACTTAGTAAGTCACATAAAATCATGGAGCACTCAATATATGTAAAAATTTGAGAAATTATACTTTCTCCTGGAATACAAGAGTGTGTAGGGTGGAAAATTGTATTGCTCTTAAATTTGTTTATATTTTCTTGACAGGTGTTGTACGTGTTTATTTATTACAAGTCTCTTTGTGATGCACAGAAACAGCATTCATTAAGAAAATGATTACATGACTACCCAAATTCATTCTCTCTACATCCTTTTATATGTTTTCATAGATACTGTATGGATTTGAATAGATGATGTATTTTAAGTGACAGTAATCATAAATTTCAATGGACCTTTTTTCTTTTTAATCATTTAACCCTGGGTTATTGAGCATTAGAGAATATGAGGAAAAAACATTAATAAGGAAAGAGAATAATAAACGAACAGAAAGACAGAAGGTAACAACTGATATTACTTTTAAATTTTTGAAGATCAAAGTTGACTGGAAAGCAAGAAGACGGAAGAGAGTTCCACAAGTGAGAAGTGAGATAAAAGAAACTGTTGGCATAGAACTTACAATTACATCTCACCATTTCAACTATAAAATGATGAGACCTTGCCGTCAATCTAGTACTGTGCTTAAATTCATAGTCTAGATACCACAGAATAAAGTTCATCAGGACAATTACCATGAAAATATTTATAGAAAGGACACAGGGAAGATATCTTACAGCAGTGGGAAAGTGACTGAAGCTGAGATGCAAGGTCAGGAATTATAACTTTGTAGATTCTTCTTTATCAAGAATCTCTAAATAGAAGCACCGGACCAGATATGACAGCAATATTCAACAAATAGATGAATGATAAACTTATAAATATGTAAGATAGATTCTGGTGGGGAAAATTGTCTAGTATAACACAGTGAATCAACTCTTAGCAACAGACCTAGCAATTAATTCAATACAATCTTTCTACTTCATGTCAGCAGGAAACATTAGTCCAAGAAGGTGCAATGAGTCACTCTTTGGGAAGTTACCATCAGCCATGCTGATTGAGAGTAAAAAGAGTCCTCTCAGACAATTAAGAGAGCAATTTTGTTTTGAAGGTTTTAAAATTAACATGCTATTCCTTACCTTAGTTAACAACAGATTGTAGGTCATTTTTTTAGATCAGTTGCCAATTTGACCTTATTGAACTGATCAAACTTACTATTAAAACAGGAGTAAATAATTGTCATTAGTATAGATAGAGTTGAAAATTGATGACATCAGGAAGGTCATTGATGAAAATTAGGAACAACATAGGTACAAGGATAGAGTCCTGGAGAACACCTACATTAATGTAAAAAGATTTAGAAGAGTTCAATTCAATGCAACTTTCATTTCACAATTTGGTAAGAAAGACTGAATCAGTTCAAAAACTTTTAAATCCATCATGTCAAACCCTGTAAAATACCTTCAAGATATCCAAAGCAACAGCCCAAACTTCACCCTTCTTATCTAAAGCTTGATAGACTCTTTCAACAATAATTATTAATACATCAGCAGTTGACATAGAGAAGTGAAAGTCATATTGCTTATTTGAAAGCAGACCCTGTGAGGTGAGATGCTTAACCAATTCAGGGTAAATTGAAGCCTCTGATATGTTGTTAAAAAGAGGTAGAAAGCTCATAGACAAATAGTTAGAAGGATCAGTCAGTTCACCTGAGTTCTTAAAGATGGAAATGATAGAAGAGGATTTCCAACAAGAAGGAAAGCAAGAAGCAGCAAGACATTTATTGTAGAGTTTAGAGAGAACAAAAGCCAATTCAGTTCAAGTGGAAAGTTAAACAAAGATACTCCAGATGATTCAAGAGTAGAATTTGAAGAGAATTTATGAGCAATACATTCTGCTTTATCAGCAGATATTAATATCTCAAATTGAGTGAAAAGAGGAAGAATTACTCTTATTTATAACAATATTAGTGCTCCTAGTAGCCTCAAGAACCAAACTTGTTAGAGGCCATATGGTGGTATATGTTTTATCACAAATAGGTGTCTGTTGTAATCAGAACTGTCATGCTGATACACCTGGAAAAACTGATTCCTGTGGGCTATAGTGGCTGAACAGGCCAGTGTGAATCAAGGAGAAGATTGTGGTTTCACCTGATATTTATGAGAAGGTACAAAAGCATTAATGCTGGCTTTCACCCAAGAAGTGATTCTCAATAGGAAAATTAAGAGTAGTTAAGCAACAGGGTTTCAGAGTCCGCCAATTCAAAGGACATTAGAGATGCCTATGAACAAGAACTCCAGACATGGGTCACCAATGGCTGGCTAATACCATACCCCCAAAAGAAACTGGATCCACCCAAAGGCTTAGTGCTATTAATGGCTGTCGTGCAGCTCAACAAAGAAAAGGTGAACTCAGTGATGGACTATCGTGAGCTCAATGAACACATTGATTCATTCAGTACAAATATGGACATTTGTTCGGCCAAACTAGAGAATGGTGACAAGGGGCAAATGTAGCATATTGAAAAGCATATCTCCAAGTACATGTACATGAGTCACTGTGTCCATGTCAAATCATGATGATCAAGGGAAAGCAGTTTTGCCTAACGCAGTTGGAGTGAGCCTCAACGTGGCACCTCTAGTCATAAAGTCCATTATTAACACTGTGTGATCACAGGAAGAGTCAGTTGGGAGAATGATGTAGATGATGTATATTTCAATGAGAGCATTATGTCTGCAGAACATGTCAGGGTAAAATTAGCCCAGTATTGGCTGATGTGCAAAGACCCAGAATGTTTGAAGGATGGGCCTTGCGTGCTCAGACTGGAAGTCTTGGGGTAGCATAACACCCTGTGGTGGACACGGAAAAGCACAATCACAAATGTCCATGATGTTATGACTCTGTGGAATGTCTTCTATGTGGAAAGCAGGTGGAACATCTCTCCATGTGTGGATGGTTGCGTGTGGCAACCAGGTTTATCAAGTGGCGGGCAAACACAGTCAACAGTAAAATCAGCCATTGAGACCAGTGTGGAGTGCACAACAATAGATCCTGTGCCAGTCTATTGGAAAAATGGTAGACTGGGAGTGAACAGTACTTGGCACCAGCTCAGCATGGATATCACTCACTACTGTGGCAGTCATTACCTGACACTAACAGATTGTGGTCTGTCATGTTTTTCTATGTGGCGGCCATTACACCACCAAGTCTCATTGAATATCATATGTCAGCTGGAGTCTGTGTTCTGTGAAAGGGGACAGTAACAAAGCACTCAGCATCAGGGAGTACTGGGCATTTGCCCATGGATGGGATGTGCATTTGTGATTCCAATGTGAGCATGTCCTGACATGAAATGGAATAATGGAGCAATGCCACAGAAGTGTCAAGGACTGTGGCCAGGATGAAGTGTAGTATTGAAGAAGTCACCTACTGGTACAATGTAATCCCCAAACATGACACCTCATCACTGACTTCACCAGCAAATCAAATCTACAAATACAAGGTTTGGCTTAAAGGGAGTGATTCAGTGCCCCCATGATGTCTGAGGTGGGAGACCCTGTGTAGGTAAAGGCCCCACACAACTAGTGTACAACAACTTTTGGAAAGGAACAAATTACTAAATTGTTAGTCTGCAATCAGTCTTGGTGGATAGAATGCTCCACCATGTCAGGGACCTTGGTCCTTCTCTAAGTTCAGGATCTTTAAATAGTGAAGATGATATGTTCAAAAGTGAGGATGAAGTCCTTGGGTGCATGGATAGGCCAGACGATACTATGGAGAGATAATCACGTGGGGACAAGGTGAAGGAACATGAACCAGTTCCACTTCAGAGAAGCACTCAACAAAAGAGTCCCAGTTCAAGCAGTCATATCTGTGATCAGGAAATCAGGGGCAAGTGTGGAGAAACTGCATGTGTACAGACACAAGAGAGGCCTCAGATCGCATGCGGATATGTTTGTCAACACCAGTTACAGGTTTTTTTCCTGGTAGCTGCAAGACTAGTGAAGAATGCCGAGAGTTGTGTTGTTGTGCTTTGGTGTATGAAGTTTTCACATTAGTCTCATCAAATGTGATTTGAAAACAAAAACTATGAGAAAAACGTGTGGCTTGCCTGGAGAACCTTTGTCACTCAGGAGTAATCCCAACTAAAGAGATTTGCCAGTCACTTGTATTTAAACTATGCAATCTTTCCTTTAAAATTAAAAAAAGTGTGTCAAAAAGGAAGAATTACTGTAGGTTCTTTAACGCACCAACAACTGCCATGCATAATTCTTTTTGTGGGAGTATGTACAATGTACATTGGTGTTTAAGTTGGGAAACATGTGTCTCCTGGAATGTTTATCCCACAACAAAAATCGTGGACTTGCATGTGTACCTGGGTAATAAAATACAAAGAAACCACTAAAACCAATATATATATATGTGGCGTGCTAATTAGATTTGGTTTAGAATTGTTAAGAAGGCTTTGATGAAGGTTGTGTTTTTGGTTAGCACATCACATTTAAATTTGCAAAAGACACAAGGAAGAAATACCAAGAGATTATGTAGTAATCAACAATAAAATATATTGAAAATAGACGAGTACAACAGTCGTGCTTGATGAAATAAAATTAAGAAAAAGGAAGTAGTTTCCCTTGTACTGATGCAAGATTGAAAATATGTATTAAAGAACTTTCTTATTTAAATGTTCAGAGTTCAGTGATAAATGATAACTGAGTTCAAGTATGAAAAAGCTTGTACAAAAGGATAATAGAATTTTGTGTTTGTTACTTGGCTTTTGAACAGACAGTTCACAGCGTAGTGCAATTGTAGTTTTGTGTCTGTGTGTGTGTGTGAGTAGAAGAATGTAGGTACATGTACGTAGTTGAGCTCTGTTGATTTATTTGTTCGACTACTGTTCTATTGTTTTAGTTTCGTGGTATTTATACTTTTTGAGTAGGCTCCAGAGAGGAGCGGGAAAAATATCGAAAGGAATGTTTAAATTATACAATTGGTCAAAAATCAACCAATCACTGATTTTTTACTAAACCAAGTTTGGCGAAGTCAATGGCAGAAAATTTGGTGTGGTTACTGTGATAGATAAATTGTCCTGTAGTAAATAGTACTTATTTTCTAGCCAATAATTATTAAGTATTTTGTGGGCGTGGTGTATCGGAGTAGTCACTATATATATATATATATATATATATATATATATAAACAAATGATAATGTATTATTTACAAGACAAAAAGTTACATTGTTGCAAGCGACAAAGACATTGTATGTATATGATAAACAATAAACATGCATAACAACATTTAAAGATTAGTGAATTGTTCATATATGCAAAATGTGTGTAAAAGTCCTAGAGAAAATGAAGTGAAAGGTATGTAAGTGCATGCATTTACCCAGTGGGGAAAGTGTTTTCCTCGTTTGACCTACATTTTATCAACATTGAATGAAATGGGAAAAAAAGGGATGTTACTCCCTATCTTATAGGCTTAGGGAGCGACCCCTATCGGCGGTTTCTTTTAGGAATGTATGTGGGGTAACCTAACCACATTCTTTAACAAACTTAAATTGTAGTGTGGACAAGTTTTCCAGTCTGAGGCTCCGCAAGCCAACTCAGTGACTGCCTTTATCGCCTGCAAAATCAAATGAAAACCTTTGTTTCATCTCTAATGGCGATAGACATCGCCGAATGCTTGTCAAGCTATTTTTGCTACCCGTCGCAATAATCACACACCATAAACACAATTGCGGCCGTTTGTCATTGCTACAAAATGTTTTTAGTAGCATTAGTGAAATTTCCTGTTCTTATTGACTGGAATAAATCAGATTAAATAGGAAATAGCTCTGGCAATGATAAAAAAAACAACTGTTAAAAATTATTTTTACCTAGAGTTCTATTAAAAGTTTTTAAAAGATAGAAAAGGGGCGATAACTCAAACGTCCTAATTTGAATGTAACTCTTCTATATAATACTGGAATTCTCAAAGCTAAAAACGTCATCTACTTTTATTCTACGTAGGCAGTTACAATGAATTACTTAGAAAATGTTAACACATCTGTGGGCACTGTGTAAGTACGAAATTCATACGCATCATATTAATGTACTGACAAACTTGTTTAGCTAATCTAATGTTTAAAAAATAACTCCGGATGTAACAATGAGTTGATTGATTTGCTTCTAAAAAGCTAACGTAAATCATAAAAGTTTGTAAAATTTAAAAAAAAAAACAGAATGTATTGTAAAAAAAAAAAGGTATATTTAATTATTTTGTAAAAAAACTGGACTTTTAATGTTTGTTGCACACCAAAATACAAAAATCACAATCATTTCGCTTGTAATTTTTTTTTGTATTTTTGAGCCTTTTTATTTAAAAAAAAAAAAAAAAAAAAAAAAAAAAGCAGGAACTTTTTGTTGTTCTGAAAATTGTAACAAAAATTATATTCAAACCAAATAAGATCACTTCTTAAAGACAGTTTTGAAAAAGATCAGAATTTATTAAATTTTACATGTGAGATTTAAAAATAAAAAAATATTTATTTTTCAAGTTAAACTTTAATTTTACAGACATAAGCTGCGACCACGTGCGTTTCACAACGAAGGCAACCGATTATTTTAAAATTTTGTTATAGAATAACACTAAGTAACTAATAATGTTAAAAAATTTAAAAATAAACAGCTTAGGAATACGTTTTTGCAGGATTTAAATGAAAAATTTGGGCTTTTTGTGATTATGCGCGACAAAGGCGATCCTTTAAAATAAAAAAAGTAAAGGATCACCTTGTTTGTGACATTATCCAATTCATTCATATTCTTGAACTTTTGAAGATTGTGATTTATTTGCTTGACACGTAAGTTCCGTATCATGTGAAGAAAAAATTATATCATATATATATAATTTTATATATACAAAAAATATATACAATTATTTATATATAATTTTTTCTTCACATTTATGCATATTGTTCCATATGCTAAAAATACAGCAACAAATAATAATAAACAAAAAAAAGATTTACCACTTACATAAAGAAAGTAGTATTCTTATTCTTTTAAAAACTGACAACTTAAGTTAAACATCTTTTTTGACCTTTCTTTTTTCTTTTCTTTTTTTTTACAGACCAAAAAAACTTTTAAATTCTTTTTTTCTACAAGATAGATAATTTCTTCAGATACATTTCTTTTTCTTCTTCAGAAAATCTTTTTCTTTCTTTGAAGCTGAAAGGGGAAAAATAGAAAACACAACGCCTAACCTAGGCTAAGATCAAATTTTAAAATAAATAAATATCTATTTAAAATATTTTAAAATCTCATTTTAAATAGAGAACGAAAATTGGGCAGAATTCCCCGCATCGAACGACTCTACCAAAAAAAACAAAAAACAATACAAACAAATCAAAGGCAATAATAATTCCTCTTCTAGGGAATAAAATTACCTCTTCCAAATAAATGTCTCTTAGACAAAGTTGAAACAAATCTCAAATCTTATAAGCCGCAAATTACCTTTGTTATCTTTAAAAAAAAACTCTACATTTGTGTCAATACTTCAACAAGCCTCAAGTCAAATCAAAATAAAATATAACTTTTCTCAAGTTATATTTAAAAAACAAATTTATAACTTTTCTCAAAACAAAAAAAAGCGGCAACAAAAAATGATCGTGTTTTGCCATCAGACGCATATCATCCAAAATATCAATTACATCGTCAAATATTTTATTACTGAAGTCATTGAAAAGATGTCTTCTCACTCTCTATTAACATTCTAAATTTTTGTAAATAAAAATTTTCAAACTCTCCCATCAAGAAAAGAAAAAGAAAAATTCTTTTTAAATTACAATAGCTAAATTTCAATCTATAAGTTGGGCTCTAAAATTACCAAAGATAAAGAAAAACAATCTTGCAACATTGTTCTTTTCAGAGTATTTCCTAACAGAATACACTCAATCATTTTCAAAATTACATCTCAGTACCAAAGACAATCAATATTTCTTTCACATACTCTTTTAATTTTCCTTCTTGGTCTAGAACTAGGACAGAATTCAGAAGGGCTGTCATTAGTCATACCATTATTTAAATCACTATCTTCTGTATTTTCTGCAGGGGGAGTGAGTGATTGATAACTCTAAAGGATACAAATGTTTAATAGAATATGAGTGAGAACCACCATCAGGTTTCTTTAGCGGATCTAGTATTTCCATCGTTACCAGGTATCACATCAATTACTCTACCTAATGACCAATAGGATCTAGATTTAGCTGGAATTTTAATGAGAACTATATCAACTTTTATAATATTCCTAAAATCTTTCTGATATAATTTTTGAGATTGTTCTCTTAAACTCTACAAGTAATCTTCATGCCACAATTTGTGGAATCTATCAAGATCTCTTTTCTCCAGACTATTCAATAGATTCATTCTATTAGGTACATCAATGTCAAAAAAATTATCTTTATTTAAGAATACAGAGTTGTTATGGGGATAAAGAAAAGCATTTGGAGAAATAACATCAAGTTCATAATCCCCTGAACATCTATATGTTAGCGGACGAGAATTAACAGAATTTTGTATATCAGATAACACAATAAGCAATTCAAAGTAAGGTAGCCTCTCTCGTCCCACTAATTTATACAAACAGCCTTTCACTGTCTTGATAAGTGGCTCCCAAATACTACCAAACCATGCCGAATACAAAGGTATCGTTAAATGTTTAATATTATAAGAGCTAAACCTTCCTTCAAATTCATCAGAAATAAATACTTGTTTAATCAAGTCACAGCCTGCAATAAAAGAACGGGCATGGGAAGGTACTCCATATAAATGAAAAAATCTCACTAAAGCAAGAATCACTGCATGAGCCGACAGATCTGCTACCAATTCCAAATGAATAGGCCTGACATTGAAGCAGGTGAAAATCAAAATGTACATCTTTTTCATTTCATTTCATTTCCATCCTCTATCCATAAATGTCCGGTGAAATCTATCCCTGTATATAAGAAAGGTCTAATAAAATTAACCCTATGCTTAGGATAATTAAAGGACAAAGAATTATATTTTCTACATAGGCTACAAAAAGAAATGGCAGATTTAACCACTTGTCTGGATTTATTAATCCAAAAACCAGAAGTAATTTACGAAGAGTAGCAGCAATACCCAAATGCTTACAATGGCAATCCATAATGACTAACACAGGAAAATGACAAAATCTTGGTAATAAGATAGGATACAACACTTCAGGTGTATAAAGATGAGATTCTCCAATTCTTCCTTTACATCTAATCAACCTGTCACCGTCCAAAAACAGATTTAAATTAGCAACCAGAGAGTGTATGTCTCGGTTGGAAGGGTTTAACAAGAAATATTTTTCTTTAGGGAGAAATAAAGACTCCATTAATTTTATCAAATACTATCTAGCAGCCAAAACAGGATCTAAGTTTGATTTCTTTAAGGAACAAACCAACCTAAAAACATATGAAATAACTCTTAATAATTTGGATAAAGAAGAAAATCTTTCAACATCCAAAACTGAAACCACATCTAAAATAACAGGCAAGTTAGTCACTGTATTAAACAATACTAAAGCTTGACTGTCAGAATTTAAACAATTTAATTTGCTGGAAGGCCATTTAACAACCTCTCCAAACAACCACTGAGGGCCATGCAACGAAAACTGTAACACAGTTTGAAATTTTGTAAGAGTGATACCTCTAGTAAGTCAATCAGCAGGATTATCTGCTGATGGTACATATTTGATGCAGAGATCAAAACCAAGATCTCACAATCTTTTTAATTTTTCTTTTAATATCTTTAAGTCTATTTTTTATAAACACACTTTTCTTCAGATAATATCCAAGACAACATTACTTGAACATTAACCGCCAGTATAATCTTTCCTATTATATTAGAAGGAAAGTTTTTCAATATATTAAATAAACATTTAAAGGCTAAAACCACAGATAACAATTCTAAAGAGAGTAAAGTTTTTCTAACTAAAGGTACAACTTTAGTCTTGACAAAAATCAAATTAGCTGAACCCTTTTGAAGGATATAACCAGTAAAACTGAAGGCCTTTTAAGATGCATCACAAAATATTATCAAATTAGAAGCAATTGAAGAATCAACCACTAATCTTGAAAATTTTAAACTATCTAACAAAATAAATTCTGCAAAGATTTTATTCCAAACACTGAACGTCAGAAGGTACACGTTCATCACATTTCAAATTTCTTTTCCAAATGTCTCTAAGTAGTAGTCTCCCCTTAATTGTTAATGGAAGACACAAAGATAATGGGTCAAACACACTAGCATTTTGTGACAAAATTCCTCTCGGTATTAGCTACCCTAGTCAACGCCTCAACAATATGTAATTCATCAGTCACAGGATCATAAAGATAACCCAGTACCTTCTATATGATCGTTGTTGTTACACTTCCAGCAAGGATTCAACAGTCCTTTCTTACCATGGCAATTATCCTCAGAATGGTTAGGACTAGTGCATTTAACACATAACTTATTCACTACACATTGCTGAAGTCTAGCCTTTTTCAAGATATCTTCTGCTATATTAAAATTTAGGTCTGAAATGGAAAGATGACTTAGGATCTTCTGAGCGTATCCTTTCAGATGATTTTTTAAAATAATAAGTTGCAAAGACTTATTTTTAACGTTAAGAACACAATTTTCAAATTCTTTATAACAATTTAAAAAGGACAATTTTTCCTGGGATAAACTTTCAGGGTCGAACACAGGATATTGTAATTTGGGAGCAACATTATAATGAGAAGAAAACAAATCAGAATTACTAGTCACAGAGGAAACAGGGTTTATAACTTCTTGCAATTTCTTTGTTTCCAAAGCAAAAAAAAATGAGTAATTCTGGTATGAAACAAGGTTTCCACCTTACTATGTTGACTTATGATTTCATCTTCTTCATTTTCAAAATAACAGTTTGTAATTTGCTCATTAATTAAATCAACAGAATTTAACAATTCCATAACTCTATCTTTTTGAGTCTCTAAACTATCTTTATTAAACTGATTTTCTTCTAATTTAACATATTGGACAATGTGTTCAGTATTATCCTTTAAAAAATTTATTTTTCTCAAAAGCAGATTTAATGTAGGTGATAAATCCATATTTTCATCTCCCTTTATACAGAACAAAAACTGAGTTATTTGAAGATAAATTTTAAGGATACAACATGCATGTAAATGTCAACAGTAAAAATTTAAATCTGTGAACACAAAATACCTTAATAATAGTGTCTAAAATTTTCTTTATCCACTAAAAAGGAAATCAATATGCATAATGTGAAGAAAAAACTATATTATATATTTTATATATACAAAAAATATATACAAATATATACAATTATATAAAATAATAAAAAATATATATAAAAATAATAAAATCTAATTAAAATTTAATTCAATCAAATTTAAGTTTTACATATATTTTTTCAAAACTGCCGATTTTGTTCTCAGCCTCTTCACAGGAATGTAAAAAAAACAAAATAACTGAACGAAGCAGACGATCTTAAACTAAGGAAAATATAAGACCAAAATCTAAAGTTCACAGATAAAATCTTTATTTTAACACAAAAAACAATTTCATGCATATTGTTCCATATGCTAAAAATACAGCAACAAAACAATAATAAACAAATAAAATATTTATGTAAGTAGTAAATCTTTTTTTGTTTATTATTGTTTGTTGCTGTATTTCTAGCATATGGAACAATATGCATAATGTGAAGAAAAAATTATATCATATATAATTATGTAATCTGCGACTATTAAATATTTATATGTTTTAAAAAATACATTTCAAACTTTCGGTCAAGTAACATTAACTGTTTTTTTTTATAGATTCTTGCAAAAATGAGATAATTGTTGGATTTTCAGGACTTATTCACAAATGAATTAAATTATTTTTGAAACATTTCTTTTTAGAATGTGTTTTCCATTGCCAAAAAGACACTCAAATTTTCCATATAAATTTATGATTAAGTATTGACACCAGTAAAACAAGATTTTTAACCAAAATTTCTAACGTTCTAAAAAGGACTTAAAAGATAATTTTTACATAAAAAAAGAAAACTTTGATCTTCCCACTTTTAGCACAACAAAGGTTTTTTGACAATAAAATTTGTTTTTTTTATTATGTTTTGTCATTCTCCTCAAACTCTTCATGAGTTTAATTAGATAAACTTCTGTGTGTCAGTCAAGCTTTCAACAGCTACTGTATTAAAAAAAATGCCTTCCTGCGATATTTTTAATTAAATGTAAGTAATATTTGTTTCAAATCGGATTAATTAAACTTTAAACAAGCTAATATTCCTCAAATAATGTTTCAGAAAAGCATATTTTATTTTTTAAAGATTTTTTAATAAAGAGAATTACATTATTCGGACTATTGTCTTCATCTTTGTCGCCATATTTATTACAACATTTCAGCCTTCTTCAGGTGGTTGGAATGTCGAACTGAACCCTTTATTTCGATCACTGGGTAGACTGTTCTAGTTCCACGTGCCATGTTTAATGGATGTCAGTTATCTCCTGTTAATTTTTCCCTCTGAAAGTTCTCCACTACCTTAACCGGGTATTGAACTCACACTCTTTGGGTCCTGTCACTGGATCTAACTAACGCCTTTATCCACTGTGCCATGTGGACATTTGTGTATGAATTTCTGTGTATTATAAACCTAATGTCTTCAGCAACCGTTTTTACCAGTACTCATATTGCAATTTTTGCTGTTATCATTGTATGTTTTTACCAGAGCTCATATTGCAACTTTGTTGTTATTATCACTTTTCTCTGGCACTCCTTATTACTGGTTCCTATATTGTATTCATTTTTATGCTTGGTCAGCTCAGGAGATTTTTGTGGCCTAGCATATGTGCTGATTCCTTAAGTTTATGAATTTTCCAATGGTGTTCCTTATCTATGATCTCAACCTGATCCTGCAGAGGGCGGTGATCTCCCTTCTCTCTCCATATGTGGTCAGCCACGCCTAATTTTTCCACTTCCCCTCATGTTGCAGCTTTCTGGTGTTCTTGAAGCGTCACTTAAGGGGGCAGCCTGTCTCTCCTTTATATTTCTTTCCGCAGCTGCACGGGATAGCGTACACACAGTCTTTAGTCATGTTCTCCTCTATGGGGGAGTCTTACTCGGGAGAGATATCTGCGAAGTGTTGTCAAGCTTTTGTCCTGATGTTATATGGACCGCAGATCCTTTGTATTTTCTCTGATAACCCCTTCACATTAGGCAGGCAGACTGTTTTCTGAGTGTTGTTCTCCTCCTCCTCTTGTACCCGCCTATCCCAGTTTTGGGGGGCTGCTGCCATGTACTCAGGGTAGTTACGTTGTAGGGTACTACTTATACTGACCAATTCTTTATCTGATGTCTCTGGGTCGCCACTTATGACTTTTGCTCGGTGTTGTAAGCAGTGGACGATCCCTTTCTTTACGCTTTATGAATGGTGGGAGTTGAAATTGAGGTACTGTCAGCTTACGGTATACGGATGTCTTGAACCCATGCTCTGTTCAAGATATTAGAACATCCAGGAATGGGAGTGTGTTGTTACTCTCTTTCTCCATTGTGAACTGTATGGAAGGTCTTATTGAGTTCACATGGGCCCGTAGAACCTGAACATCTTCCTGGTGTGGATAATAACAACAAAGTTGTAATATGAGCTCTGGTAGCAATATACATTCTTGAATACAAATTAAACGATTTATATGTTGTTTTCTCTTGCTGTGTATTTTTAAAAAATTTTCATTTCAGCCTCTGCTGCCAGTGTAGCATTGCCATTAAACCAAACCCTTCTAACATGTGTGTTAATTGCATAAGGATGCAAGTTGACATCACTGAGGGTATCCCAAAACAGTGTGTGATATACTTTTGTCGGAAGTGTGAAAGGTAATTATTGCTATTAGTAATTCTTAACATTTAAATTTTTAATTTTAGAATATTGAAGCATTAACAAATGATTTGGTTTGTTTTGTTTTACAGCAGATCAACCTCAATGGGTTATTAAATTCTGACAAGATTTTTATTGCTGGTAATTCTTTTTTTTTTTTAAATGTTTTTTAAATGCTGGTAATTTTTTATTTTTCCAAAAATGTATTGCTGGTATTAAAACCTAGTTCTACACTTTCATAATGTTTTGACTCCAGTTTGGGGGTTAACTATTTGCCAATTGCTGGGACCCTAAAAGGTACTACCACCCGGGTCAGGGTGGACCTGGGAACACCAGCAATTAAGCGGTGGTTCCATGCTCCTCAAAATCTGATCAGAATCCTTGCTCTGGATGTAGTTTAACGTCATTCCCAGGATGTTGATGTAGTTTATTGTGTTGTGGGCTGTGTATGTGTTAAGAGATAAACATGTGTGTCTCCTGAATTTCCCACAACAAACATGGCAGACTCAGGATGCGAGTTCATGTAAATAAATGAAAGGAAACAACAAGAACCAATATATATGTACAACAAATGATAATGTATTAACAATAAAGGATTATAAATGACAAAGGTGTGTGTCAAATGAATGTGAAAACCTAATGATCCAAAGTATGTGTAGTGAGTGAATATGTGTACATATGTGTGTGGGTATGTATTGTCCATGCATTTCCCAAAGGGAACACATTCTCCATGAAAGGTTACATGTTGACAAATAAGCAAATAAGGTGAGAAGAGAACGAGAAAAATATCACAGACTATTTATAATCTAGAGAGTGTCTCCTAGTAGCAGTTTCAAAATTTAGGTGAAAGTAACCTGACAATACTTCATTCCAGATGGATAGAATTTTTTCTGTCCATATGTAAAGTTTGTTTCTGTCCTTATGAACTGAAAGGAAAAGGTGTCGGAAGTGTGGTTGAGATGCGTGATACAATGAAATATACTTGGGCTGTCATCAGGGTGCTGTCTTATTTTCTAGTTGAATGTAGCACGCTCTGGAAAATGCTTCAGTAGTGTAAATTGTTCAGCTTTTGCTATTAAAATTTTTCTTTTTCCAATTCTCCATGTTGAATTGGTTTGGTTGTCTCATTATATTTGTTCCTTGTTGTTGGGAGGGTTTTGCTTGATTGCCATGTGTGGATGATGTTGTTAGTGCACAAAATTTAATAGAGGCAGCATTGTGGCAAAGTTGAGCTGATGTAGAATTTCTACCAAGTGTCAAATGCATGTTTGACAACTTTAAAAAAATGCTATTATTGTTGATTGCATATCGTACTTGCAAATTCTTAGTGTTCAAGTGGCATCATCGAAGAGTGGGGTGGGGAGAAAAAAGGACAGTGAGTCCTTTTTTTGAGATATGTCAAACTTTATCTGATGAGCCCAGTAGAAACTGTTGATTAAAGTTGAAAAGATGTCTTCTGGTTGAGGTCAAGTCGAGTGTAATGATTTGATCCAGTGCTGCAAATGGTATATTATGTTTCGGTTTAAACACTGGTGTCGGCCCCTTTTTTCACTTGAACTTTAGCTTTGACTTTGACAGAATGTTTGGAAAACATTTTTTCAATTCTTCCTTTAAATTTTCACACTGTTTTTTTTTTTTTAAATTGGTAGCTTGTCCACTTACATTTTTGCAATAAATATTTATAGGTAAATCCCACAACTCAAATAATTCTATCCAGTCAGTACTGAATAAGTTTGTAGTATTTTTTAACACACAAACCTTAGCTTTTACACACTTGTTATGAAATGAAGCATTACAAGCCATTTCACTAGTAAAAAATAATTTCTTTCTCGACACGCCACATGCAACTTTTAAAGTTCTTTTTAATATAGGTTTTCCATTTGCTTTCCATATGGCTTTATTACGATTGTGATATCACCACAAGTGTCTAGTTGCATTTTTACATCTACATTATTAATTTTCACATACACAAGTTTTCTTTGGTTTTCTGTAATTATTTTTTCCGTTGCAATGTTGTGTGTGAAATTTTTTCTGTGATAATTTTTCTTCACTTTAGTTTTACAGTGTGACTTTCTATATCCTATTTTTCCACACTTGTAACACTTTGAATTCTTAAAGGGATAGTCATCTCTGAGATGTAACCTTCCACATTTGAAACATGGATTAATTTTTTTTTTTTCACATTTTACTTTAGCTTGTATGTATGCACATTCTTTTTCTTCAGTTTCTTCTGTATTGCATCTCCGATTTAGGATTCTCTGACATTCATCTGATATTTCTTGTAGTGTTAATTTTTGATTCTGTTCAAGTTTCATTAGAATTCTAACATGTATTTCTGCATCTTTTTTCACTGTTAACCCTTGGAGGAAAATTAACCCTTTAAATATATCTGGAGTTAGTTTGTTTAATTTGAATCTTTCACACTCCTTGTTAATGATTCCAGCATATGTGACAAGATCTTTGTCTTCTTTTTTGTCAGATTCATACACTTCCAATGAGTATTGAATAACAAACTTTTCTTGCTGAAAATTTTAGTTAGAATGTTTACTGTTTCTTCAAAGCAAATTTTTCCAGTAATACAAAATTACAATATTTTTCATGTTCTGCCAGTGCTAACTTTCTCAACAAAAGTTTTGTTTTTTCTCATTTTCCCAGTCACTGCATTCTTCTCTGAAAATTTGCTTGTATCTTCTAAAATAAACAGAAAAGCTAATTTCATCATCTGAATTGTATGTAATTTAGTTATGGCATTTGCCATCACATCAGGAGTGAAAAAACATGTGGAATTTTTAGTTTTCTATTGCATTATTTCAATTAAATTTTGTTATTGTTGCTGTTGTATTTTTATCACTTGAGCTAATAATTCTTCCATATTTAAAGAATATCTGTTTTTTTTCTTTCTATTTTTTTTCTTTTTTACACACACCAAAGATAAAAAAAACGTGGTTCTAATTTCTCATCACCACTGTTATCATGTGCACTGAAGTAAAAAGTAGTTTCTCCTACTAGTCACAATCACTGACCCAAACATACTTATAATCTCATAAATATACATATAAGTTTTTACCACAATACCACATTTATACAGGATACACATCCATTCCACGGTCACCAAAATAACACTTGCTCTTTATGAGATCCTAAACTAATTCCCTGTATTTACAAACACATGGCGAGGGAGATAAAAAGTATACCTGATTTTTATTTACATAATAAATATATATATATATATATATATATATATATATATATATATATATATATATTTTTTATTTACATAATAAAAATATATATATATATATATATATATAACAAACAATGTAGGTATTAACAAAAGGTATACATTGACAATAACACTGAATATGAAGGAAAATATTTAAACTAGTGAATGTATTTGTGTGTGTATGAAGTTGAAAGTGAAGTGAAAGGTCTGTGTGTGTGCCCCAGTGAGTGATGTTTTTCTCCACCTGCAACCTGCTGAGAAAAATAGGAAAGAGAATATCACTATTTAAGGGAAATGCACAGATGTAGCTGTAGACATTTGTGGCAAGTGAGAGTTGCATTAATAATTGCCAGCATTTTGTTTTAAAATTTGTTTTGAGTGGAGTACAGCATGTGTGTCACTTTACATTTTCATTCCCCCTCCCACCCATTCTTTAGGTGACAGAAGACACAGTTCTCTGGAGCAGTGGAATCATGTCATTTAAAATGTGAGGCACTAAAAGGCGGTGGGCAATGACCATTCACTCCCTAGCTAAGTTAACCAATTTTTTGAGAAAAAACAAAAGACAAAACTTCTACACTAGCCTAACTTGGTAGGGTGGGCATATCTTTCTCAGAAGAACAATTCATTCAACTAGACACAGCTCAAAATGCCACTCAAGGTTAGCCCCATTCACTCACACTAATCATGCTACAGTTATCCCCTTTCAGCAAAGTTCTTGGAAGAAAGCCTTTTCACCCTGCTCTTGACCATCAGCTAGTGCTTGAAGAACACAACCAGGTGATAGAAAGAGAGAGACAATGTGTGTGTTGGTCCTGTCATCCTATGTACGCATCTAATCCAGGAAATGCAGTTTTAAAGTATCTCAACAGGTCACTATGTTCAGCATTCCTAGATCACCTTTGGATGAGGGTAACAGACTTTGTGACACACAAAGGGAGCTTTGTCACCCCAGAGGAGATGAAACCGAGCTCTCTAGAGAAACTAGGGTGGCAAACAGGAGTGATAGAACTGAAAGATGGTAAATGATGAGGGTAGCTATATGTAACACACATGTAGAGGATAATGTGTGTGAAAAGTGAAGAAAAGAAACAATCTTTAAACACAGCTTTACAAATTTAAATAATTTTATTATTGAGTATAAAAATAATCTTTATTTTCTTTCAAGTTTAAAGAAACAAAGTTCGTCGCAAACAAAATTTAACAGAAAATGTTTTGTTTTTCTTTTTACAACACAAAAAAATGAATTGCATTAGTATAGAGCAGCATTTCTCAACCATTTTTAATTCAGGGTGTACTTGTAGAATAACTAAAACTCTGTGTGTACTTTAAGTTTTAATAAGGAAAAATAAGTCATGAAATTTTAAAATAATATTTCTCCTGAAATAAGCATTTATTTTTAAGACATTATACTTTTAAACAGTAGAGTTTTCATTTAAATGGATTTATGAAGAATCTGCTATTTCTAGAGAAACCAATAAAAGGAAAAGGATTATTCACTCCTTAAAGATTAAGGAATTTAGCACCCAAAAATATCAAATGACAGAGACTTAGACATGGAAGCCATATGCTTGGTGTCTCAAGCTTTTTCAAAATAAAGTTTTTATTGGGTTTTTTTTTAACATAAAAATAATTAATAAATTACTCTTCTGTTAATTTGGGGTACACCTGGCTACCTTTCAGGGTGCATTAGTGTGCCCAGTTGCGCCAGTTAAAAACACTGATATAGAGTGAAAAGATGTATGTGATTACTTAATGCAAATATTTGCATATTTATACTTTTTTTTGTATGTGTGTAATTCCAGCAGTATGTCAAATAAATGCTGTCATACCTTATTTGTACTGCTGCTACAATTTGCTTTTTTTATATCTTGCTTGTATATTTTTCATATTGTATGAAATACTTTAAAAGTGGGAATTATAATTTGAAAAAGTGACTTAGAATTCAATAAATTATACAAAAGTTTGAGTATTACATTCCTGGTCAATTTATACTGAAAAACTAAACTTATTCATTTACACTACATTATTTATAAGAAAAAATGGAATCACAGGAAGTTAAAAGATTTACTAAACTTAGAAGTTTTATTGGTTAATAAATATATTTCCCAATTTTTAATTTTAATCCTTAGGTAGGGAAAGAGTGTTAATCATTTTCTAGTGTGAGTTTTCATTTTTTTTTTTTTTTTTTTTTTTTTTTTTTTTGTAGCAAACAGGAGTGTCATCTGCTTTTTGAAAGCTTGAATGGCATTTGAGATAGCATATCCTTGATTGGTCAATAAATGCTAATGTAGAAATTTGAATTTGAAGCTCATGTGATCCTACTTTTGCACAGAATTGAGGTTTTGTGATATATATCTACAATTTTTAATGGGCTTCTACGCACCTTGGCCCTTCCCTTTAAGGAAAGATTCCTTCGCAGCCACAGATTAACCAAAGTTATAACCATCTCTAGAACTTTCCAGTTCTTCTCTAGCTGGAGGTTGGGACTGAACCAGAGAGGAAGTATCTTGCATGGCCTGTCCATCAAATCATGAGCCTAACTGCAAGCTTACAGACTTACAACTGTTAATCTTGGCCCCTGTCACCATCTCATGTGTCAATCTCAGCACTGCTTGTTACAAGTGTGGAAGCATTGTTGGCATAGGTGGTGTACCCACCCAGAGTAGTGGCACCAGATAATGTGATCATGCCAAGGACCAGGTTCACTCTTCAACCTGCACAGTTCCAATGCAAGCAAATAGAGCTAGGGCAAAGGAGGTCAGCCCTGACAAATGGATCTGGACAAGGTAAAGATCTTCAATCTTACCCCGTTCACTGCCACCATAGCACCAAAGTTTGCATTCAAATGTTGGATCTAGGAGTGAATGTACAGCTCAAATCTTGCTACAGACAAGAGAGCATCCAGGAACCAATGATCTACCCTATCAAAGGTCTTAGACTGATAAAAATTGAACAGTGCGGCTTCTCCGCTGTGTGAACCAAATGAAGATTATCTTGCTTTGTTCGACCCGACCCTTTACAGTGCAAGTCTGTTCAGAGGATACAAGCCGATGAAGCACAGCCTAAAAATTGTTTACCAGGACCTTGGCCAAAAACTTTAACTCTGCATTAAGCATTGAAAATTACCAATCCCATCCCCTCCATGTTTCGGTAGAAGTTTCACCACACCCCTGGTGAAACATCAGGGAAACTGTTTTATCCACTCGTTGAAGAGAATTTCCAGCAAGGGGACAAACATGTGTAACAGCCTCAAGTACACTTTGTAGGGCAAACCATTGATGCCTGGAGTCTTATCTTTCCTGACCTTCTTTAGTGCTTCCCAGATTTCCTCCTCTATTATGTGATGCTCACAACCAGCACTTCGGCCACCTTGAGACAAGGAAAGTCAACCAAATAGTTGTCAAACCAAGTTGCACTCAGACTGGGCTCCCTGAAAGTTATCACAAAATTCCCCACCCTCATCCATTGTCAGGGTTTTCCCATCCAGCGATGTGACATGTGCAGGGTACTGATCAGAGGCACTGCTTAGTTTCTCTGCATGCAGCAGACATTCTTTTAACCTAGCTCTGACTACATGAGCTTGGTCCTGTTTGTTAAGCAAGCAGGTAAGCTTGGCCTTAGCTATAGCTACCTTATCACTATCTCCTGATTTAACTGCACCCTCTATTCTAGATTCTAGTACCTTTTGTGTCACTAGACTATCTAGAGTGAGTCATATTTTATAATCAGTAGCAAAAGACCAAAATAGTATCCTTAAGGTGTCCCCACCACTTATTCTCAAATACAGAAACCATCAGTTCCCACTAAATTGTTAGTAGCTACTTTATAGAAGCTTGGACAACCTAGGATATCTAAGTCGATCATCCTAACTAGAACCTGATTGATGTAGCTAGAATGCTACACTGTTCCTGGGCTACTCCTATCTGTCCAAGTCCACTCTACCCGCTTCAGATGTTCAAATCAGAATTTATCAAGTCTGGTGATAAATTCATGAAAGTTTCTTATATTGGAACACTTTTCCCTTCAATCTTTCTAAAGTTAAAGAGGACACTTAGATCTTTCAAATGCTGCTGCTGTAAATTTTTCTTTTTGAGTATACCTGGGATATTTTGGTTTGTAGTCTGTTGTTTCTTTTGTATGGGTGATTCTCTTCTGAACTTCCCAAAGAGGAGTTCTGTGCTCTCTTGATTGCTGGTGTTGATGGGGATGGAGAAAAGGGCTGTGGACTGGGCGACATAGTGGGGGTGAAGTAGGTTTTTTTTTAGGGTGAGTATATTGGAAGAAGATAAAAAGGTTGAGATAGGGATATTGATTTTGTTTTAGGTTTTACTTTTTTTCTGGAGATGTTCTGATGAAAGAAAGAGTATTATAATTACCTTTGGGGGAAGACTTCTTGCTCTAGAAGGCGGTGACTCCCCCCTCTGGCTTATCCTTGACAATTTGTGCCTCAAGCTTTTTCTTTAATACATAAAGTTATTCATTTTTCCTTACAGGGTATTGTTTCTTTTAGTTTTTTTTGTGTATGCTCTGAAGTCTCTCCTCATTGTCAAAACTGAGGTCTAACGAGGAAGGAGATGCCACTTTTTTCTTGCCCCCTTTTTCAATTACTTGCCATTTTTGCTTTGTTTTTCTATCTGTTCTTGGTGGTGGAGAAAAAACAGTTGCACTGCTTCCTTTGTTGGAACTATTTTTCACATCATAACTTTGAGTAATTACAAGAAATTCATAACCTTTGAAGAGACTCCCTGTTAGTTCTTACAACTCTAAAAAATAAGAAAATTATACTGATCCACTAACTACAAATCTAGTAAATAGAATTAGCACCATATCAAAAAATAGACATCTTCTGCTGGATAGCAAGCTATGTAAATGATAAAGCATCATTAGAAATGAAACCTTCAACAACCAAAATACCATGCACAGATTTGAAGCAAACCATTAATAAATACATTTTGAGAAAGTGACAAAAATGTGGAATTCCTGTTTAAATAACAAGCTATTTCACATTAAACCCAACATTAGAGAATGGCTTTCAGGCTACAGAAAATTAAGAAAGGAGGTAGCTCTTGTCAAATTCTACATTGGACACAACTCCTGGTTTATATATACTAAAAATGAGTCCCCCCCCCAAAAAAAATATGTATGACATCTGGAAAGATATGTAATAAAATATATACTGACAGAATATGTTGACTTCAAACAAGCCTGTGTAAAATATTACAGAAAAACCAAAATAAAAGAGCTTTCTGACAAACCAAGTAGCATTTTACAGTTTTTAAGAGGTTGGGCTTTAAAAAAATATAGTTTTGAAATCTATACACACACAATTTTGATAAGCATATATACAAAGAAAAATTAAAATTTTATATATTAAATGTTTAAAAGAAAACATTTGAAATTTTTATCTATATAAAAAATTAAATCTTTAACACTCACATACCTACTTATGTCCATCACTTAATACAGTATGAAGGCATTAATTTACTTCATGAGATGTGTACAATAACCAGTTTTAATTCAGCTGATATCATGGCTCAAAAATTGTTGCAGCATGACAGGTATCATAAAATCAAAAAGTGTAAAAATATTTTCTTTAGAAGGAAAACTGGAAATCTTTTAAAAGCAACAATACATATGTAACAGGGCAGTGGCCCCGATTGAATCATAATGCATGAAATGTTGTTTAGTGACTTGAGGTATTGATAGTTAAGAATACTAAGTGGAAATAAATATGGAAAATGAGTTGACCAGATTGGAACTTGAAGGTTCAGTTTAAAAATATTAATCAGAAGCTATAAAATGCTTGTGAAAAAAGCATCAGTAGGATTTGAAATCAAAACAAAACCTAGTAAAATTTAGTAAATTCAGTACAACTGGATTTCCCCTACTCCCAAAGAAGTTGTGGTGACAAGATTAAAGTGTTTACCAAAATTCTGTGAAAACCAGCTGAGTCTGAGAAGTGCTTAACGTTTTCTTACTAAAATATATGGACCCAGATTCTGACTGGAGGAACTTTTGAAGGGTTGTATCCTCACGCTGAAAGAATCTCCAACACTTTTGTGATGTCAGCAAACACTCGTTGCCACTTTTGTAATGTCAACGAATACTTGTTGTCACTTTCGTAATGCTCATTGCAGTAGAGATTTTGTAATCACAGATACAACTATAGTAATGCTGTTAGACACCTTCGAATAACGCTTGCACTGATAGTACTTGCTCTATAATACTCGCTCAAAAAGTAACCACTGAATAGAGATCTGTATAGTGATCCATATAGTGATCACACTATAACACCTTCCTTTTGAGATGACTTCCCCTGGAGTCTATACTTCTTCAGCTTCGGTTAGTTAGAAATTCTGTTGGCATTCTTCTTCTTTTGCCATAAACCCTTGGTTCAACAATTTCTGATAGCATAGGTACGTTAAATGTGTCATACAGAATTTCCATTGGTTCCTCTTTTTGGAAACATTTTAAATCCGTGAATCTTCGTTTTAACTGATTAAGGTGTTGCTTATGTTCCCACCCTTGTCCCTGCACCATGTATGTTGTTTTGCTGATCTGTTTTTTTTTTATAACGCCATCTTCCCAGAATTCCTTTCCATGCTGATACATCTTAAAACTACCTTATCTCCAGGTTTGAAGTATCTACTTGTATTGTTATTTTTTGATGTTCTTGCTTTGCATTCTGGTAATAGCTTATTGAAAACAGACTTAATCTTCCTGGTGAATATCAACTCTGTAGGTAACATTCCCGACATGTTGTTCGGTTTGGTGTTATTCTGTAAACACTCAGAAATTGCTGAATCATTACTTCATCTGATTCCTCTCTCTCCAACTTTTTTAGTGTCCTTTTAAATGTATTGACAAACCGTTCCACTTGGGTGATAAGGGAGAGTTGTAATATGTTCCATTGCTAATGATTTGCAAAAAAACTTAAATTCACTAGACGTGAATTGAGTCCCGTTATCTGAAACGATAGTCATTCCTGACCTTGCAGACATCTCATATAGGAAACTTATTGTTACTGCGGTAATTGGTCTTCTACATTTTAATATTTCAGGCCATTTAATATAACTATCAACTACCACTAGATAGTATGCTCCGTTTAATAGTCCTGCAAAGTCTATATGTATTCTGGTTCATGGCATATCTGTTTTCAGCCAATGTTGAATTTTGATAGGCAGTGACTTTGCTGCCAAGAGCTCAACCTCTGCATAATTTCACTAAATTTTCGATATCCTTATCCATTTTTGGCCAGTAAGTATAACACTTCATTGAGGATTTCATTCTAGAAATTCCTGAATGTCCTCTGTGAAATTCTTTTAATATACGTCTTTGCAATGATGCTGATATCACCACTTTCTCTGTGTACATAAGTACATCATTACATAATGAAAATGCATTATTTCCAATAATATTTTTTCCTTTAGGTCTTAATTTCTTTTTCATCATAAAGTCATCTTTTTCTGCCTTAATTTTTATTTCCTTCAATGTTATAAAAAATTCTCTTACAGTATTGTATAATACGTTATTAATTTCATTTTCGGCTCTTATCACTGCAAATACTGTATCATCAAGTGGTTCACAGAATCTTGGTATAAGTCTAGGCAATCTGTATGCATGACTTGATTTTTTAGATGGTAGAAATTCCATTTTATAATTATAATTCAATAGTATAGTTCTCCAGCAGTGCAGTCTATTTGCTGTATGTGTGGGAACACCCTGTACAAATATCAGGCATTTAAATAAATCAGGAGTTAATTCATTTAATTTGAACTTTTCATATTCTTGATACACAACTCCTGCATAAGTGACAAAATCTTCATCATTGGACTTTACTAAGTGAAGACACTGCCATCGTGTATTAAATAATGAACTCCTATCACCAAAACTTTTTGATAGTATTAGAACAGTCTCATTAAAATTTATCTCTCCTGGTTTTTTCGGCAAAATATAACTTACATATTTTTCATGTTCAGCAGGGGATAATTTCCTTAATAGCTAATCTTTCTTTTCATTATTCCAATGTGAACAATCCCTTTTGAAAATCTCTGTATTTTCTATAATAAGCTGGAAGAGTTATCCCTTCATCTGGATTGTATGCAAATTTACTGATTGAATTAGCAATAGCATCTGGAGTGAATGAATTTAAAGTTTTTCCTTCCATTGTTTTGGTAAAAAAAAAACTTCTATTGTTTTATTTGTAATTGCTGTTCATGTTGTTTTTGTTGCTGCATTTGTTGCTCTTGTAGTTTTTGTTGTTGCAACATTTAAACCATAATAGCTTTTAATTCTCCATTCTGCTGTACTCTGCTGAATATTTTGCAGATTAATTTTTTCCTTGTGTAAATTGAACAAATTCTCATGTAAGTTCAATGAATACTTGTCGCCACTTTTGTAATGCTCATTGCAATAGACTTTGTAATCACAGATACAACTATAGTAACGCTGTTCAACAATACTGGTATCATACGCCTTCAAATAACACTTGCACTAATAGTACTTGCTCAATAATACTCACTCAAAAACTAACCACCGAATAGTGATCTGAATAGTAATCCATATAGTGATCACTTAGACATCATGCAAATTCCCATATATACATTTCCTTTACCATCACATGATCTACTTATTCAAAATGGGATCACCTGTGTTTGCTCTCTGGTGATCTGTGTTCAAACTGCAGTGTTGGCAGCAACACTTTATTCCTGTATAACAAACATACACACAAACATTTAATCTCTGCTGTTAACTTTCTCAAACAACTTTTTTATTAGAAAATCAACCAAAAGTGATTGTAACTTTTAACAGACTATGGTATTGAATTGTTAGCAGTTTTTACATTGGCGTTTATTTTTCCTATCTGTAAATTTTTGAGAAATTTTCCAGTGAAGTAAATCACAACTTGCTAGAAAGCAATAAGCATCTAGCAAGATTATTTAAATGAAAGGGCATAATACATGATAAGGATAATGCAAGGCAGCATGTTTCCTTGGTGAGACAGGCAAAACTTTTTACAGCTGGGCTGGGAAATTTTTATTCATCTTCACCAAATATTGTACCTTTAGATTAACATTTATTCCAGTCTCTTCAAAATATGTTAGTCTGTAAGATAGGCATCTTGAGCAGTTGTTTTCTAAGAAAGATAAAGATGGATGGAATCATGAAGTTGACTTAAAGATGGCAGAAGCTAGTGGGACTAAACTAAATATATAAGATTAATGTTGAAAGTAAAATTAAATTTCTTTTTTATTTCTTTTTAATAAACTGAATATGGCCACAACAGGTTTCCTGTTGAAAAAAAAATCATTTTCATGTTTTACAAAGATTTTAATTATTTTTATCATGTTTGAGAACACTAAAAGTATGTTTTGTGTTAAGTATTAAAAATACTGTATTATTTGAATACTTTGTAAGTACTTTTTATTTACAAAATGTTTTGTTATGGCATACATTTTTTATATTGTCTTTTAGATATTTGCAGCCTCCAGCTACTTGGATTGCAGCTCAGTTGGAATCTAAAGAGCTTTTATCCATTTGCCTAAAAAAACTGAAGGAACTCAACAGGGTAAGAATTTCATCGTATTGTTGTTCTGAATTTTTATATGTACAGACTTCTTAATGTTTAAAAAGAAGAGCAAGAACTCTGTGGAAATTTTATCAAATGTTCATATTTGGTTATTTCTGCAAATACAATCATTGGCCAATGATTAAATCCTAGTTTTGATATACATTGCAATAAATTTAAAATCATACCAGCCTCTTGAAGTTTAGTTATTTTTAAAGATGGAGGAATCACTTTAAGAAAAGTATTACACTATATTAGATATACTCAGTTAACAGAAATTTAAAATTGCTCTTATTTAAAGATTGATTTATAATTATGGATTTTAAGATTCAGTTTTTAAATAATTGAAATGAAATTTACACATAAGTATGAATATTTCAAGAAAAATGAAAGATTGTATTGAGAATAATAGCTGATAGTGATGTAAGCTGATGATTTTTCTTTTGAAGTCTAGCTGCCATCAGCTGATAATTTGAAGGTACCATATTTACCAAGCCATAAACTGGTGCAGTTTTGAATTTTTATTATAGGTTCAGTTTTCTTTTGTATAAAATATTTTCATGACCCAACACGTCTTAAACTTTGGAATTGCTAAATAAACAAATTAAAAACCCAAAACGAATACTGATAGCTTATATCATCAGGATAGTCTTAACCAAACTGAGATGACATATACTAAGCTTAGATAATGTTAAATATCAATCAGTGAGCATTTGTTAGAATTAACATTGTAATTTTATCCTTATACCTACTTTATATTGTAAAAGTAGCAATATCAGACAAGATACATTTGCCTTAGAAGACATTTGGGCATTCATTTGTATTAAGTCTTCTAAATTTATTTATTCTTGATTGTCTCGATATATCTTTACACATTGGTTTTAATTAGAAAATTGTCTTCATCTCGCTTGTTTATAGTCACATCTTGACTTTTTTACCTTTTGTTCTTTGATTAACTTCTGGGAAACTTGAACCAAACATTTTTAATTCCTATGAGTAGATTGTTCTCATTTCACTTTCTATGCTAGAGGAAATTTTGTATCAGTCAACTCTATCAGGTTAATTTGTTCTTGTAATATTGCTTGCATCTTCCACTATCCAACCCTAGAATTGAACTCCTGGTAACCAGGTAGCAAACTTAACCAATTTTTTTATTTTTTTTTATCCATTAGCTCGTGTATCTGGGTGCAGGCAAATCAACATTGCCGACTGAGCACTGGAACAACTGTTTTTTTGTTTTGAATTATTTTTAATAAAGTAAATTGACATATTAAATAAAACACACTTGTTTTTTTTAAAGTAAATTGATAAAATGCAAAACAAAATGAAGCAGTTTTTAGTCTTTAATTATAAAGTAAATTGAAATTCTAAAATATTTTTATAAAAAATAATTTAATAATTTACAGTTTACTTTATTAAAAAAAACTGGTTCATATATTATGAAATGCCTTTTCAAATGCCTTATTTGAAGAAAAATATTTATTAATTAAGGTTTTAATCCTTAAAAAATTACTTTTATTCAATTATAAAAAAGTTACGTTTTTCTGGCAGTGTTGAGTTGCCCATTCCCATATGTATTCTATAGGACAATTAAGTATTGGAAACTTGGTGTTTTAAACCTAATGTCATTTATCTGTCGTTTCAATTATTACTTTACACTACCCGTAATGTAATGAGGTGGTAGAATTTTTTAGTCTTAGACCTAATGTTCTTAATTTTACGCCCCCCCCCCATATGATGTTAATTTCTATACTATGGCCCACTGAATTAATTATTAGAGCTGAGTATGTGTTGATTGCTTCAATTGTTTTCTCTTTCTGTGTTGTTCTTTATAAGTTGATTGGAAGTCTTAGTGACATAACAAGGACAAACTAAACTGATGCAAAATATCCTCTAGCATGAACAGTGGAATAAGAACAATCTACTTTGTATTGAATAAAGGATTCAGTTCAAAATTCTTGGAAGGTTACCAATTGCAACAAGAAGGCTGAAGAAGGATGGAAGTTGCAATGGCTGAAATGTAACTGCTGTAGTTACACTTTTGCAGCCATAGCACACTAGTCTGAGTAAATCAGTATGTAATGGCAATACTTCCTCATCTCAAAAATTCATCTGATTTGCTTAATAGCAATAACAAATAGAGCTCATTTATAAAATTTTTTGTATAGATTGTTAAAATATATTGTAAATAAACATCAAAAAGAAAGTTCTGTAAATGAACGTATTTTATTTGTATCCAAATGTTTCAATAGATATTGAACCATACTTATTTCATGTCTAGTTTGCATAACAAACAAAACAAAGAAAAGAAAACACAAGTAGTTTCAACAAAAATGCGTTTCCAGCATAAAATCTAACATATCTTTAATCCTGAGGAACTTCATTATACAAAACAAAATTAAGTAATTTATTCGGCTTTAAAACTTAAAAAAAAAAAAAATCTTACATAAGATTTTTTTAATATCATTTTTATCTGCAATGGCATTATACAAATTGATTTTTTTTACTGAAGAAAAGAGTTATAAATCATAACTCTATTCTTGAATAACATTTGACTGTCTTTAAATTAAGGTAACTTTTAAGAAGCAATTTTTTATACAGAATAAAACACCCCTCCCAAACTTTCTCTGGAAGACTTGTTCCTCAATTATGAATGTTTCAGAATGTTAACAAATGAGGTAACCCATTTTTTTAAAACCTACACTGTATTCATACTATAAGGTTCAAATCAATAAATCAAAATTATTTGTTTATGTGTAATGAATATCTTTCATGATTATAAATATTTTTGATCCATATTTTAAAAAATTGGTTGGAAATATGTTATTAAAATAAAATTCTGTGAAATTTTACAAATGACATTTTATTTGTAAAGAAACAAACATTCTCTTGCAGTATTTTTGTAAATAAAAATTTTGCTTTAATATATATTTTCTGGATTTTAAAATAATTTTCCAGGTGACTTTAATTGATGCTGGATTTATATGGACAGAACCTCATTCTCAAAGGATTAAACTTAAATTGACAATTCAAAAAGAGGTAATTTTATTTTTATTTATTTTCTTTGCTTGTATCCAACTTTTGATATCAGTCAAATCCTTTAGTTTTGAAGTGATATTAAATAAATCTTACATATGAGTGTATAGACTTGTGTGTATAGTCTTCTACTAGTGAAGAAGGGGCATTCAAGTAGGAAAACTTGAATCACACACTTCCTAATAATGGTATCACCGATAAGATCTTAATTACGAATTGATGAACCTGACTTTTTTGAAATGTGGTTATATTTTGTAGCCAAAAAAATTAAAGACAACAAAGCAGGTGGAGGTAAATATGAGATCACTATTTTAGCTACAGAAGAGTGTGAAGCAATAATGAAAATCTCATTAATGATAAATATTCAAAAGAATTAGGTGACTTAACATTCAAAGAAATTAATGAAATAATCAAAAAAACTATTAGACCCAAAAAGAGATTGGTCATCACGGAGCAAACTAAGATCATGTCTTTAAAACAAGAGGCCAACAAACTAATTATAAATTTTTTTACATTGGCTAAGAGATGTCAGCAGATACTACAAATTTAACAGACTTGAAAAAGTTGAAATGTCTATAGAAGAATTAATCCAACTAAGATTAATTAAAGGTATGTACCACACTTCTTACGGATGAATAGAAAATGTTAGAAGAATTGCAATTGTGTAAAATGTCACTGAATTCATGTGCTGACTTTATACAAGAATTGATTAAAAATAATTCAACTCTACTGAAAATCAATGTTTTGCATAGTTGTTTTAAGTTTTGAATTCTTTAATTCAAAACTTAAAACAACTATGCAAAACATTTAAAAAGAAAAATAATTTGAGAATAACTAGTAGGTCCAAATTAAGTAAGTGTAATGTTAAATAATGACAATTTTGATGGGTCAAGCATAAAGATTTTGGGATACTTTGAAAGATTGTTTGAAACATACACTCAATTTGAAATCATACCCATTGTAATTGTTAATTGTAAGAAAAGTCACAGACTTGTGATGTACTTAATGTAGTATACATTTAATACATTAACTCAGATCCAATGAAAACTGGAATGTTAAGATTACAAAGCCAGGATTAAATTGAAAGAAAATTTTAACTCCTCATATTTTGAATTTCACAAGCTACTGAGTTACATATTGCCCCTAGTAATTGCAAAATTACAAAAAATGGTAAAACAAGTCATTTTGCAATATGTTCTCCCTGGTGGAAGCAAATGGACATCACCAATAGTTGTATTGAGAAAACTGGATGATGACTTATGTGATTGCAGAGATTATAAAATAGGTGTGAACTGTAAGATCTATTCAGATTCATGTTCTATTCCAAACATTGAATCTGCAATACATCTGTTAACTGGAGTGAAATTTTGTTGCAAAAATGAATCTCAAAACCACTTATAAAACCCAAATTCATAAGTTTAAAGAAATAAGAGTTAACACCTCCATAGGTTTATTACATGGACATGAATGCCTTACAGAGTAAAAGATTTTGCTCAGAAAAATGAGATCATTCAATTTAGATTCAGTTAGAATAAACCGAATAGTTGTTGTCAATGATGTTTTTAGTTTGTTTCTCTTTATCGAAATACTCTGGTTGTCACAATCATCATCACTAGTGAACTCAATGAAATTTATTGGATTTATGATAAAATCATCTTGGATGAATCATTTCACAAACATGAGTTTGGTTAGATATTAGATGTAAATTGTGTTTAACAAATGTAGTGTTGTAAAAGAATAAGAAATTATATTTAATTTAATTTCTATTTGCAGTGTCCCAGAAGGGGAGAAAGGAGAATTAAACTAATAAAATGGTAAAATTGAACAATATGACCAATTTGTCAGTAGTAATCAAAATTTATTTTATTTAGTTCTGTGAGATGTAATAGATCTTGAAAAAATTTATAAAAAGTGTCATTCTGACAGAGCCTTTCTAATATAAAGAATTGTTACCTATTCTGGTTGTTTGTGCATAAAAATGTGTATGAAAGCTAAAAAAAAATTAATTCTTGGCTAATAGATTAATAGAGCTAATATTAAGATGAGATCAGATTTGGAGATTACTGAATTATGTATCTGGTAGGTGAATCAGCATTTGTGTTGAATAAATTTAGATTTGAATTTCATGTTCACATCTTTTGGAAGTAGATAAAAATTAAGATTGAGAAATGTGTTATTCTTTCACAAAATGGCAATTATTGCACATTTACTTTAGTGACATTTGAACTAGTGAATATTTACACAAATTATAAGAATACTTTAAGACATCTATTCCATTCATTCAATATTCTGTTGTACATATTGGTTCGTATGAAAATAAAACCATTTCAGACACATAATTAAGACCATTTTCATAAAGATTTTATGAAAAAACCTGACAGCAATTATGAATTAGCAGCAAACAGTTGAATAACTTTTTTCCACAGGTATAAATCAAGTCATGAATGCCATTATATGCAATGAATAGCTAATGTGTGTGTACTTAATATATATCGGGACCCACAGGTGTTGATTTTTGTGCATCCCTTAGAACTTCAATTAAATCTTCTTAATAGATTTTTGTGTTAAACTGCAGGGCTACTAAGGTTTTTTTTTTTTTTTTAAACCATTATACCATAAAACAATTTCAATCATACCAAATCACTTAAATTGACAGAACAACTTTTAAAAAAAAATTAAATTAACCTTTAACACACTGCATTATTCATTACTTTCCTTTCTACAGCGACTGAAATTAAGTAACCTTGTAAAACAATTACAAGGTTACTTAATTTCAGTCATGGTCATTTTCTGTTGCCATGGGGAGGATATGACAACA